>OX365949.1:45446469-45952469 GCA_947247005.1 Spisula solida
TTGGTTGGGTTTCGATGCATTTATCTAATATACATGTATACAAATGTACTAACAAAGTCAAACTATAATTTTGATGGTTTTTATGCTACATTCTTTATATTTCTTTGAACTCGCTCACATAAAACCTTCATTTGAATAATCACAAATAGAGAGTATGATTATTGTAAAGATAATAGAGATCAGTTAACATAAAACTTCGATGAAATTAACGTTAAGTGAACGTATATATTTTCAATGATATATTCCAAGAAAACATTTATGCAAGACAATGCGAACGAGTTTTAAATGAATAAAGGATGCTCATATCGAAGAAGACGCCTTACCAAATGCCTCATATCACGTCAATATAAATTCCACCGACCGTCAAGCAGGTAATATCATGTTAATAATTTAGAAGTCAGAGGAGATGAATTCAGTTTACTTTTATAAGCAGCTTCACTGTCAGATGATTTCGTAAACTAATTACTACACATACATCGTCCAGACCGTTCCGGAGAAGCCCAACAACTAGAAAGCCATAATTCCTAGAATTTCATTTAATGAGCGACATGTATAAAACATAATAAATATTATAGCTTATGCATGAACTTCTTGGTTTTAGGTTGATTATGAAACAAGTTGATACAACCTTGACCTAATATTAACCATTCTCGACACCTCATGCCCGATTTCATTCATCATCACAATGATATTGATGTACATAAGAGAAGCCAGCTTTCGCTTATTATGCTAGACATTTTGCAAGGGAAATTCTAATACCATTTCGTTTTTAGCAAGTAGTGACCCTGGATCGAACATGGGGCTTCCCGCACTCGAAGCGGACGCTCTAACAGCAGGCTATCGAGGCCGCACGTTGACTCATGAATGATTGCATCATCGGTATGAGTTGCAAGTTTGTAAATTGTGTAAGTGTGTAAATTTCATAGTTACGCTCCATATATAAATAGCATGCATTTATTTAACATCGCGGTAAGATGACTAAATTTTAATTCCAGATACCCATACACTTATTACAGTAACTGTATTTGTCGATATAATATACTTTTAGATAACAAATTATAAATAAATTTATATTTATGGTAATTTATTTATCAACCCACACGATCATATGAATTTGTTGTCTAATTTAATTTGAAAATACAATAACTTTATTAGTTCAACATTCGTGCGCTTAATCGGTATGCACGTAACCACCTTTGAGTGTAGCTGGGGGAACTTTCCAAAGAATTTAACACTATCCATGCTTTCTAAGGAATTGCTCCTCTTCGGGACAATTCTAAAAGGTAAAATCATCTCCTCAAATTCTTCTACCTCGAGTGGATTGTCCAGTTTAGGTATTCACTTACATTCCATTGAGTTTGGTTGGAGTCAAGCTCAAGTCGACGTTTCGCTCCCTCGAAAATTCCTCACTCAGTCGAGTCAACTCCAGCTACACTTACCGTTGTGAATACCAATTTCTAGTAAGGTCGAGTTCACACTCAAACGCACGGACGAAACGATAATTAAATATGGATTAACTCAGTGAGTGAGAGTGGAGGAGAGGATGTGAATATGGCCCCTAGGCTCCGACGATTTTAGGGGGGGGGGGGGGGGGGGCGTACGCCGGGTCCGCCCCCCTTGGATCCGCCTATGCTTGTGGCGATGGATGCCATCAGGAATGAGGGAATACTGTCGTTATGTCATCGTGTACCCTTGTGAGGATGTATATACGTGCAATCAAGAATGAAGTGAGAGGAAGTACAATTGTTTCATAATACAAACTTATGAATTAAAAGAATTTCAACAATATATACAATGTATGCATAGTAACCATCAGCTTAACTGTCCTTTAAACATTTAATAATATTTTCACATACTCTGCTGATTTTGTTTTGCAATCTTAGAAAATCATAAAGATTTGCTAATTCAATAATTTTTATGTATGCTTTTTCCAAAATACATCATCATTACAAATTCTAATCGCGTGTTATAAATACCACTTTCATACGATTGTTTCTCATCTTTCTAGCTATAAACCAGACACGAAATATTGTGTTGGTGTTTATTTGGTGTTTAATGAGTTTATTTGGTGGTTAATGAATGCATTATGTACAACCCATATAAAAATATAAGGGAATTAAATTGGTACTACGTAATCGGATTGTTTCTGCAATCTTCTACGTGAAATATGATTATAATTAAAGTAGTGACATTTAGTTATGATTAACTTCTTGCACTTATGAAGTTCAGGTGTCAAAGTCGAGCTGGTGCCATTTGGTGAACTAATTAATGATTCCATTTATAGGTAAAACTGCGGGGGTGATTTACTGTGATTTAATAAGTGCCATTTTACCTTTGCTATTTCTTCAAAATGAATCCCGTAAATCGACGACAAGATAGGCTTGATAATAACTCGAAATGTCAGAGTTTATTTTGTTTCATTTACTGCCACGTGGCCACACTGTATTTGGACAGAAATAATCGTATTTGGAAGGAAAAATCATGTTTTAGACATACGTCATAAGGTACAAAGTCTGTTGGCGTAGAAGACAAATAAATGCTCTTGATCTACGTGACGTCATAGATATTTCAGATTTCCAGTTCGTGAGATGACCACCAACAAATCAAATCAACAAGAATGTGTGCAATTAGTGTTGTCAGTCAGTAAAACAAGAATAAATGCAATCAGAAAAACAAAACAAAATGGTTTCAAATTATCTGAGTGTACCCTGTACATTGTATAAAGAGAAGGTAGTGCAGCGGTTATATGTTTAGCCGTAACGGATATGACGTCACAGGAAATTGTGTACAGGCTTTCGTAGCGTCATATCCGTTTCGGCTTAACATGGCTGCTGCACTAACTTCTCTTTGTATTTAGTACTTCAAGGTGTAACGATCAGGACTTGACAAAGCCGAAACAATGTGAAAAATTAGTGGGTCACTTTTTTGGCGTTCGACTGAGTCAAAAGTAACTAAGTGGCCATCCGGTTTTGTCCTTGCCTAATTGGCCAAAAAATGACCTCCAGATTCGAGGGAAGATACAGATAGTGTTTGTGGCACAAGGAACCCGGGTGCGCTAACCTAGCTCTTTCCGAATATTTAATGTTTCCGGTGTATAGCAAGGATACACGAGAGACTACATGAATAGGTGCATGGGTAGTACTAATTTTCGGCTTGAGTGTGGAAGAAGCCTTGTTAAAATCGGTCATTGAACTTTTTTTGTTGACATATTTTTACTTGCGTTCTTATCAAAAAGATATATGGTGGATTATGTCCACACTGCGTACGACGACGTCCTGATTTGTTAAAGCAATCCTTTTTATACATTTTTTGCACTTTTAATTTGTATAAACGAGCTCTTTATTATTATATTCTAACAGCCAGTTAATTAAATTTTATTTCGTAAATGAGAAGAGTCTTGAAAGGTAATGTATAGCAATAATACGTTGTTATTTGAGATTATGAAGTTGAAATCACATGAAGACGAGTGATATTGTTTACTCAAGTCATTATCTGTCTGTGATACTGTCTGGAAGGGTGACACAGCGTGAAGGACCATCAACTAATGATAGATATTTGTAGATCAAACTTCAGATAAGTGGTCAAACCCTGTAAGGCAAATAGCTGGTCAATGACATACCGGCTACCTTACAGACAAACAAGCTTGTACGAAATTAGCCACCCACTTAAGCGGCTAATGACCACGGGCTACCTGATATCTGATAATGACCACCTTGTTCTCAAAACCTTGCACACTGGCGTTTTGATTTGACAAAAACATGTTTATTATCTGTTTTGCTGCGATCAGATGATAGGCGTGAATGATCATGAACGTCGATTTCGGCTTTATTACATTTACATTTAGTTGACGACGTGATTATGTTTCTTGTAATTTTGGCAATACCGATGTTTTTATAATAAATTTGATACTGATCTCGGGTCTGATTTAAATATATTCAACACTTTACTCCATAGAACCATACTCCGTTTGATCTATTAACATGTCGTATTCGTATTCTTGTTCCATACAGGTTATTTAGCATCAGTCTTGTGACATTTAGCGTCAGTCTTGCGACATTTAGCGTCAGACTTGCGACATTTAGCGTCAGTCTTGCGACATTTAGCGTCAGACTTGCGACATTTAGCGTCAGTCTTGCGACATTTAGCGTCAGTCTTGCGACATTTAGCGACAGTCTTGCGACATTTAGCGTCAGTCTTGCGACATTTAGCGTCAGTCTTGCGACATTTAGCGTCAGTCTTGCGACATTTAGCGACAGTCTTGCGACATTTACATGTCTCCATATGGAGCCGCGGTTTAATCTTACGATAATATGACGTCAAGGCATAAATATGCAATTTAAATGAAACAATGATGAAACACGTTTGTTATGGAAAGTTTATTTTCTCTGGATTTGTGATCAATTATCACCAAGAAGTTCATTTGTTGAATTTCAGCCATCAAAAACAAATGATATTCCTTAAATTAATACGCTTGTTATTGCAAGCACACGTTAAACGTAATAATTCACTTACTCGTCGTAAACAATGGTTAATGTACACGGTCAATGGACTTTTTATGAATACACGTTAATGACTGTTGAACTCCATAGCCCAACCGGTAAGCAAACTGGATAGAGTATACTGACAGACTGGATAGAGCAGACTGGGTAGAGCAGACTGGATAGAATACACTGGATAGAGCAGACTGGATAGACACATTGGATAGAACGCACTGGATAGAACACACTGGATAGAATACACTGAATAGAACACACTAGATAGATTAGACTGGATAGAACAGAGTGGATATATCACACTGGATAGAACAGATTGGACTGATCGCACTAGATAGAGCAGCCAAGATAGAACATACTAGATAGAACATACTAGATAGATCAGACTAGATAGAGCAGACTGGATATAGCATACTGGATAGATCAGACTGTATATAGCACACTGGATAGAGCAGACTAGATAGAACGGACTGGATAGAGCAGACTGGACTAAGCACACTAGATAGAGCAGACTGGACCAGGCACACTAGATAGAACAGACTAAATAGAGCAGACTGGACTAAGCACACTAGATAGAACAGAGTGGATATTGCAGACTGGAAATAGCACACTAGATAGAAAGAGTGGATATAGCAGACTGGATATAGAAGTCTGGATAGATCAGACTGGATAGAGCAGACTGGTTGGAGCAGACTGGATATAGCACATTGGATAGAGCACACTGGATAGAGCAGACTATATAGAACAGTCTGGGTGGAGCAGACTGGATATAGCACACTGGATAGAGCAGACTAGATATAGCACACTGGATATAGCAGACTGGAAAAATCACATTGGATAGAGCACACTGTGTGGAGCCGACCGGATATAGCACACATGATTGAGCACACATGATAGAGCACACTGGATAGAGCACATTGGATACAACACACTGAATATAGAGCATACTGGATAGAGCACACTGTGTAGAGCAGACCGGATAGAGCACACTGGAAATAGCCGACTGGATAGAGCACACTGGATAGACCAGACTTGAGAGAGCATTCTGGATAGAGCACACTAGGTGGAGCAGACATGATAGAGCACACCGGATATAGCACACTTGGTGGAGCACACTTGGTGGAGCACACTGGTGGAGCAGACTGCATAGAGCACATTGGATAGAGCAGACTGGATAGAGCACACTAGTGGAGCACACTGGATAGAGTACACTGGATATAGTACACTGGATAGAGCACATTGGATAGAGCAGACTGGATAGAGCAGACGGGATAGATCAGACTGGATAGAGCACACTTGCTAGAGCAAACTTGAAAAAGCAGACTGTGTAGAGCAGATTGGATATAGCACACTGGATAGAGCAGAGTGGGTGGAGCAGACTGGATATAGCACACTGGATAGAGCATACTGGATAGATCGAGTGGATAGAGCAGACTGGATAGCGCAGACTGTATAGAACAGACGTGATTGAACACACTGAATAGAGCACGCTAGATAGAACACACTGGATAGAACATACAGGGTATAACAAATTGGATAGAACAAACTGGATAGAACAAATTTGATAGAAAACACTGTATGGAGCAGACTGGATAGAGCATAGTGGATAGAGCACACTGCATATAACACATTGGAAAGAACGCACTGGATAGAGCACACTGTTGTCACGTGAGCGACCCGGGTTCGAACACTAGATCGGACAGGTTTTGTCTTTTGTAATGCATGGGCATGTCATCTACATGTGGAGAAGTTGTCAGTTATATTTGGAATCGTAACTTAATTGGTTGTATTTCAGTTTGTTTTAAGACATAATACGTGTATGTATCAAAGCTTTGTTGATAGCAAAACTACATGTACGAGTATATGTACTTTGTGTTAAAATAAAAGTGTAAGAGCACTTCAAATTGTTACGTTAACGACGCTAATCATAGAACTGTCAACTCATCCTTGGAAGGCAGAGTAAAATTTTGCTACATTTTGCTAATTTTCTAAAGCTAATAGAACTATTAGTCATCTTGAAATACCAAACAGAATGAAGACCAGTACGAATCAATAACCCAGTAAATGGTTTGATTCCAAACCCAAATGAAGTTCAATCACGAGAAGTAATCAATCGTGAAAGCTCGGCAATTTCTGTGTGTCTGTAAATTTGCGATAAAGGCCGAGGTGATCAGAACGGAGAACTTATAAAATCACTCTTGTAAATATAATGCATGTAACTAAGGATGCACAGCTTTTGTTGAGAACAATTTAAGCATGCTTTAGCGACACAATTATGCATTTTTCCTTACCCCCATTCCGCATGACAATTGCATGTTATACTGATTATATTTTGTTAATTATTTGTCAGGTATATCAAGATCCCTTAAAACATTTAGAACTATTCTTTAAGAGCTAAAATTGTCATCATGACAAAGGCATATTTTTTACCACCAGCAAGGATTTTGATCCGTGCCTGGGTTGCCGCAGAAATTCTATCTCCTATTTAGCACACGTACAATGGGGACGCACTTGAAGACTTGGTGATAATAGCACTTGGACAGGATATATCAGGTTGTACATCTATCTGGCTTGACATCGAGAATGTGGAATCCTTTCATCAGTTCAATAAACCCAATATATCTGACTAACGGAGCAACCAACGCTGGGTGGGAACACCTGTCCTGTAGTGTAATTTACTACATCAGGTAATTAAGATACTCAGTATGCTATCGGGGCATGCCAATCGTATTAATATCATGCAAAGATTTTCACATAAATTTTCAATTTTACGATACCTACAATGACGTTTTAACAAGTTTTAATCAAATGTAAGCGTAAATTAACGGGTGAGATAACAATTTTCACAAAGTACCCATTTCCGCTATACTCTAAAATTAAACAATTAGTCGATTGTTCCAAAATTGAGACAGTCTTAAGGAAATGGAATTCTTGAATTTACCCATTGATGATGCTGATGATTTTGTTACGCTACCACTCACAGTTGACGAGGCGCTTCTTGGAAACCACACAAACATAAATCTTAAAGTAACACCATCTGTACTGAAGTGATATTTTCTTTGTTATATATTAACTGAGCCTTACCTGCAGAAGTTCCTTAGCCACAATGACCACCAGACGTTGTCACGTTGACAGGTAACTGTAACTTTAGTTTAATCATTTAGCATCGAATGCGAAACCTATTTAATGAATTGCGATGTCTGCGTCCTAGTTTTCACTGTTACAGTAACATTTACATTAAGGTTCAATATGTAACATCAAATGCCAAGGATATATAAATGAATCTTGATGTCTACATCCTAGTTTTCACTATAACCTTGACATTAAGCTTCAATATTTAACATCGAATGCCAAAGATTTATAAACGAATCTTGATGTATACACCCTAGTTTTCACTATAACCTTGACATTAAGCTTCAATATTTAACATCGAATGCCAAAGATTTATAAATGAATCTTGATGCCTACATCCTAGTTTTTACTGTTACCTTGACATTATGGTTCAATATTTAACATCGAATGCCAAAGATTTATAAATGAATCTTGATGCCTACATCCTAGTTTTTACTGTAACCTTGACATTATGGTTCAATATTTAACATCGAATGCCAAAGATTTATAAATGAATCTTGATGCCTACATCCTAGTTTTTACTGTAACCTTGACATTAAGGTTCATTATTTAACATCTAATGCCAAAGATATATAAATGAATATTGATGTCTGCATCCTAATTTTCACTGTAACCTTGACATTTAGGTTCAATATTTAACATCGAATGTCAAGGATATATAAATGAATTGCGATGTCTGCATCCTAGTTTTCACTGTAACATTGACATTTAGGTTCAATATTTAACATCGAATGTCAAGGATATATAAATGAATTGCGATGTCTGCATCCTAGTTTTCACTGTAACATTGACATTTAGGTTCAATATTTAACATCGAATGTCAAGGATATATAAATGAATTGCGATGTCTGCATCCTAATTTTCACTGTAACCTTGACATTTAGGTTCAATATTTAACATCGAATGTCAAGGATATATAAATGAATTGCGATGTCTGCATCCTAGTTTTCACTGTAACATTTACATTAAGGTTCAATATTTAACATCGAATGCCAAGGATATATAAATGAATCTCGATGTCTACATCCTAGTTTTCAAACTTATATAAATGCTATGGGACTGTTACAGCCAATACTTCACCTCAAACTGCGATACGTTGTTGGACCACATCACCGTTGGTTGATAAGCCAGGTTCCGTATTCACCTGATTTTTAATGAATTTGTTAAAATATTTTAAATACAGAAAATACACTCCCGTGAAGATAGAAGTATGGCATAAGTTTTCAAATTACGTTCAATGATAAATAACTTGTTTGGAGAGAAGAAACTCTAATTCGAACACGATCCCGACCCAAAACTCTCTAATTCGAACATCTCCCGGGCGGAAACTTATTCGAACACGCTCTGGACCAAAACTTATCAACTTAGTCCGAACATCTCTAGACCAAAACTCTCTAATCTGAAGAGCATTCAGAAGATGCTCACACCAAAAACTATCTAATCCGAAGAGCATTCAGAAGATGCTCACACCAAAAACTCTCTAATCCGAAGAGCATTCAGAAGATGTTCACACCAAAAACTCTCTAATCCGAAGAGCATTCAGAAGATGCTCACACCAAAAACTCTCTAATCCGAAGAGCATTCAGAAGATGCTTACACCAAAAACTCTCTAATCCGAAGAGCATTCAGATGATGCTCACACCAAAAACTCTCTAATCCAAAGATGCTCACACCTAAAACTCTTTAATCCGAAGATGCTCACACCAAAAACTCTCTAATCCGAAGATGCTCACACCAAAAACTCTCTAATACGAACACTCTCCAGATCAAAAACATTCTAACACGCTCCGGTCCAGAAACGTTCTAATACGCTCCGGATCAAAATCTCTCTAATCCGAACACGCTCCGGACCCAAAACTCTCTAACTCGAACACACTCCGGACCGACTCCAAAAAGTGACATTTTGGTTTTGTTTCATGTTTCTCAAAAAAAACAATTACAAGTATTGCAAACCTAATAGTTTATCAACAAAATAAATGACATGCTTTTCTATTTTACACCTTGTTATTATGAATTAGGTGCCGAACGTGATTAGTTTAAGACACTTTCGACCATAGTAAACGGTTAGAGACACAAAGGGTATAGTTTAGGACCATGGCAAGGGTGAGGGTGGCCGTATGGCGACCCACAATACAATCACCTAGTGTATCTACTTTATGAACCTTGTGACAATTAACCTTGTTACCCCAACAATGTAATATAATAATATAAAGTTTCAGTTTACTTTCAGCGCACAACCTACTAGCTACTCATATTACATTCCAGACGGTAGTACAATATATCACAATACGGAGTAAATCAATGATTCATAAATATCTGGATATCAATGTTCGTCAATCAATATACCTTACTGATATATAAATACAACATTTTCTTATCAGAGTAATTACATACGGAGCCTAGTGTTGTGCTGTAATAATGTTATTATTGTTTACTCAAATATTCCTATAACAATGATATGACTTGCAAACTTGTCGGTACGCAAGAAACGCAATCATACATAGTTATATTAGGCTAAAATAAAAGCTACATGTAATTCAGGGTAAACCATCATAATTAGGCCAGAGCTCTTTGATTTTTCGTTACTCGGGCCGTCCTGCCCATTTTCCAAAATATTTTTTTTTGAAAAAAAAACTGAAAAAAACCCCCAACAAAATTGCATATAATGTTTTGATGATAAATGTACCAGCCTTGTTTTATTATTTCATTATTTTGTTAATAATAAGTTGTATTATTTTAGTGTTTCATTGCAGTGTACTAGTATTAAGATAAATTGGCTGTTGTCTTGAAAACTAACCCTGTTGTTGAGTGTTGATGGCTTTAAATCGGACCGTCATTGACTATTCTACCACCAACAGCTCGTGGAAGCTATATCTTGGGAGTTTTTATTTTTTATTTTTTCCCTTCATATGCCGACATTTCACACAAAAAAAGTCAGAGTGACAAAAAATAAAACAAATTCTGGCCTTTTCCTAAATGATTCAGCTGTTCCTAATTGTTGTAATGATTTCTCGAAATAAAAGTTTGTGTTACTGACAATGCTTCAAATAATTTTATTTTATTTGCATTATAATGTCGTAAGCTAAGTTCTGCTCACCAACTCCTGTCCTAGATGTATAGTTGACAATCTAATTGTAGTAAAATGGTAGTAACTCAAAATTTTAAGATGAATGTCTAAAATGAAATAATAATAAAATACTAGTATTTTGTGACCTACCGTCCTAAACTAGCGTTCGACGTCATATACATGCACGGTGTGAACGTGATGTCCTGGACCCCATACACCTATGAGCGAGGAAAATGCAATTTCTGTAAGCCAAAAAAAACCCAACAAAATTTACGTCTTGTTTCTTGACATTTTTTTATTTGGCCTAATTTGATTGAATTGATCTACCACACGGGACAATAAATCTATCATAAATATATCACCCGGATAACAATATTAAATTAAGTCCAATGTTTCATAAGATTGCATTATGAACGTGTAATACCAGTCTATATACCCTGATATCATACCAATATGTTAGAATACGGACCCAATACAATATTTGAATGTGTACGGAACTCTGCTAGGGCCATTGCCCTATCTATACAAAACGTGAACGACGAAAATACGATGATAAAAACGCAAGACCACGGAAGTATGATGATGTAAAAACGAAGTCACAACAACAAAAACACGAAATCACGATAGCGAATACGTGAAAGTACGATGACGAAATCACGATATCACAATGCCGAAAACGTGAAAGAACGATGACGAAATCACGATATCACAATGCCGAAAGCGTGAAAGTACGATGAAGAAAACGTGAAAGTACGATGACGAAATCACGATATCACAATGCCGAAAACGTGAAAGTACGATGAAGAAAACGTGAAAGTACGATGACGAAATCACGATATCACAATGACGAAAACGTGAAAGTACGATGAAGAAAACGTGAAAGTACGATGACGAAACTAGATATCACAATGCCGAAAACGTGAAAGAACGATGACGAAATCACGATATCACAATGCCGAACACGTGAAAGTACGATGACGAAAACGCGAAAGGTCGATTCAACGAAAACGTGAAAGTACGTGTGGAGTATAAATATTGCCAGCTTAAATAAAATATAAAGGTGATACGATTCCAATTCCATTTATACACGACAGTTTTTAGATTGACTTACAAACTAAAAAAACGAAACTACAATTTGAAGTAGATGCTCATTTCTTTCAGTGCCGGTCAGTTTACATTTGAAACAGCAATATTATTTAAATAAAATTTTCAACACATTTTAAGTACTGACTTTCAATCAAAAAATCAAACTGCATACGTGGCATATTGCAATTATCCTTTGGCATTTTCTGAAGCGTGCTTGACTTTTAATTATAAAACCCTTTATAAGGTAAATGTGACGAAACGTGATGAGAACATAGATTAGTATTACCCATAGTGCAATGGTAGTTGTAAGTGATGGGTATGGAACGCCGCAACTGTCACTCTATACCGACTCGATATAATAACTAGTGATAGAACGCTGACTTTGAGTACGGAGAGAGTCCGATCCGTTCTGTTCCGTGGCATACAAAAGACGAAATAAAAGTGTCGTATCTACGTCCCCATTATAAAGGGAAAGCTGGTAATTTTTTATGAAATAAAAATATAACTGCTCAAAGCAAATTATTTTGTCCAAATTGAATATTATCATGAAAAAGCCAGCCGAGGTGTTCCATAGCCGTGGTAGCAATACATCAAATATCGTCGAAAATGTATCTTATTTCAAACCTTACGTACCTACCACATCACTAGATGTTGATAGTCGTGTTAAGATTTATTAAACGTTTTTAAAAGTATTTCACATTAAACTGTCATAACAATTAAGTATGTCATTTTAAGAAAAGCAAGATAATTTATCTCATTTAGTAGACAGAATGATAATGATAATAATTAGCTTCCCACAATGCAAACTGAAACAAGATAAGTAAACATCACGAATTGCACACACATATAGAGTCAATATTATTTGCACCCTTCATAAATAAAGGTCCATATCTAACGATGTTTATTGTATTGTTCTGTTACACTGTTGGACCCCTAGGGAGTAGAATCTGATGGGTGGTCTGTATGTTAGACGGTAGAGTTATAATGCCGTGTTCTTAGTTTGAAAATATACTAAATATATTCTTAAAGGGGCATGCCCAGAAACTGGAGTGTCTTGGTTTGCATACAACACAATTGCGTTTATCACTTGTAAAACCAACTATTACCGAAAAGTCAGAGAAGAATTTGATTAAAAATTTACTCTGCAACGCGCGCTTAGATATTTTGTATATTGATTTGAATAAAAGGCTGTCTTTAAAATGTTCATTAAAACGACACCAAATGGATTGCTATTCGAGACTCTTCGGTTACAGGGCATGCCCCTTTAACAATAGCATTCTTGATATATTTTATTTCTCGTGTGGTATATTTAAAGCTCACGAATGCATGCTTGTTGGAAAAGTAAGCTTGTTGGAAAAGTAACCGGTGAAAGCTAACCGTTTGATACTCTGGGAAGAAGTATAACTCAAATAATGCGCGCTGATATCTTAACAAAGAGTTGTTCCCCTTGCCCAGTCTCACAATGCTTGCAAATCTATATGACCAACGATCGCTTACTTCCACAGGTACACGATTTCATCGATATTAACAATTTATGTGATTTTTTTCGACCATCTACTAAATGGGTGTATTAATATTAGATAGTCGAAAATAGTTGTTAAAATCGATGAAACCGTGTGCATGTGGACTATTCTAGCGAATTCTGTATTAGTGCGAAAGGTCTGCCCTGTGATCTCCGACGGTTTATCAAGAAAGGTATGTCCTGTGATATCCGACGGTTTATTAAGAAATGTCTGTCCTGTGTTATCCGACGGTTTATCGAGAAATGTCTGTTCTGTGATATCCGACGGTTTATCAAGAAAGGTCTGTCCTGTGATATCCGAGAGTTTATCAAGAAAGATCTGTCCTGTGATCTCCGACGGTTTATCAAGAAAGGTCTGTGCTGTGATATCCGACGGTTTATCAAGAAAGGTCTATTCTGTGCTACCCGACGGTTTATCAAGAAAGGTCTGTCCTGTGATGTCCGACGGTTTATCAAGAAAGGTCTATCCTGTGATATCCGACGGTTTATCGAGAAAGGTCTATCCTGTGATGTCCGACGGTTTATCAAGAAAGGTCTGTCCTGCGATATCCGACGGTTTATCAAGAAAGGTATGTCCTGTGATGCCCGACGGTTTATCAAGAAATGTCTGTCCTGTGCTATCCGACGGTTTAGCAAGAAAGGTTTATCCTGTGCTATCTGACGGTTTATCAAGAAAGGTCTATCCTGTGATGTCCGACGGTTTATCAAGAAATGTCTGTCCTGTGTTATCCGACGGTTTATCGAGAAATGTCTGTTCTGTGATATCCGACGGTTTATCAAAAAAGGTCTGTCCTGTGATATCCGACAGTTTATCAAGAAAGATCTGTCCTGTGACATCCGACGGTTTATCAAGAAAGGTCTATCCTGTGATGTCCGACGGTTTATCAAGAAAGGTCAATCCTGTGATATCCGACGGTTTATCGAGAAAGGTCTATCCTGTGATGTCCGACGGTTTATCGAGAAAGGTCTGTCCTGTGATATCCGACGGTTTATCAAGAAAGGTATGTCCTGTGATGCCCGACGGTTTATCAAGAAATGTCTGTCCTGTGCTATCCGACGGTTTAGCAAGAAAGGTCTATCCTGTGCTATCCGACGGTTTATCAAGAAAGGTCTATCCTGTGATGTCCGACGGTTTATCAAGAAAGGTCTGTCCTGTGGTATCCGACGGTTTATCAAGAAAGGTCTGTCCTGTGATATCCGACGGTTTATCAAGAAAGGTCTGTCCTGTGATGCCCGAAGGTTTATCAAGAAAGGTCTGTCCTGTGATATCCGACGGTTTATCAAGAAAGGTCTGTCCTGTGATGTCCGACGGTTTATCAAGAAAGGTCTGTCCTGTGCTATCCGACGGTTTATCAAGAAAGGTCTGTCTTGTGCTATCCGACGTTTTATCAAGAAGGTCTGTCCTGTGATGCCCGACGGTTTATCAAGAAAGGTCTATCCTGTGATATCCGACGGTTTATCAAGAAAGGTCTCTCCCAAGGGTTGGTTAATCAAAAAATGTTTCAACAACCGAACATAAAATAACTTTTTTTTTCATTTTTTATTTCAAACAACACCATATTCCTATTCTAAAATTCAAACATGTAAATGTCCCTACCCTATTATACTCATCTTGAGTAAAATAGTTTGTGCTAACCTCCGGCGGGACTCGAACCCGCAATCCCCGGCTTAGGAGGCCGATGCCTTATCCATTAGGCCACGGAGGCTTACTTACTACATTTATAATTATATCGATAAAAACCTAGTGAAAACACCCACGTGCTATCACTAATTATTGCATTCTAACTTCTGATTGCTTGCGACCACTTTGTACGGTGGCATGACGGGGACATAAAGAATGTTGTATTGATCACGTGCGCTCATCTTGAAAAACCAAATCACAAACTGCCGAATTTGACTTGAACGGAATACTCATGAGATTTTGAAATACCAATTAACACAATTCCTAGTTGACATTTTTATTTTGTTTTATTAATACTTTTTGATAATGCATCTATTTACCTGTAACATGAAAGGACAAGGTTCCCTAATGGCTTAATTTGGCCCTGTGAATAAAAATGCGTGTTCCTATAAGTCTGTCCTATAATTCAAATAACTTAACATTTCCTGTGTAAAATATAAGCATACATATCCAAATTTCCCTCGTAATTTGTTGACAAAACTGCCAAGAATATGACGTATATGTCATGTTTAGCCCAAAATGTCATTTTTGGCCATTTTCACGACTCTTAACGGCATAAATTCTTCCCAAAAACCACGACGACACTCTTGCGACACATTTATATTTTCACATAATCAGTGTTCTGCAAGTCTTTATATATGTACAAAATATCAAAGTGTCGCAAGAGTGCCATCGTGGTTTTTGGGAAGGTTTTACGCCATAAAAAGCCATGAAAATGGCTAAAAATGACATTTTTTGGTAAACTTATTCAAGGGAAATTAGGAAAGTATGCTTAATTTTTTGAAAGACATTGTTAGGCTATTAGAAACATAGGACAGATTTATAGGAAGATGCATTTCTATTTTTCGATAAAACTCAGGGCCAAATTAAGCCATAAATGAACCTTGTCCTTTCACATACTGACATATGAAATGTAATGAGGCCAATTATTTGTTTATTTTTGGCCTACATGTTGTCTATTTCACCGATTTAGACTTGTTACCATTCTAGCATTTCATTGAAAAGGCCTTTTTAAATTGTTATTGTAAGATTTATTCTAACTTAATACTTTTAACATTCGAGTTCGTCTCGGGTCAATTTCGACATGTTACGTGTTTTTCTAGGACACGTACAGTCGTCAGTAATGCCAAGCATTTTATGAAGATATGCTTGCCTTGCGTTGCAATATGCATGTGCTCATAAACATTATGGGTAGGGCTGCGTATCGGTTAAAATGATCGATACGATATTTGTATCGATACAAAATGATCGATATTCGATATATCATTTGATATTTTGTTTTGACAATAAAAGGTCTAAAAACTGTATATAGGCACTTGCAGACTTACAACATGCATTCAATTTGCGGAACACAATCACGTCAGGCTTGAGATAATTATGTGATAAAAAACCTATTTATACATGTTTGAACTGCATGAGTAGTTTGCAAAGCAGAATCTTGTTTGAATATAAGATTCACTCGGACTTATGCTGCGTCGACGACCTGACCATTTCGAGATGAAACAAGTAGACTACCGAAAATTTAACTGAAAATGGGGATTATGTTGTGTATTTTTGTTGATCGATGTTTCGACCGATACGGACACGTTCGATACGATGTATCAATCGAACGCGAAATACCGGTATTCGATTTATATCGGAAACCGGTACGCAGCCCTAATTATGGGTAAACTATTTTGTGACTCTAAAGAATATGCCTCATTACCTAACACGCCTGTCACGCCGACTAACATAAATCAAAGCACTGAGAGTGCTGATGAGAGGCGATCTGGTTGCTGCTACTAAAGCTTAAACCGACTTTACACGTTTACTGTTCGTTTTCTTATTGCCGATCTTGTCTTGAATGTCAAAATAGGCATGGGTATCTAAATAATTGTTAAAGGGGCATATTAATTTATATGTAATACGTGTATTGAATGCGTATATTAAAAGTGGCTTTAAAATAATACTACGCGCCTATTTATCAGATTCTACAGTACCGTCTTGTAATCACTTCCCTCACAGCGTGAGACATCTCTAGAAAACGGCTTGTATAGCGACACGGCATATGGTTGCATAACAGTACTTTGCAGACGGTATACGATTCATTGATAAAACCACCAGGTGACCCTGTTCTGAAGTTTCTAAAAATAGCTATACAGCCGGGACATTTGATGAACACGTCATTTTCATATTACGAAACAAGTTCGGTATCGTCCCGGCGTAGTGATTTTCTGCAAAAATATCGATTTAACGAACAGTTTCACAATAATTGTTGATCTTAGAATAAACAAATGTTGCTGATTGAATAAAATCAGTTTAAAATTTGGAGAAACATATTCATGAAGCAGTATGGGAATGTTAACAGTTTCTGGAACTACTTGAATGCGGATTCACATAGCAGCCTAAAGGCGGCTCAGGTTGCATTAAGAAATGGGCAATGGTAGTATAGAGACGCTATCGCCTCTCAAAAACTTTCTTAGATTCGGTTCGTTGGTACTAGTCATTTAAGGAGATGAAACAGTCCATTATCATAATAAAACAGACTGATACTAACTATTTCAACGATTAGCGTTTAAAGGGACTGCCTCACGTATTGGTGTATTGCAAAAATAAAATTAAATTGTCAAATATTCATGTAATTTTGGTATAGTTTCCTGTATATGTCATAAACAACCACATTGACATAAAAATAACTTGGGAAACATCGGCATTTCGTAGTAATTTAGCATTTTTACACCCAAAATTTTATAGGGTATTAATACCCTATAGAATTAGCACTACTATCACTTAAATTGCCTGAAATTTGTTTCCATTCGATGAAAACGAATTGCGAAACAAACCGAATACCTCACTGATGGTCGGCTTTAGTTTGTTGAAGTTACAGTTTGATCATGTGTAAATTACAAAATTCACAGAACATTTTGGAAGGAAACTCGGCGATATTTTCAAACAGAAAAATACAGAGTGCCAATTATCAAGAGTAATTTAAATTGCTTATATGCCATAAATCTTTCATAAAGCAACCTCCAGTGACTTTCTATTATATAAATACTTGGTTAGGTTGGAAAATTATGTCATACAAAAATTTTAGCCCGATCTGTGAGGCAGCACCTTAAACTTGATTGAAGGATCAGCATACGTGAAAATTACGGAAATACGGACATTATAACCTAGATGTTCCGGTGGAGTGGTTACTTCAAACGAGACGAGTTCATTCAAAGGTGACCATTCAAATTGAATGAGCGGGTATAGATCTATAGTTGTACAATTATGTTAGGCATGAATGTACAGGTGACATTTGAATGAACTTTCACAGTGTACACCGATACAAGCATGCCCATATCATAAGCAACCTAGAGTGTACTACTATTATGTACAAACCAGTATATTAAAATACTAATTATTCGATATGTGTGTTAGAAATACAGTACATGTAAGGTATTTATATGATGTATAATATATCTGTATGGGATTTCGTTATTTGGCGGATACTGTGACTAGTCCAGCATGGGCGACTCGGCTGAGGAAACTACACGTACAAATGCAGGTATCCTTACATGTTGTATACGTTGATACTGTTAAATGCTGACACATTCACTCTACTTACTTGGAATGTCACTTAATATACCGCTGGCTTAGCAGTAGAAGGTCGTAAGTGCTTCTTACGACCTCATAAATCTCATGCATATTTGAAATCTGCATCACGAGCATATTTTCATGAAAATCGGAACTGGCCATGTTGACCAAACCGAAGTTTAAAAAGCTTGTTTTCCCATAAGTAAAGACGGTTTTCAGACAGTTATTTCTTGTTTTCTCAAAATATTGATATTTGTACTTACGACCTCCTCGTCATAAGCCAGCGATATACTTGTATAGTATACTACTGCCTTAGGACGTTTTGGTTATTATTGATCTAAATATAGCTTATAAATGCACTGACCGTGTTGTGTTTACTCACGTGACCATCATGTGACGTTTGGTGTGCGAATTTAAACAGCGATAGAACTTTGGTTGATCAATTCATAACTTAATTGTAAGATGAACAAACTGACAATTCTTTGTTTCAAATAGTCTGTAAACATTTGCATTCTCTACAATACTTCTGCCATCAAATTCCACGTTTGTTAATTGAAGTGAAGATTCAAGCATCGGGGTGTACATGTCACTGTATCATTTCTTGCGACGCTATACACATCAATGTGTATGACTTATTGCGAACAAAATCACCTGCAACTCACAAACTTATTGGGAGACTATATACCATTCAATGTGTACGACTTCTGGCGATAACCGGAAGTTGACTCGTCTATACACTGTGCATTCCCATACATAAGTGGTTAGTCAAGTTCCCAGATACTCTGGTGAACGAGAATCACACCGTTCAACCCGATACCGCGTAATCGGTTGGTTCCACGTAGTCAGCTGACAGCGAACGTCGCGAGACTTTACAGCGAAAGTAAGTATTGCTTGAATGATTCATTTCGCAAGCAATATTATGTATTTCAGGATTGAGACGACTTGGTATAACATATTGTTTCCGGTTTGGTACGGGACTAGTACTGATAATTATTGGCGCAATCGCAAGTGGCTACCGGAAGGGTATGGCATCAAATGGAACACCTTATTTTCTAGGAGCCTTTCTTACAGGAATTGCGGTAAGTGTGACTCAAACTCGTCAACAACGATTACGTTACGCTTTGCTACTGTGCATTGCAATATATTTACCGATTGTCCGAGCTTTCACGATTGCTACTAACCAGAGCGACAAGGGAGATCACTGAAGTTTGCGCTTTACCACACGGACATTGGACATGCTTGGACATGTAGGAAAGATCGACTGACCGGCGTGTTACTCAATACTGTGTGCTGGAAATCAGCATTTAAAACAGTGTTTAACACAAATGTGTTCTTACCCTTGCTACAAACTCAGCGGTGGTGTAGGAGTTAGCGACCAATTCGTCATAATAACTTGATAAGGTTGCTGGTTCGATATGTGTTTGCAACACACCATACTCTATAACATGGTTAGGTACTAACATGACGCTAAGCGTATGAGGTTAGTATCAGGGCTGGTTGGTCCCGTGATAGGAATACTATATATATATATTGCAAGGACATTAATCCCAATATCAAACACATATTAGCATGACATCAGTTAACTCCCTTATATAAGGATATGTCTTCATATAGTAGTATGTGCTGATCGTAACTAACCACTGCAAAACGCTCTTTATTTCCAGATGTCAATATTAGGTGTTGTCAACTTTCGTTATTGGCGAAATATAATTCGAGGGAAAGCTTCGCTGAGCCAGAAAACCCAGTGTGTAAGTTAGACATCACTTTTTATGTAATAAACATTGTCATATACGATTAGTTAAAGTGTCCAATGGGGTCCTGTGTTTTTGCTGAAGGGACAGCAAGTAGAAGAGAAAGAGTCACAGTGTGATACAAGGAATCCGGATGGGTTACCCTAGCTCGTTCCGAATAGACTCTCAGGTTCTTTTTTTGTGTTCAAACTATTCACCCGACATGTATTATAAATTAGTAACTTGACGTCCAAATACATTCAGGCAATACTCGCTAGTAGCTGATATAACAACTATTTTGATGAATTTTCTATTAGGTGGTCGTCTAAGCATTTCATTTTTGACGTGATCTGGCATTTGACTCGAATGTTAGACAAAAGTAAACCCTTGGTGAGAAATTTATCAACAACCGGGGATAATTAATACTTTTTCCCTTAGCATCGGCTATTTTTCGTCAAAATCGAGTGGAAAATAAGATACTTACAGGTCTTTTTAGCTCCGAGTCGACGCTATTTGACTGCCAGTCTTAGCCAAAAATGACGTCACAAACCACGTGGTATGGCCACACTGATATATCTGCTATATTATATAACTATTGCGCACATTTTTATTTATTCAATAAACAACATAAAATGTAACTTTAGCATAGTATTCAAACTTTTACATAACAATGAAACTGTTGTTGAATGGAGTAAGCCAAAGATTCCAACACTAGCTCCATTGTATATATCTTGTACATGTATTTACCCTGCGATCTGAGGATAGTTGTTTGGAAACGTTCTTTTTAATGAGCATATGAATTAAATACACGAATACAGGCAATTATACGTCTTTTTTCAGTTACGCATTGAAATTGTCATCTGTGCTATTTCCATCGTATGTGGTATATCTGGTATCATCATTGCCAGTGTAAATGGAGTGCAAACACCGGAGTGTCAATCCTTGTTTGGCAGCTGTTCAAAAAACATTTATCAACAATCTAACGCTTACAAGTTCGCAGTAGCTATCTTAGTCCTATTAATATTTAGCATTTTCATGAACATATTCTATATTTGGATGCACTGGAACACTTTTAAGCACGATGACATTAGCCTGTGCAGTTGTGTTAAACTTAATAATTCTCAAAACCGTAGACAGCCGACGCCAACGCAACGTAATGTGACCAATCATGCGGGTCCTGTTGTTATTAATTATCGACACGGACAACCAGAGCCGTTTGGTGGTGCTATATTAAGTCATCCATCGACCAGCAATAATCAAACGATGCATCGTATTGGTGGTAGCGGTTCCACAGGAGTTGTGTTAAGTACCCGACACGGACAACCAGAGCCGTTTGGTGGTGTTGTTTTGAGTCAGCCATCGACCAATAATAATCAAACGATGCATCATGTTGGTGGTAGCGGTTCCACAGGCGTTGTTTTGAGTCATCCAACAACACCTAATGACAATATGGCGGTGCAAGGAAATAATAATTTGGTTTCCGAGCTTCATGAACAAAACAGATTACTCCGAGAACAATTGACAATTCAACGACGGCAGTTTGAACAACAAGAACAGCAACAACACCAAAATCAGACTGTGCCTAGTGCCCCTTTAATAGAATCTCCACCAAGCTACGAGTCATGTCTAGAAAATGTTACCAAGGTATGTATACACACAAACAAACACGTTTGCTGGTTATATGTGTTTAAAAAGGGTATAACTGCCCCTTACAGACATAACCATTATTTTGGGTAAACATATAAAACAAACCTTACTTTTAAGGTACATTTTATTTATACCCAATATGGTTTTGTCTTGTTGCAAAGCATATACAGTGTGTTTTCGTTAAGATATAACGAGAAAAGGCATTTTTGTTGTCAATAACATCGTATAAACGTCTTTCACAACAATCGGTCTTTAAAATTTGTATGGTTTAATTTTACATAGCCTACACTATATAACAAGTAAAAATTTCATTCAGCAGTACCTACCAAGATGCGAGAACCTATCAAAATATTAAGATTTCCGCCATATATGTCCGTGTGTAAAGTACCATTTTAGTCACGTTATTTTCCACACTATGATAATAAACTGAAATAATGATGATGCTATCTGTTTTCAGAAGTGAGACGATGATTTGGTTCGGCGTATTGAACAACATTGAGAACTATACTGCGTTAGATGGAAGAAAAGGGGCTGCCTCAAATTTTTTTTTTGGACGCGGGTGTAATTTCGTATACTCATTTTAATGAAACCAGATACAAGGCTACAGTGTGGTTAGACATATTAAATGTTTTGCATGAACTAGAAATTGAGCATCAAATACCTCAAATTCAATTAAACGTGACCCTTGTGACGATGAATACCACCCAAAATGGGACATTGGGAGTGATTAATACTATTAAGTGATATACAACGTTGTAAGAACTTGTTTTACATGATTGGACCAAAAATAAATTAGTATAAAAATCGTAGTCCAAAATCCCTATTTTGAAGAATATGATATTTTGTAGTGATGAATAACGCAACTTATGTTATATATCTAATAAATAAGAGCAATTTTTCATCATAAAGATATGTAAATTTGTTGTTTTCTAGTATTTCCCTCATTTTTTTATGATTTGTTTTACCGTTGTAACTAACGAGACAAGTGGCCCCATTGTCCCCTATTTTATATCCAAATTTATGGTGATGATTGTATTTTATCAGGTTTGACAGGTTAAGCCTAGGTCCCACTGAGCATTTCTTGCAATTGGCGATGTACTCCCGATCGGAATTAATGAGTTATCAGGGCATCGGGAACAGGTTCCGCGTGGTCTGGGGTATGCTTCAGGCAGTCATGGGACAGCGATATCGAAAGGATGTGTAATGAATCGGGTAGTATCGGAAGAAATCGGGAGAACATCGCCGATGTGGAATTCCTAAGTGGGACCTAGGCTATACGTATTTATTCTTGGGGCTCCTTTTGACTTTAAAAGGGTGCCTGTGTAGCATAGCTTGACATCACACTCTCTTGTCTCTTACTTAACTGTTCTTTATCAAATCCTTCATTAGAGATCTTCCCTAAATAATCTCGTACGTCCAACACACGTTAGTATTATATTAAATAACTATACCATGCATAATACAGGAATTATATTATGCGTTGTTCTATTAATTGTATTAATTAGCTGAACTCTTATCGGCCTTGTTATTGACCTGAGTACGCACGTATTGCCCGGAGGTAACCAGCAATGGTGTGGTCAAAAGCTAGATCACCTTTTTAAGCGTACATGTTTTATATCTTTGAATACATTAGAAGTTACAATTATAGTTAACCGCATCTATGTGAAAAATGGTCAGACTGTTGGTTTCTATTATTGTCTTGCATATCCTTTCCGCTACCACGATTTTTTGGGGGCTATGAGAAATTCATATGGTCCCTATACCCCGTCCCTGAGACACTATTCACTTGCAGCACTGATAAAAACTCGATACATGCGGATGCTACACACCTGCCCAAAACTGAAAGTAGGACAAATTGTCATCATTTCGACTAAAGGTCACCGGAAATGACGATGTGACGGTGACCCTTGCGCGAAAAACTTCTCTTTAAAGGGGTCCAGCGGGCCCAAAAACCTGTGCACGACCCTGGGCCCGTAATATCCTTTAGTCTGGGATGCCTGTGTACCCATGACAGCAACATGCCCGAATTTGGGCATTTAGGTCGAAAACTACGGAAGGACGAAATGGCAATCCCAGCGAGTCTGCATTAGTACGCGATGGTAGCGGAAAGGATATACACAGTTCCAGAAATGCCCGTTTTAGTGGTAATTTGGGTCTGAAATCCATTTTTTTTATATATTAGCGCCATTTCAAGGATAAAAAGGGCAAAAAAACCCAAACTTTAGTTTTTGACTCATATAGCAACACATATCAATTATACTTGGTAAAACAAGGTATCTTCTGAAGTTATTATTAGCTGATCAAATTGTATTGAGACTCCGAGCGTCAAGCCTAGATGAGTCTTAGTTTAATGTGGTTAACTATGATAGTATTGTAATAATTAAATGTTTTTGTCTGTATTTAATATGTGATGTTTGAGCCATTTGTATGATATGAGCGTACATGTAATTGTATAGCTTATAGCCTATATATATCTACACTACTGAAACATTATCATTCTTCATGGTTGATTATTCATGGTTGTCATACATGTGTATATCTCAAACGTAACTTAAACGTTTTGTTACCTATATTATAGTATTGTTGTACATGTATAAATGTATATGATATGTATTATGCTCTTCAGGATTGGAGGAATAAAAGTTATATACTGGTTATTATTTCATTACTTAACCATGTATTTGTTATTCACTACGGAATTATATCTGTCACAATGAATAGTAAATGAATATGAAATATATTTCTGGAGCCGAAAAAAACGTCATTTGCATTGCTAAATCTCAGCATTTCTAAAAGCATTCAACAAAACTCGGAAATGTCAATGTTGTTTCGATTTATGTGGAACATCATAATAATGAATGCATCTTTTATGCGATATATTACCATTATATACTTTTCACAAAATGTATGGGATATTTGGTTTCGATTTTGTGTCTCTGTTTATGGTGTACATAAAGTCGACACAAGCACACCAATCAGTGCTTCCATTTCAAGTTCAGTTAAAACAAAGGTTCACCTTAGTCTTCTGCGATGTCGTAGGAGAGTCATGTTGATGAGCGTTGTACAGATCCTACCATGAGGGCCTGTCATATGGTGTGGGGTGTAATCAAAATGACGGGGAAAATAGACATACACTAAGCCAACACCATGTTACATGACTTGTTATTCATTCGGCTTTATCCCTACATTTTGTGAACGTATTTATACATATACGTATCATCGAATTGTTTTGCTACTTAAAGCATACTAGGATTGCAGCAAGCTGCTTGGTTTTTGAAAATCAGTGTTATTACATGTCAAACTATGTTAATTGTCACATGAATTAAGCAACCATCTGTCTTAAACCACTAATACAGTATCACTAAATCATTAACTGTATATTGAGTTCATATAATTAAGTACATTGTAAAGGACGTAGTAAGATCGCATGAGGTCCCTGAAACATGTATCTGCGTTGTTTTGACGTCTCTACCACGTCTGCCATGTACAATAACATGGCGTCCTCGTGTGTCCACACCACGACACAAGGCGTTCATGACGTGCCGCGTCCTGGGCTGTCGTAAGGACACATGTCTGGTGTGACGGGGATACTAGTATAATAACGCACAGTTCATGGTTAAATACCTTGCCTATTTTGATGTTTTCCCATCGACTGCATGCCAGTTTGTTCAGGTACATTGCAGAAGTGTTTAATGTAGACGAACAACACGCCAGGTTAGTCAGAGGAACGATATATTCTGAAAGCTGTATTGTAATAAAGGGAATGTTTATGTTATCTGCATGTTCCGATATTTGGTTAACCTTTGAGTACTTATTTTGATAAGATAACGAAATGTCAGAGTAAATGAACAATTAGTGCTTTAAAATAAACGAGTCGTTCTCCAAGAAAACCGGACTTAGTGACAACATTATGAACATCATGAAAATATAGCGTTAGAAAAATAACACTCTTGTATACAGATTCTGAAAATTTGAGCTAAATATAACATGCAATAACAAAATTACAGACCTTTAAAACTAACCACTCCCGCTTGTTTTTTGAGCGACGTCGCAAACGTCATTCAAACGTTATTTGACGTAACGTTAAGAAGCATTTCACTAATCCAGTATTTGATAAATTCTTGACATAAACTTTTCAAAATTGTTCCATATTTTAGAATTATATTCCTATTTTAGTATAGCGCACCAGAACTGAGAATTTTACTTTTTGAGAAAAGTAGCAACTGTTTATACCCACTTACCCCTTGTTTTTGACAATATTGGTACTTTTCAGTAATTGATCACCATAGCAACGACATAATATGTTTTAACATAATTCATTAAAAAAATCTTAGATATAGTCTTACAATGCATATTATCCAACTACTTAAAATTAAATCAAAGAACATGACTTTTTCCTCATTTAAGAGTCTTTTCGAAATAGTATTACATAATTACTATATACTGTCACTGAGCCCGGTTTTCCTGGAGAACGGCCCAAATATTAAATTAATATTAAGGTAAAGGACATTCCTATGAAGAAAATGACTTATGACGTCACTCCTCTAGAAATCACAGACCGTAGCTCATTCGACAAGTTAGAATATCGAACAAATGTGTTAACTTTTTATTATATAAATACATGTATCATAAACCTATCCAGTCAGAGGGGTAATAGTCATCTCTATAAAATTGTTTATCTAACCAACTGTCTTCTTTCGGATAGTCTTTAAAATACACAGTTGTCCCTCCTGATAACCAAGCACCCCACCATCCGAATGTCCCGGATGTAACAACCACGTGATCACAAGACGTCATTAATGCCATATCCTCGGCAACCGAATAAAACGGACTAAATATGACGTCATCGCCTTTGATATTTTGCTTACACCAAAACATTCCATCACTTAATACTACAAAACGGACGTGTTTCCAGCGTTTTCTATGGAAATCCATTGCCCTGTAAATGAAATCTAAACCAGCCATTACGTAACCTTTCGCATTCGCACCGTGGTCAATAAAATCTCCCCTTCGGATGTGTACACACACGTTTGTTTGACCTTCCGATGAAATGTTCGAAATAAATCGCCTCGCTTCATCCATGTATATGTCTTTAATTCGAAATGCATGTCTCACTACTGTTTCGGCTTTGGCAAAGTATTTCCACGATTGAAAGTAACCACGCAATGTCCAGTTAGTTTCTTTGTTAAGGTCACGGATTAAAGATGTGTACTTTGCGCTACGATGGTACCCAAATTCTCTGAAATTTGTGAAATTTTGTTCAGCTAAGTTTGGTAATTTAAAATATCTGGCCAATGGAAAGCTTGGGTCTAGAATTGGTATCATGTCAAGTAAGTAGGCGGTGCCTAGCAACGCCGCTACCTGAAACATCTGATTGCCCGTTCGTCCTAAAGCACTGTTTAACTTTATGTAAGAATCGCACTTAGCATTCGAATATAAATTTCTTGTACGAGTTCCTATTGAATATGAATTACCGATTATCGGCGTTTCGCCCGGACTCCAAAATAATCGGAAACATTCGGACGTGTTGGTGTCAGGGTTTGTAATACTTTCAATATCTCCATGTTTGAATTCCATTTCTCCTAAACTTTTCACGTTGACCATTATTGTACCGTAGCCATGAACATGACGACCAGGCTGATGTTCATGTAGCCATGGAACCCTGAGAAGCATTGAGAAAAACTTTGAAATATCGGACAAGTCTAACACGCAAATAGTGAGAATAGTGTATGAAAACAACATCATTGCCATGCATGCTAAACATCTTGTAGAAAGCAGTGATTTCATTTTTTTCCGTGATTGGCCTTTGTCCATAACAACAGCGAAACAAACACTATTTTACTCCCGAAATATCTCCAAAAATGAAACTAATGTGCGAGACTCTCTAATCCTTTGCCAATCTGTCTTCAGCCATTATCACCGACGTGTCTGAAACATAATCAATACCGACCTTCTGCTATAACTAAATATTTAATGATAACTTTTTATATGGCCGGACGCAATTCTTGTTGTCGTAGTACTTCCGCTATGACCGGGCGGTAGTTGGGTTGTACCTCTATAATTCCGCTATGACCGGGCGGTAGTTGGGTTGTACCACTATAATTCCGCTATGACCGGACGGTAGTTGGGTTGTACCTCTATAATTCCGCTATGGCCGGGCGGTAGTTGGGTTGTACCACTATAATTCCGCTATGACCGGGCGGTAGTTGGGTTGTACCACTATAATTCCGCTATGACCGGACGGTAGTACGGTTGTACCACTATAATTCCGCTATGACCGGACGGTAGTACGGTTGTACCACTATAATTCCGCTATGACCGGACGGTAGTACGGTTGTACCACTATAATTCCGCTATGACCGGACGGTAGTTGGGTTGTACCACTATAATTCCGCTATGACCGGACGGTAGTTGGGTTGTACCACAATAATTCCGCTATGACCGGACGGTAGTTGGGTTGTACCACAATAATTCCGCTATGACCGGACGGTAGTACGGTTGTACCACTATAATTCCGCTATGACCGGACGGTAGTTGGGTTGTACCACAATAATTCCGCTATGACCGGACGGTAGTTGGGTTGTACCTCTATAATTCCGCTATGACCGGACGGTAGTTGGGTTGTACCTCTATAATTCCGCTATGACCGGACGGCAGTTGGGTTGTACCACTATAATTCCGCTATGACCGGACGGTAGTTGGGTTGTACCTCTATAATTCCGCTATGACCGGACGGTAGTTGGGTTGTACCACTATAATTCCGCTATGACCGGACGGCAGTTGGGTTGTACCACTATAATTCCGCTATGACCGGACGGCAGTTGGGTTGTACCACTATAATTCCGCTATGACCGGACGGCAGTTGGGTTGTACCACTATAATTCCGCTATGACCGGGCGGCAGTTGGGTTGTACCACTATAATTCCGCTATGACCGGGCGGTAGTTGGGTTGTACCTCTATAATTCCGCTATGACCGGACGGCAGTTGGGTTGTACCACTATAATTCCGCTATGACCGGACGGTAGTTGGGTTGTACCTCTATAATTCCGCTATGACCGGACGGTAGTTGGGTTGTACCTCTATAATTCCGCTATGACCGGGCGGTAGTTGGGTTGTACCACTATAATTCCGCTATGACCGGGCGGTAGTACGGTTGTACCACTATAATTCCGCTATGACCGGACGGCAGTTGGGTTGTACCACTATAATTCCGCTATGACCGGACGGTAGTTGGGTTGTACCTCTATAATTCCGCTATGACCGGACGGTAGTTGGGTTGTACCTCTATAATTTCGCTATGACCGGGCGGTAGTACGGTTGTACCACTATAATTCCGCTATGACCGGGCGGTAGTACGGTTGTACCACTTTAATTTAGCTGGACCGCCTTTTTGATTGTTTGACGACTAGGCACTTGTTCGAAAATATGAAAACCTTATATTAGTAGTTTATAGTTTATACAACATGTTGTATGCCTTTGGGCAATGAACCACGTGCGAATGTTTAAATTTGAACTGCCTTCCCTTTCCGATTTTCTATTATATTTTAGATATCTTCAAAAATGAGGCTAATATCTACACGAAAACTTTCCTCAAATGTCAACATGCTCACATGGAAATTATCTTGACAATAAAATCTGTATAAACAGTATTTACAGTTTGATGAGCCTTAACGCAGAAACCACAGGTGTTTGCAATGGTAACATTCTATATCCCGCTTAATAGACATACATATTCGAAATACAACAATTCACAAATTAGCACGAGCTGAGCAGATTAGTTCTTTCTACCCATAGTTGTCCTTTATCCGTCATAAGTGAACATTTGTCATGCTTGATAACTATGTTTCTACTTGCACATGTACGAATTAATTTAGGTCCGAACTGATTCATCGAATATCACATGCCTGTCTGGAACCAGAATTGTTCTGATTCCCAAACAATATTCACTATGTACCTTGCTTGCACGGCTGTTCATTCATTCACCACAATTTCCTAGACAGAAGCATAGTTGTGTTGATTACAAGTATGACACTTTCCACGCACATGATGTAATTGTCATTCTGTTCGCTTCATCAAGTCGTCTGCTCCCAATATTCCGAATATTTAAATGTCATTACTGTAACACAAACTTGCCTTAAAGCTCTTAGTTTATGCTAAATATAGTAATAATTCCGAATATGATTAGGCTGTTGCATGCTGCAAGCGTACATCATAAAATAATTTCATCTAAGCTAACACGTGATAGAGCTTTCCGCATTCTGTAGCCCATAGTTTCGCTTTTCACGACACATCAACCAACGTAGAACTAACAAATCGGATTACATTACTGTCATTTAATTTTTGTCTTAGAGAACTATCAAATTTATGATCAGATTTTTCTTTCCCAATTCTTCTCCATGGAATATGCATGTTCAATGTTCAAATAGCATTACCGTAGAAAAGAAATCGATGTGAGTAGTAGCGTGCTGGATTTGGTGGTAATACGCTATGTGGAGGAATGGAGGAATTAGAAATGTTATAATCACTTTCCCAATACAAGAATGGCAAGCAGATAGCACAAGTCTGGATTTGTATGATTCTATTGTATCTGGCAGTTGACAGTTTGAGGAAATATTCTGGTATTCCCGATCAATACTGACTGGGGAAAACGCAACCATATTTTGTACATGTACGATATTAATACTAATATTAAGAGCTGTACTTATCAATTTTGGTTCAGGAAAAAAACATAGATCTGTTATCATGATTATTTATGATGTGATTTTTCGAGGCCCGGCGCCGAAAGTACTTTCAGGTTACGAAATTATTATCCAGGTGCTCGTAAGTGTTAAGATGCGTTTGTAAAAATGACGTCACGTTAGTGTGGGGATACCCGCTGGTAAGACAATACCAATATATTGTTATAACATGCATGTGAGTAGTCACTGTTGAATGCATTGTACGAAAGCTTGTATCAACGATATCAAATATGTCAAACTGCAAAGTTCAACATTACTAGTATTAAGCCTAAATGAATAGAAACAATATTTATTACATTGTATTATAGATATTTTGACATTTTTAAATAACCTTCAATGTTTATCATTATACAATATTATATATTTACATTTTTTATAAAGTTTCAAAGTTTATAAAACAAAGTTCGAGAAGGCCATATACGTATGCAATACTATGTTTGTGTAACAGGCAGAATACTAGTATAGTACGTACATATTTTATCATAACATTAATTTACCCAGTGTTTGCGCGCATATATACTCAACTGCGAAAGAAACGCATCATGTTTATTTTTTTCTACTATGAAAACACGTCTATTTACGTCCACATACTTTTTTTCCTAAAGTAACTTCATGTTTCTGAATGTGCAAGATTGTATTTGTTAAGTGTTGTGTTATTAAAAAAATCGAATAATTGAGAATATTTTTTTTATAAAGTTTATCAGTATAATTAGACAATTTATAAATGCGAATAGCGTAAAATAGCCTCCAGGAAAAATATAAATACTAATATTTTCAATATTCTTTCCTTACGGCTATTGTTCTACCTTGTTATATGCAGACACATTACGTATATTGGCGACAGATAAGATACGATTTTATTACCGTCTTCGTCATGAAATTATGCAAGTTAATTCAACGATGTTAATTATTTACTACCAAAAATGTTTGTTTATACTTAATGACATACAATCAAACTAAAAACATAAGTTCAGAATAGCTTTGGTTATGGCAGTATACTAGTAAATGCAAAGCAATCCCTGACATCCATACGATATTTTTTGTCCCTCCATTGACATTGTTTTCGTCTTTATTAAAACGAACGTTAGATTGCTGAACTGTCGGAAAACCATTTAAATTAGGCAACTCAGTCTGAATTATATATATTGTATTTTTCACTAGTATGTGGGCTGTAAAGTAAACGTTAATTATTATTTATAATTAATTAAGTGTATTGACGAAAACAACATTATCATTCGCTTTTGGTCATAACCATGGTACAATTTAATTCAATTCAAGGTGTATGGTATGGTACCGTCAACACATGCACACATGCACATACGTACTAGAACATCAATACATGCCATTGATGTAAACGTCATACACGTTTGCTGTTTAGAGTCGCTTCACGAAATGCCATGACGTATTTTTGTGTGTTTTGTAATTTACCATTATTGCTGAAGGCAATTTAGGTCTTTGCTGAAGGCGAATACCACTAACATTCAATCACAAACATATTGTTTGGCCTTCAAGACTGAAAACAGGACAACTAAGGGATGAGTTGAAACATGGTCATTGGTATAAAATGACCTAACATATTTAAATCAACAATGGAAAGTATTTTTTTGTGGTTTGATATGCCATGTATGATATTTGCGTATAATGTACATTTTGTATTGATAATTGACTCGTATAGTATTATAATTGTTAACAGTAAACATCTAAATGTATATGCGTGTCATCATTTACCGTCCATTTATTCAGGTCTGTCACTTGTATACAAATATTGCAATATCATAACATTGTATTTTCCGTGTTTTAAACATCTTAGTTATATATACAAAATACATTGCTAAGAGAAATTGCAATGTTTATGTACGCAATGTTATGTAAGCAAATGACTAACCTGAATATTCGATTTATACAAATTCATCAACTCATGATTCGCACAAAAACAATGAGGCGATTTAAAACAAAACATGAATATTTTAGAATATTACGCATATTTTTCTTTATTAACACATGTCTTTAGTTTATAAATGATAGGAAATTATGTCAACCACATTTGATTAAATTCGGATGATAGATAGTTAAACAAACAATGGTGTCTACGTATTTTTTGAATGGCCCTCGTAGTATAACGAAACCGTACACAGATTAAGTATAATATGACTCGGGTGTTTCATGAACATATAAGTACATGGATAATCTAATAATACTTTAAATCAGTAAAACAAAATGTGAAAAGAGATCTAGAAAAATGCTTACTGATTTCAGGACAAAAGTCAAGCATGCACTTTTAGAAAACATAACACAAATGATTTGGACTTTTTATTCCATAGGGAATTGTTTTTAATAAGAACCACTATTGGTTTATACTCTTCTTTATTAACGTTTTGGCCTGAGCCTTTCTAAAAACGTAAATGAATGAATAGTATAAACTACAAATGATTTGTTTAACGGATTTTACCCTGGATTCGTTAGCCCTAAGGCTACAGCACATACCCTACATTTCTCACGAACTTTTATCATGTCAGAAGGTACATGTATGTCTATGTAAAAGCAAATTCCATGAGGTTTACAGTTTTATTCAGAGTGATCAAGATATAAATTAACACAAAACAATGTACGTAAATCAGACAACACATATATTACACATATACACATTCACGTTTATGATTTACGTATATCAATATATCAATCAAAATAATATCATACAAAAACAAACCTTATGAAATCACAGTTATTTGATTTATATTTACAATGTTTAGCACAAAAACATATCACAGACATTATCTACTGGCGTGTCCTAATTCGATCGATTAGTTGGAATGTCTCCAGCTTGTTTCATTCACATATATTTTTACTGGCGTTTCCTAATTTATTCAATTAGTTGGAATGTCTCCAGCTTGTTTCATTCACATGTATTTTTTACTGGCGTTTCCTAATTTATTCAATTAGTCGGAATGTCTCCAGCTTGTTTCATTCACATGTATTTTTTACTGGCGTTTCCTAATTTATTCAATTAGTCGGAATGTCTCCAGCTTGTTTCATTCATATGTATTTTTTACTGGCGTTTCCTAATTTATTCAATTAGTCGGAATGTCTCCAGCTTGTTTCATTCACATGTATGGTTTACTGGCGTTTTCTAATTTATTCAATTAGTCGGAATGTCTCCAGTTTGTTTCATTCACATGTATTTTTTACTGGCGTTTCCTAATTTATTCAATTAGTCGGAATGTCTCCAGTTTGTTTCATTCACATGTATTTTTACTGGCGTTTCCTAATTTATTCAATTAGTTGGAATGTCTCCAGCTTGTTTTATTCACATGTATTTTTTACTGGCGTTTCCTAATTCTATAAATTAGTCTGAATGTCTTCAGCTTGCTTCATTCGCAGGCATTTTGTTACTTGCGTATTCTAATTCAATCAATTAGGTTGAATATGTCCAGCTTGCTACATTTACGGGTAGGTTTCTATCACTCTGAAAACAGACAAAAATCATAGTTTATAATTTCATGTATTTATTTAGAACATATAAACTCCATTGTAGAGTAGTTTATACCCATTTTAAACATTTACTTTCTTTGACGATGTAAATGCGTATACATATATAAGCGGTTATGTTAGCGATGCGGAACGCGAACTTTTAAAATGCGACAACATTCCCCTGACGTAAATTTTTGCCAACACCGAACTCTACTGAGAAATAATAAATTTTTAATATTTTCTCACGCCAAATGCCTGAAATTTCAAAATTCGTTAACTTTGTACCCCCGGAAATATCCACTATTACGATAAATTAATTTGTTAACAACTATAATACATGTTTAGACGTTTTAATACTGAAATTAGTGATTTGTGGAAACATGTGTTGAACTACGTATTAAAAAAAACACAAAATATATTTATATTTATTCTATAGATTTGGTGTTATGGCAAGGCATAACAATACTATTACTTACTCTGCAATAATGACGAGATGTCCCAGATGTCGAGGATCACATATTTTGGGTGTTTGCGTGGTTGGTGGGACAACCTAAAAATGTAAAAACAAAACATAATTACGCTATCTTTAACAAACATTCTGATTGCATAAAATTAGAATGAACACTTACGAGAAAATCTTATCAATTCCTGCATTCGTGTACATACGTGTTCTTAGGATAGCTGTGACCGACTCTATTATAATACATTTCTAGCTATGAGTTGAATAACCAGTTTAATGGCTAAACATTTCGGTAATCGTTCATGACTTTAACTCCTTTTAGATTTAAAGTCCTACGTGTAGCATTTCATCGATACGGATATTAATCGTGACACTAGTAGAACCAGCTATGTAACAAAGTCTAACTATATGGCTGCAAAATAAAACATTTTTAGAGCACTTCCAACTTTAATGAAAACTCGATTCTTACCTTATTTGGTGAATGGTCATTCTGTGTTGTTATCGATGTTGATGGGAATGGAGAGCGTGTACTCAGACCGTCGGTAGTTTTGTTAAAAGAAGCAGTTGAACTTGATAGTCTAACATTTGCGGTTGAACTTAAAAGTGCTACATTTGCAGTTGCAATTGTAGTCGTATTTGACGAAGTCATCGTTGTTTGAGATCTTTCAACATCTGTAAACATCGTAGATTTAAACGTAGAACTTGTGCTTGATACTTCTACGCCTGCAATTGTGTTTGTAGCCGTCGTGTTTCTTGTAGTTTTTGACAATTCACCAACGCTAAACACCGTACTTGAAGAGCTAGACGCAGCAGTTGAACTTGAAACTTCTACGTAAGGAGTTTTATTAGTAGTCGTGTTGTTTTTAGTAGTTGTTTTAGATCCTTCAACAACACTATACACAGTACTTGAAGACGACTTTAACGCGACAGTTGAGCTTGATAATTCAACATGTGGAGTTGTATTTGTAGTCGTGTTTCCTGTCATCGTTGATGAAGATCCTTCAACAGCGCTAAATGCAGTACTGGAAGAAGATTTTAACGCGACAGTTGAGCTTGATAATTCAACATGTGGAGTTGTATTTGTAGTCGTGTTTCCTGTCATCGTTGATGAAGATCCTTCAACAGCGCTAAATGCAGTACTGGAAGAAGATTTTAACGCAGCAATAGAGCTTGATACTTCAATATGTGGAGTTGTATTTGTAGTCGTGTTTTCTTCAATCGTTGATTTGGGTCCTTCAACAACGCTAAAAGTAGTACCGGAAGATGACGTTAACGCAGCAGTTGAAGATGATACGTCTACCATTGGAGAATTATTTGAAGTCGTGTTTCCTGCAATCGATGATGAAGATCCTTCAACAATAGTAAACGTCGTATTTGATTGTTTCGACAAATAACTAGGCTCAGTACTGGTGTATACCTTGTTTGGGTTTGTTGTTATTGTTGAAAGTGTGGGCATAACAGATTCAGATGAAGGTATATCTGATCTGATTTCTGCAACACTAGTTTGATCACTATAAACATTAGTCGTTATGAAGGGCGTCATGGAAACACCAGTGTCAACATTAGTACTTGTTGGTGTCGTGTATTTTGGTTCAGATGAAGGTACATTTGTTCCGAATTCTGCAATACTTGTTTGCTCACTATAAACTTTATCCGTTATGAAGGGCGTCATGGAAACACCAGTGACCACATTGATAATTGTTGGTGTCGTGTATTCTGGCTCAGATGAAGGTACATTTGTTCCGAATATAGCAATACTTGTTTGCTCACTATAAACTTTATCCGTTATGAAGGGCGTCAAGGAAACACCAGTGACCACATTGATACGTGATGGTGTTGTGTATTCTGGTTCAGATGAAGGTACTCCTGATATGATATTTGCATCACTAGTTAGCCCACTATCAACTTGTGCTGTTAAGGAGGTCATAGAAACACTCTTGGATATCATAGTGGTACTTGTTGTTGTTGTGCCTGATCTTGTTGATAAGCTTACACCAGCACTTGGTGTTTGCGAACTTTTTGTAATTGTTCTACTTGTGACATTCAACTCAGGGCTCATAGAACTTATCTGGGTCAATCCTTTTGTATTCGTTTCAGAATATGAACTTGGTATAAATGAGTTAATCTCCGGGTAGTTAGAGGAAGTTGATAATTTTGCCTCTGATCTAGGTGAACTGGGTGTATACAAAGCACTTGTTCTTTGAGATGATTCTGTTGTTGACGATCCAGTTAGACTAGTAGTTGATTTGAACTGGCTGGATATGATATCCGATATTGCCGGAGATGGGTTCGTAGTGCTAGATATCAACTGATCCTGTTCGGTAACTGAAGATGTGACTTGATTTTGTTGCGTGCTAGATGCTTTGTTGGAGGTAGTTACTTGTGAGTCGAATGAAGAAGATTTCTCCACCGAAAGAGTGGAGTATATCGGTTCTGCTGTTATCTCATAATCGGTTGTAAGGGGGTATTCAGATGAGATACCACGTGTCTGATGACTTAAATATTCAGTGACGTCAATACCCACAGTAGTATCGTCTGAAATTGTTGAAGAACTGATCAGCTTTTCGGTGATAGCACTTATATCACCTGGTTGCACAGTTGAATATTGCGTTGACATCTCAATAGAGTATGAAAATATATCCGTTGACCTTACATCCAGAATGTCCGTTTTTACATTTGTACTTGGCTCAAATGATAATGTTGTTTGATCATATACGTTGGCAGTAACAGTCGAATGTATTCTGGTCTTGGATGAGATGCTTACTGAAAAATCAGTACTTGAATTTTCTATTTCAGTTATTGACGAAATGCTTGATGTATATAAACTGGTACTAACGTCTGTGTATGCTGAATCTGTTACTAATGTATTTGCCATAACTGCCGTTATATCCGTACTTAAAGATTCCGATTCTATACCTGATGTACTAAACTCCAATTGTACATGAGTAGATGTCATGTCTGGTTCACTTGTACTTGACACACTATTGCGAATTGTAACATTCCTAACAGAAGTAGAACTGCCCTCTAATATTTGGTATGTTGTTGTAACATCAACATTGGCGGAAATAGCTCCAGTGCTGAGGTCAGTGTTTGTACTAACAGTGCTACTTCTTTGCAACAAACTGTCGGTTATCACTGGTATTGTAACACTAGCACTTCCCGAGCTGTATGAATCAGGTGTCGTCATTTCTGGCATACCTCCCGTGGAATGCGAACCAATTTCAGTGTAAACATCAGTGGAAGATTTGTCAAAATTAGTCGATTGGAATTGGGATGTTGGCAACTTTTTGGTAGATTGGACATCAGGCATTGTGACTGTTTTCGTAGACTGCTTGTCTGACGTTTGAAATATTTCAGTAGATTGAATGTCAGACATCGTTTCAAACAGAGTGCTTGAAATGTATGTATTCGAAGTACTCATTATTTCTGTTGAACTGTCCACTTCGTCAGTGTATTCATACATGGTACTAGAACCTTTAGCCGCATCACTAGACATTTCTGTGACCTCAGTAGTGAACAATATATCACTTTTAACTCGGTACATCGTCGATGTGATATCTGGTATAGAAGATGTTACATCAGTAAAGTGTAATGTTGAACTGTATTCATTGCTAGATATATCGTAAATGTCCACATCAGTTGAATATGTAACGTCTTGAGTAATCATTGATTCACTAGTATATACGTCTGGTGTTGCTGTATCGGGATCATCTGTTAAAGCAATGTTTGTGGAAATGGAATCGGACGTGATTCTTGTTATCGTTTCTGTAGATTGAATACTGGAAATTGGCAACTTTTCTGTAGACTGGGATTCTGATAGTGTTATCGTTTCCTCCGTTGACTGAATATTGGAAGTTGGTAATTTTTCAGTAGATTGGACGTCAATCATTGTAACATAGTCCGTAGACTGAATACTGAAAGTTGGCAACCTTTCTGAAGATTGGGTGGCAGATATTGTTTCTGTTCTCGAAGACAGCATGTCGGAAGTTGGTAATCTTTCTGTAGATTGAATGTCAGACATCGTTTCAAACCGAGTGCTTGAAATGTATGTATTCGAAGTACTCATGATTTCTGTTGAACTGTCCACTTCGTCGGTGTACTCATACATAGTACTAGAATATGAAGCTGCATCACTGGAAACTACCGTGAACTCAGTAGTGAACCATATATCACTTGTAACTCGGTACATCGTCGATGTGATATCTGGTATAGAAGATGTTACGTCAGTAAAGTGTAATGTTGAACTGTATTCATTGGTAGTTATATCGTAAGTATTCACATCAGTTGAATATGTAACTTTTTGTGTAATCATTGAGTCACTAGAATATACATCTGATGTCGCTGTTTCAGAATCTGTTATAGCAATGTCTGTGGAAAAAGAATCGGACGTGATTCTTGTTATCGTTTCTGTAGACTGAATACTGGAAATTGGCAACTTTTCTGTAGATTGAACGTCAGACATCGTGATAGTTTCCGTAGACTGTATGTCGGAAGTTGACAACTTTTCTGTAGATTTAACGTCAGACCGTGTGACTGGTACCGTAGACTGACTGTCCGAAGTTGGCAACTTTTCTGTCGATTGGACGTCCGAGATTGTGACGGTTTCCGTAGACTGATTATCAGAAGTTGGCAACCTTTCCGTAGATTGAACGTCCGACATTGTTTCAAACTGAGTGCTGGAAATGTATGTATCCGCAGTACTGATTATTTCAGTTGAACCGACCCCTTCGTCTGTATAATAATACATAGTACTAGAACCTGAAGCCGCATCACTAGAAATTTCTGTGACCACAGTAGTGAACAATATATTACTTGTAACTTGGTACATCGTCGATGTGATATCTGGTATAGAAGATGTTACGTCAGTAAAGTGTAATGTTGAACTGTATTCATTGCTAGATATATCGTAAATGTTCACATCAGTTGAATATGTAACTTCTTGTGTTATCAATGATTCACTAGTATATACGTATGATGTTGCTGTTTCGGAATCTGTTATAGCAATATCTGTGGAAATGAAATCCGACGTGATCCTTGTTATCGTTTCTGTAGACTGAATGTCAGAAGTAGGCAACTTTTCTGTAGATTGTACGTCGGACATCGTGACAGTATCCGTAGACTGAATGTCGGAAGTTGACAACTTTTTTGTAGATTGGACGTCAGACATTGGGACAGTTTCCGTAGACTGACTGTCTGAAGTTGACAATTTTTCTGTAGATTGGACGTCAGACTTTGTGACAGTTTCCGTAGACTGACTGTCTGAAGTTGACAACTTTTCTGTAGATTGGGCGTCGGACATTGAAACAGTTTCCGTAGACTGAATGTCTGAAGTTGACATTTTTTCTGTAGATTGGACGTAAGACATTGGGACAGTTTCCGTAAACTGAATGTCGGAAGTTGACAACTTTTCTGTAGATTGAACGTCAGACATCGTGATAGTTTCCGTAGACTGTATGTCGGAAGTTGACAACTTTTCTGTAGATTTAACGTCAGACCGTGTGACTGGTACCGTAGACTGACTGTCGGAAGTTGGCAACTTTTCTGTCGATTGGACGTCCGAGATTGTGACGGTTTCCGTAGACTGATTATCAGAAGTTGGCAACCTTTCCGTAGATTGAACGTCCGACATTGTTTCAAACTGAGTGCTGGAAATGTATGTATCCGTAGTACTGATTATTTCAGTTGAACCGACCCCTTCGTCTGTATAATAATACATAGTACTAGAACCTGAAGCCGCATCACTAGAAATTTCTGTGACCTCAGTAGTGAACAATATATCACTTGTAACTTGGTACATCGTCGATGTGATATTTGGTATAGAAGATGTTACGTCAGTAAAGTGTAATGTTGAACTGTATTCATTGCTAGATATATCGTAAATGTTCACATCAGTTGAATATGTAACTTCTTGTGTTATCAATGATTCACTAGTATATACGTATGATGTTGCTGTTTCGGAATCTGTTATAGCAATATCTGTGGAAATGAAATCCGACGTGATCCTTGTTATCGTTTCTGTAGACTGAATGTCAGAAGTAGGCAACTTTTCTGTAGATTGTACGTCGGACATCGTGACAGTATCCGTAAACTGAATGTCGGAAGTTGACAACTTTTTTGTAGACTGGACGTCAGACATTGGGACAGTTTCCGTAGACTGACTGTCTGAAGTTGACAACTTTTCTGTAGATTGGACGTCAGACTTTGTGACAGTTTCCGTAGACTGACTGTCTGAAGTTGACAACTTTTCTGTAGATTGGACGTCGGACATTGAAACAGTTTCCGTAGACTGAATGTCTGAAGTTGACAACTTTTCTGTAGATTGGACGTAAGACATTGGGACAGTTTCCGTAAACTGAATGTCGGAAGTTGACAACTTTTCTGTAGATTGGACGTCGGACATTGTGACAGTTTCCGTAGAATGAATGTCGGAAGTTGACACCTTTTCTGTAGATTGGACGTTAGACATTGTGACAGTTTCCGTAAACTGAATGTCTGAAGTTGACAACTTTTCTGTAGATTGGACATAAGACATTGTGACAGTTTCCGTAGACTGAATGTCGGAAGTTGGCAACTTTTCTGTCGATTGGACATCCGAGATTGTGACGGTTTCCGTAGACTGATTATCAGAAGTTGGCAACCTTTCCGTAGATTGAACGTCCGACATTGTTTCAAACTGAGTGCTGGAAATGTATGTATCCGCAGTACTGATTATTTCAGTTGAACCGACCCCCTCGTCTGTATAATAATACATAGTACTAGAACCTGAAGCCGCATCACTAGAAATTTCTGTGAACTCAGTAGTGAACAATATATCACTTGTTACTTGGTACATCGTCGACTTGATATCTGGTATAGAAGACGTTACATCGGTAAAGTGTAATGTTGAACTGTATTCATTGCTAGATATATCGTAAATGTTCACATCAGTTGAATATGTAACTTCTTGTGTTATCATTGATTCACTAGTATATACGTATGATGTTGATGTTTCGGAATCTGTTATAGCAATATCTGTGGAAATAAAATCCGACGTGATCCTTGTTATCGTTTCTGTAGACTGAATGTCAGAAATGTGCAACTTTTCTGTAGATTGTACGTCGGACATCGTGACAGTATCCGTAAACTGAATGTCGGAAGTTGACAACTTTTCTGTAGATTGGACGTTGGACATTGGGACAGTTTCCCTAGACTGAATGTCTGAAGTTGACCACTTTTCTGTAGATTGGACGTAAGACATTGGGACAGTTTCCGTAAACTGAATGTCGGAAGTTGACAACTTTTCTGTAGATTGCAGGTCGGACATTGGGACAGTTTCCGTAGACTGAATGTCGGAAGTTGACAATTTTTCTGTAGATTGGACGTCAGGCTTTGTGACAGTTTCCGTAGACTGACTGTCTGAAGTCGACAACTTTTCTGTAGATTGGACGTGAGACTTTGTGACAGTTCCAGTAGACTGACTGTCTGAAGTTGACAACTTTTCTGTAGATTGGACGTATGACATTGGGACAGTTTCCGTAAACTGAATGTCGGAAGTTGACAACTTTTCTGTAGATTGGACGTTTGACATTGTGACAGTTTCCGTAGACTGACTGTCCGAAGTTGGCAACTTTTCTGTCGATTGGACATCCGAGATTGTGACGGTTTCCGTAGACTGATTATCAGAAGTTGGCAACCTTTCCGTAGATTGAACGTCCGACATTGTTTCAAACTGAGTGCTGGAAATGTATGTATCCGCTCTACTGATTATTTCAGTTGAACCGACCCCTTCGTCTGTATAATAATACATAGTACTAGAACCTGAAGCCGCATCACTAGAAATTTCTGTGACCCCAGTAGTGAACAATATATCACTTGTAACTTGGTACATCGTCGATGTGATATTTAGTATAGAAGATGTTACGTCAGTAAAGTGTAATGTTGAACTGTATTCATTGCTAGATATATCGTAAATGTTCACATCAGTTGAATATGTAACTTCTTGTGTTATCAATGATTCACTAGTATATACGTATGATGTTGCTGTTTCGGAATCTGTTATAGCAATATCTGTGGAAATGAAATCCGACGTGATCCTTGTTATCGTTTCTGTAGACTGAATGTCAGAAGTTGGCAACTTTTCTGTAGATTGTACGCCGGACATCGTGACAGTATCCGTAAACTGAATGTCGGAAGTTGACAACTTTTCTGTAGATTGGACGTTGGACATTGGGACAGTTTCCCTAGACTGAATGTCTGAAGTTGACCACTTTTCTGTAGATTGGACGTAAGACATTGGGACAGTTTCCGTAAACTGAATGTCGGAAGTTGACAACTTTTCTGTAGATTGCAGGTCGGACATTGGGACAGTTTCCGTAGACTGAATGTCGGAAGTTGACAATTTTTCTGTAGATTGGACGTCAGGCTTTGTGACAGTTTCCGTAGACTGACTGTCTGAAGTCGACAACTTTTCTGTAGATTGGACGTGAGACTTTGTGACAGTTCCCGTAGACTGACTGTCTGAAGTTGACAACTTTTCTGTAGATTGGACGTCGGACATTGGGACAGTTTCCGTAGACTGAATGTCGGAAGTTGACAACTTTTCTGTAGATTGGACGTATGACATTGGGACAGTTTCCGTAAACTGAATGTCGGAAGTTGACAACTTTTCTGTAGATTGGACGTTTGACATTGTGACAGTTTCCGTAAACTGAATGTCGGAAGTTGACAACTTTTCTGTAGATTTAACGCCAGACCGTGTGACTGGTACCGTAGACTGACTGTCGGAAGTTGGCAACTTTTCTGTCGATTTGACATCCGAGATTGTGACGGTTTCCGTAGACTGATTATCAGAAGTTGGCAACCTTTCCGTAGATTGAACGTCCGACATTGTTTCAAACTGAGTGCTGGAAATGTATGTATCCGCAGTACTGATTATTTCAGTTGAACCGACCCCTTCGTCTGTATAATAATACATAGTACTAGAACCTGAAGCCGCATCACTAGAAATTTCTGTGACCTCAGTAGTGAACAATATATCACTTGTAACTTGGTACATCGTCGATGTGATATCTGGTATAGAAGATGTTACGTCAGTAAAGTGTAATGTTGAACTGTATTCATTGCTAGATATATCGTAAATGTTCACATCAGTTGAATATGTAACTTCTTGTGTTATCAATGATTCACTAGTATATACGTATGATGTTGCTGTTTCGGAATCTGTTATAGCAATATCTGTGGAAATGAAATCCGACGTGATCGTTGTTATTGTTTCTGTAGACTGAATGTCAGAAGTAGGCAACTTTTCTGTAGATTGTACGTCGGACATCGTGACAGTATCCGTAGACTGAATGTCGGAAGTTGACAACTTTTTTGTAGATTGGACGTCAGACATTGGGACAGTTTCCGTAGACTGACTGTCTGAAGTTGACAATTTTTCTGTAGATTGGGCGTCGGACATTGAAACAGTTTCCGTAGACTGAATGTCTGAAGTTGACATTTTTTCTGTAGATTGGACGTAAGACATTGGGACAGTTTCCGTAAACTGAATGTCGGAAGTTGACAACTTTTCTGTAGATTGAACGTCAGACATTGGGACAGTTTCCGTAGACTGAATGTCGGAAGTTGACAATTTTTCTGTAGAATGGACGTCAGACATTGTGACAGTTTCCGTAGACTGACTGTCTGAAGTTGACAACTTTTCTGTAGATTGGACGTATGACATTGGGACAGTTTCCGTAAACTGAATGTCGGAAGTTGACAACTTTTCTGTAGATTGGACGTTTGACATTGTGACAGTTTCCGTAAACTGAATGTCGGAAGTTGACAATTTTTCTGTAGATTGGACATACGACATTGTGACAGTTTCCGTAGACTGAATGTCGAAAGTTGGCAACTTTTCTGTCGATTGGACATCCGAGATTGTGACGGTTTCCGTAGACTGATTATCAGAAGTTGGCAACCTTTCCGTAGATTGAACGTCCGACATTGTTTCAATCTGAGTGCTGGAAATGTATGTATCCGCAGTACTGATTATTTCAGTTGAACCGACCCCTTCGTCTGTATAATAATACATAGTACTAGAACCTGAAGCCGCATCACTAGAAATTTCTGTGAACTCAGTAGTGAACAATATATCACTTGTAACTTGGTACATCGTCGATGTGATATCTGGTATAGAAGATGTTACGTCAGTAAAGTGTAATGTTGAACTATATTTATTGCTAGATATATTGTAAATGTTCACATCAGTTGAATATGTAACTTGTTGTGTTATCAATGATTCACTAGTATATACGTATGATGTTGCTGTTTCGGAATCCGTTATAGCAATATCTGTGGAAATAAAATCCGACGTGATCCTTGTTATCGTTTCTGTAGACTGAATGTCAGAAGTAGGCAACTTTTCTGTAGATTGTACGTCGGACATCGTGACAGTATCCGTAAACTGAATGTCGGAAGTTGACAATTTTTTTGTAGATTGGACGTCGGACATTGGGACAGTTTCCGTAGACTGAATGTCGGAAGTTGACACCTTTTCTGTAGATTGGACGTAAGACATTGTGACAGTTTCCGTAAACTGAATGTCTGAAGTTGACCACTTATCAGTAGATTGGACGTAAGACATTGAGACAGTTTCCGTAAACTGAATGGCGGAAGTTGACAACTTTTCTGTAGATTGGACGTCGGACATTGGGACAGTTTCAGTAGACTGAATGTCGGAAGTTGACAATTTTTCTGTAGAATGGACGTCAGACATTGTGACAGTTTCCGTAGACTGAATGTCGGAAGTTGACAACTTTTCTGTAGATTGGATGTCAGACATTGTTTCAAACTGAGTACTGGACATGTATGTATCCGTAGTTCTTATTATTTCAGTTGAACTGTCTACTTCGTCGGTGTACTCATACATAGTACTAGAACCTTTAGCCGCATCACTAGTCATTTCTGTGACCTCAGTTGTGAACAATATATCACTTGTAACTCGGTACATCGTGGACCTGATATCTGGTATAGAAAATGTTACGTCATTAAAGTGTAATGTTGAACTGTATTTAATGCTAGATATATCGTAAATGTTCACATCAGTTGAATATGTAACTTCTTCTGTTATCATTGTTTCACTAGTATATACATATGGCGTTTCTGTTTCGGAATCGGTTATAACAATGTCTGTGGAAATAAAATCCGACGTGATTCTTGTTATCGTTTCTGTAGATTGAATGTTGGATGTTGGCACAGTAGACTTCTTCGTTTCAAATAATGTCACCGCTTCAGTGGATTCAATGATGGTGGTTGGCACAATTTCGGTTGTTTGTGAGTCTGATTTTGTCACTGTTCTCGATTGAATACTGGATATTGGCGACTTATAAGTAGATTTGGTGTTAGACATTGTTACTGTTTCTGTAGATTGTATTTCGGAAGAATGGACCTTTGCAGTTGATCCAGTATCGGACATTGATACTGTTTCAGTTGACTGAATACTGGAAGTTGACAACCTTTCAGTAGACTTTGTATCGGACATTGTGATCGTTTCTGTGAAAGGAAAGTTTGAAATTGGCAATGGTGTAGAATAGTCTCCTGTACTTATTTGCGTGTTTGCTGAATACTCAGTAATATCAACAATTGTGCTTGATACAAATTCTTCAGGTGTTGTGGAACCTATGGTGGAAATCCGCGATGGTTCTTTGTGTTCTGTTGTGAAATACATTGTAGAACGACTTTTATAATCATAAGCGTTTGTTGAAATAAAATCGTCCGTAGGTTGCCTTGTAGTCACCGTAATTGGCGAATTGGTTGAGCTAATATATCCAAACGTTGTTTTGTCCGTAAATATGTTGGAAACGGTTTCACTTTCAGTTGATTTATACGGACCTCCTGTCTCCAATTCAGTGCTGGAAATGTATGTATTTGAAGTATTCGTTATTTCTGTTGAACCGAACCCTTCGCCTGTATACGCGTATATAGTACTAAAACCGGTAACTGTATCGCTAGATATATCTGTGAACGATTCTGTGAATACTGAATCACTTGTTAGTTGATACATAGTTGACGCTATATCTGGTATGGGAGAAGTAACATCAGTAAAGTGTAATGTTGAGTTGACAGCGTAAACTGAACTAAGACTTAAAGAATGATTAGTTGTGTATTTAAACGTTCCAATCGAAGAAAGTGTTGAAAGTTCTCTAAGTCTAGTTGACAATGACCTAATTGATGTTCTTATTGATGTTGATGTTACGAGTGGTGGAAGCGTTGTACCGTACTTTTCCTGTGTCGTTACTCGCCCTGAAAGCCATGTCGATTTCACATATGATCGCGTAGTAGAGTATTGGTATTCCGTTGGTTTCAAAGTATTCACTGAACTAGCTGTAGTTGATGATGAGATTGGCTGTGTTTCTGAGTAAGATTCTGTAGATGAGTAGTCGGATGTAGACTTTGTGTATAAAGACGACATTTCACTGTCAAGTACTGATGTTCTATGTGTCTGTGTGGTACCAGTTTCTGTTACGATCTCTGTAAAGCTGGTAGGGGTTGTTACAACATTAAACGAATATGTAGACTGGTGATCTAATATTGTTGTTGGCAGAAAATCATCATTTGTACTTATTAGAGATGATGTTGTTGTGTCACTTTGCTCTCCTTCCATTGTAGTCGGTGTTTCTGCCATGACCACTGTACTGGACATACCAACAAAAGAAGTGGGAGAAGTCAATACTCTAGACATGTTTATTGCAAAAGGAGAAGTTTCTTTGACCATTGTTGCTGAAATCTCCGTGGCGATAGTCGAGTATTCTGTTGACAAAACATGTGTTGTCAGCTTAGGGTGTGTAACTAATAATGTCGCCTTTCCATCTGTAACGGCAGAGGACATTTCGTTACCTTGAGATGTTGTAGAAAAAATGTCATTTTGTGATGTACTCGATGATGGTTGACTACTTGGAATGTCTCCTGAAGTTGGAATAGCAGTTCTTATGGATGGTGTTGTGATCGTTGACGAAGTCGTTGTTTTATTTTGTGGTGCAGATGAATAAACTGGAGATGTTCCAGACGATGGAGACTGACTACTTGAAACATCTGTTGAAGTTGATAAAACAGTTCCAGTGGAAGATTGTGAGTACACCACTAAGGGTGTTGTAATGGTTGACAAAGTCGTTGTTGTTGTTGTCGATGCAAAAACTGGAGAAGTACCCGGCGATGGTGTCTGACTACTTGATATGTCTGTTGAAGTTGATATAACATTTCCAGTGGAAGATTGTGAGTACCTTGCAATAGGTGTTGTAATGGTTGATGAAGTCGTTGTTGTTGTTGACGATGCAAAAACTGGAGAAGTACCCGGCGATGGTGGCTGACTACTTGAAATGTCTGTTGAATGTGATATAACAGCTTCAGTGGAATAGTGTGAGTACCTTGCAATAGGTGTTGTAATGGTTGATATAGTCGTTGTTGTTGTTGACGATGCAAAAACTGGAGAAGTACCCGGCGATGGTGGTAGACTACTTGAAATATCTGTTGAAGTTGATATAACAGATCTTATGGACGTTTTAGTGTTTCTTGAAATAGGTGTTGTAATGCTTAATGAAGTTGTTGTAGTTGTGGTTGACGACGAATGCACAAGAGATTTTCCAGACGATGGCGATGGACTACTTGAGATATCTGTTGAAGTTGATATAAAAGTCTTAGTATTCTTAGAAATAGGTGTTGTAACTGTTGATGACGTTGTCGTTGTTGAATACACTGGGGATGTTATCAACGATGATGACGAACTTCTTGAGGTATATGTTGAACTCAGACTTTCAATTGAAGTTTCGGGGTACCTTGACATAGGTGTAGTAACTGTTGTTGATGAAGTGGTTGTTGTAGTTGACGGTGAATAGACAGGAGATGTTTCCGACGATGATATTGGTGTAATTGTACTTCTTGATGAAATTTCTGTAATACTTTTAGTGGTGTTTGTGGGAAATGCTGATATAACCTGTTGAGTACTAGATATATTTGTGTATACGGTAGTAGACGGTGATGTGAATACTGTTGACGGACTTGCAGACATCGAAGAATAACTACAGCCGTTGTTATCGATGATCCTGAAATAAAATGAGATCAGTAAATGAGAAAACACTTGATTTAATTAGTGAATATTTAGATTATACTACAGTATCAATGTATTTAAATCCCCAGTGTTACTATCAATACTTTGGAATATAAATAACATTAATCTATTTGCAACAAGATTACTCATACGAGAATCACTTAATGCGTTAACGTACATCTCGCACTTACACAATGCTTGTTCTTAGGGTTTATGAAATAAATGTGTGGTTGCTAAAATAAATATAAATTTACAAATACTTACTCGGCCATTATAATCAAATTTCCCGTGGGTGTTACCGGTGGACCACATGTAGGATCTGGTATATCAGTTGAGATGAATGCTGATTGCGATGTGGTTGCTGCAGTTGTTATTGTTGCTGTCGACGGCGTTGACATAGTTATTGTTTTTGTTGTACTGACAAAAACGTCAGTTGAGCTTGTGAACATGGACCCTGTTGGTTCTATAGTTGGTAAAGTCGTCGAATATGTGCACGAATCGTCGTCAAAAACTCTGTTGTAATAATAATAATAATAACATAAATGCGTGTTTATAAATATGCACCAGCTAAATGAATAGTTGATACACGATATATGTTTACATCAATAGTTTGGATGTTAATAAAAATAGAAGCAATCTAAATTGGATACCAGAGCGATGCATACGGTCTATAATATTCATCCTATACAAGTCCTTTAAAAATCATAAAGTCTATATGATCATTAAAACAATGCTAGGTGTAGCTAGTGTTTAATTGGTACAAATTCATAAGTCATGGAATAAAATTTCAAAACTATGTACCGATAGTAGAACTATTCATATAGGATTTCGATCGATTCTGATAAATTAACAAACATATATTTAGTGTCCCAAGACTTTTACGAGTATATAACAATTACATACTTGAAATGTGTGGTTGCTAAAATAAATATAAATTTACAAATACTTACTCGGCCATTATAATCAAATTTCCCGTTGGTGTTACCGGTGGACCACATGTAGGATCTGGTATATCAGTTGAGATGAATGCTGATTGCGATGTGGTTGCTGCAGTTGTTATTGTTGCTGTCGACGGCGTTGACGTAGTTATTGTTTTTGTTGTACTGACAAAAACGTCAGTTGAACTTGTGAACATGGACCCTGTTGGTTCTATAGTTGGTAAAGTCGTCGAATATGTGCACGAATCGTCGTCAAAAACTCTGTAATAATAATAATAATAACGTAAATGCGTGTTTATAAATATGCACCAGCTAAATGAATAGTTGATACATGATATATGTTTACATCAATAGTTTGGATGTTAATAAAAATAGAAGCAATCTAAATTGGATACCAGAGCGATGCATACGGTCTATAATATTCATCCTATGCAAGTCCTTTAAATATCCTAAAGTCTATATGATCATTAAACCATTGCAAGGTGTACCTAGTGTTTAATTGGTACAAATTCATAGGTCATGGAATAAAATTTCCAAACTATGTACCGATAGTAGAACTATTCATATAGGATTTCGATCGATTCTGATAAATTAACAAACGGATATTTAGTGTCTCAAGACTTTTACGAGTATATAAGAATTACATACTTGAAGTATTTTTAGAAGTTCCATATTTAAAACAAACAGTGACTTACTCTGCTGTAATAATAAGCTCCCCTTGTTTTCTTGTATCACAGCAATCGTTGCATAGCAATGACGGTGATCTGCAAGAGATTCAACATTTCGAAACTATTGGAAACATTATTAAAATGGGTTTAGAATAAACTGCATTAGTTGGAATTAAGCTCAATAAATACGTATACTAGTTATAAACACAACTAAGATTTGCGTTGTAACTATTTACATGTATGCCTAAATTAGTTTGATAAACTAACATTCTTACAAATGATAACGTATGTGACACAATGACCTTTTCAACAACACCTCTTTAGTTTGTTTAAGTATTTATACAAACGTTTATTATTTCTAATCAAAGAACAATCAGAGCATGCATTGTACTTTTCATTGTCCATTAGAATGGTAACATGTTCCTAAGATGATGTTTATAAAGTTGTAAGTAACTTACAATCGGTTGCTATAACCATCTGCTAATGTAAGAACCGTACACATACATTCCATGACCCATAGTAACCTGCAACAAACCACACATGAGTTAGGTTGGTAATTAAGTAATGCATATTTACATGTACATGTATAACTACATACACAATCCGCTGTAATAAAATGACTTACCCAGTTACAACAGGAGTTTATTTATTTAATATCCTGTCATTTACGTTACCAACTACATTCAACATTAGTAGAATATGTATTACAACGAAGCTTGCTTAGACTTTATCAAAGTATAGAATAATAACACATATAATATTTGCAACATGGTACTTGATAATAAAATACATGTATATGCAATATTTGCTATTCTTGTTAATTCCGATTAATTTAACTAATGCGTACTTTCAAATAATACACAGTATGATCATATAATAATTCAATTGAAATGTGTCATATTATCGTTTCACTTACTGATGTGATATTAAGTATTTCAAAAAATGCAGAACTGCTCTAACGTAATCTATTTCACATGTGTAAATCGTAACAAAAACGTGTGCTCGAATTTTACTTACTGTATTGAGGTTGTTAATTTATAATAATCCATCTTTATTACGTAACTTTATTTAGTTTACTAGATATATTTGCAATTATACTACATTTCTATACATTATACAAATATGTGAGTAGAGCTAAGCTCTTTTAATGTTTCTTTTACAATTGATATTGTCATATTAATTTCTAATTTGAAAATCATTTTTTTATATTGGACTGTGAAATACCTGCTATTTTTAAACTGCATGTAACAATTAATTAAAGTTAATATAAAACACGTAGTTGATGTTATCAACATACCAAACATGTTTTTCTTGCAACCCTGGGGCCGTCTATCTAGTGTCTAGATAATTACGGAGGAGCGAGAGCTACTCGTCCAATGAAAAACGTCGATTTCATTACGTTAAACACGATTTCGTGAACGCACCTATGTTTTTGCTCCAATATGGGCGTTATTTCAATAAGTTTAGTGCCTTATGTGACCGTGTTACCCTATTGTTCACCGAAACAAATCACGCATTTGGCATTCAAATTTATCGTGTAACTTTACTATTGACATGTTGCCAGCGCAGCGCATTTTCTTTATTAAGTATTATGGTCAATACATTCCATTCTAACTTTGTTGTTTACAATCATACTTTTATAATAAGGTGGTGGTCATTTACTAGTACTTGATAAGATCCGTAGGTCAGTTACCTGTTGTTAGCATATTGAACTATTTCTATATAAAGCACGTGCCGCGACTTGCTGTGTCATTTTCAGGATAATGTATGTGGGCAGTCTCTAATTATAGACATACTATGCCCATCTGACCATAATCCTGTTTATGACCACCTTCGCTAAAACTTAATTATAATCAATGTAGTGAAATGAAAAACGTAGCTTATTTCTTATATCCGGAATGTAGCTCATATCCGAATGTAGCATATTTCTTATATCCGGAATGTAGCTCAATTCCGAATGTAGCATATTTCTTATATCCGGAATGTAGCTCATATCCGAATGTAGCATATTTCTTATATCCGGAATGTAGCTCAATTCCGAATGTAGCATATTTCTTATATCCGGAATGTAGCTCTTATCCAAATGTAGCATATTTCTTATATCCGGAATGTAGCTCAATTCCGAATGTAGCTCGTATCCGGCAGTTCAAAGCCTGAGAAACCTTTTAAAGTTCTGCCAGGTGCATTCCCGCTCCGCATAGTTTCATTGTATCCAATGTCTGTGCTGCAATGTTTCATTTTTGATTTTGTGGAAACATGTGAATGAGACTGAAATAAAAATAAATTAAACATATACAAAATAAACTTGTTTACTTTGACAGCTAAAATTGGGGCTTGTAGTAGCTTTATAGTTGCATTTTTTTTATTTTTCTTGCGCCAACTCATCCCCTATTCGTTTACCTATTGTCTGTTTGTTGACACTACTATGAGTCAGTACCATCAATAGTCATTTATGCAGCTGTAGGGTAATAACAAATAATTTTATACCAATGCTTATGGACTTGGTATAGCACGGATAATTTGACACGATCCTGACCTTTATGCATGAATATTTTACAGGGTTCTTGCGTTGAATATATAAATTTCCGCGAGCAAATTGTGCAAAATCGGCCCTCTAGATGAACTATATGTGCTGTTTATTTTGTGTGTGTCATATGCAATGTCATATTCATGTACAATGCAACCCCTCCAGAGCAGCCCTCCATTGAGAAAAAAAACCTTAAGCAACAAAAAGATTTAGTTCAAGAAGTAGCAATTTAATGTGCATTTACCTCTGTACAAGAACCTAACATTACGTTTCTCGATGTGTCTCGTTCTAGAGAGGTTTTACTGTTTTGAAAGTACACATTGTTCTCTCAGAATATGATATTATATTAGAATTGCACTGTAGGATATGAATGTTGAGAAATGACATAATTTTATATGTTTACCAGCGCCATGCGACATAACGACGTGCGTCGTGCGATTGTAATACGACGGTCGTACGATTGACTCACGGCTGTCGTAAGATAACGAGTGTCCTCAAGACTGTCGTGTGTATGACGTGCGACACTCGCATGAACATCGCATATCCATCGTACGATATTGGTAATATTCTAAGTACCTACTTTCACCTTATAATCACAAACAAATCGTGTGTCCATCACACGGGCATCGCACGTCCATCGTACGACGAAGTAGGACATTGCACGACGGACCTACGACATTAACTGACGTAGACAATTTAGAACATGTTCAAAACCCTACAACGAGGGTCCACGATGATATTTCCCGTCGCACGAAAGACGAACGATGCAGAATTGTTTTTACGAACGAACGAACGAACGAACGAACGAACGAACGAACGAACGAACGAACGAACGAACGAACGAACGAACGAACGAACGAACGAACGAACGAACGAACGAACGAACGAACGAACGAACGAACGAACGAACGAACGAACGAACGAACGAACGAACGAACGAACGAACGAACGAACGAACGAACGAACGAACGAACGAACGAACGAACGAACGAACGAACGAACGAACGAACGAACGAACGAACGAACGAACGAACGAACGAACGAACGAACGAACGAACGAACGAACGAACGAACGAACGAACGAACGAACGAGCTATTGTTATTATTATTATTTTATTATAGATGAGTGTCTGTCTGGTGTTATTTCATTTTTTAAACGTCAACGTTTATGCATTTGTACACATTGTAAATGATCTTTCTCGTTTTATGTTGTTGATATATGTACTTTTAATAATGGAAGGCCTTGTTGTAAATAAGATATGTATTGTTATTATTATCGTATACAATTGTAAAATGGGTTTAACCAGTGTAGTGAACAGTAAAGCGCTCTTGGGGGGGGGGGGGGGGGGCGTAACGAGCACCCTAAGGCTAATCAATAGTCAAATTAATTAAGAAATTATGATCATATCTCTTTGCGTACGCAGACAAACAAAATTGGCAAATCGATATAAACAACGTTTTCACGAATTGAAAACCAATGTGTACTTTTACATAGATTCGATAACTAATTTATAGAATCTATGTGTGTGGTACTGTATAAATGATTGCACAAATTGTATATAAGTGAAACATCATAATAAAAATTATTTATTATTATATTTTTTATAAATAAGTAGATCTATAAGTATATAAGTACTAAAAACAAATAAATAAAAAAAACATATAAGATATCTAAAAATGGACGACAGTAAACGTGCAATATGGATAAGGTTAGTAAACGTGTATTTTCGTATTATCTATTAATATTAAATTATTATTATTTTCTTATTATAAGTTATAAAAACACCTTCATCACGATAATAATATCAGATTTAGTAATATTAATATACACATTTTTGGAAATACTATATTACTTTTAATATTAAATATTACTGGCATACTTTAAGAGCCCTTAAACACGTCACGCATCAAGGCTATTATGTGTACAATTTGTTGACGGAATCATTTATTTGCGGAATGATGTCGTTCATGTGCAGAGTTCGTGACCACGAACCTTCGTGATTAATTCTTAATCACGAAGTCCTACGGCCAACGACCTTCGTGATTATTTCACACTCATATGAACTCTAATTTTTTAAATATTCCCCGGTGCATCACGCAAAGTTAAAATCTATTTCCTAAACAAACTATTAGTTAAATACGAGTATGCAAATATAATAAATACGAAGCGATAATACTTAAAAAATCAAAAATTGAAAAACTCTGTTGCTCGAGAAATTCTCGATCATTAATGCTGATGTATAAAATAAGCTTGTATTAAGACAACTTGGGACACAGCTCGGACTACAGTGCATACAACATGGCAGATAAGATACATACTTTTTTATTTATTAAGGTTTTGATTTGTGCGTTCAGAAATGGGAGTTTGTGGGTTTGGTCAGAGGGCTGTAATGTACAAAGTCATATTCGATAGTCTCCGTGTAGGTCCTTGTGTAATATGTGTAAGATAAGTCTCAATGCTGACGATTGGTCCAGTGTCGGGATAAAGTGACCGTGTGGTTTTCTTATAACTTGAATCTTATCGTTCGGACATGTTCATAATGTACCTGTATATTATATAATTAAATGTACGAGGGAAGTTCAAACATAACGCAAACTTTTGCTGTAAAATGATATACCGGTATAATTATTGTAGACTGCATATAACATAATACACTGACTCCAGAATAGTTTGGCCAATTATTGTAATTTTTACAAAACAATTTATATATAATATCTTTTCTTGTAACAATGTCGGTATAAAACCATGCCAAAACAATTTACACTGACGTTTTGATGACATTTAAAAGTTATGGATATAATATAAGTAAACAGCATTTCTCATCGCTTATAAGTATACGTGCGAGATGACGTCATTGAGTCACAGGAAAAAATCATGCAAGAATTTCGGGTAAATACCCGCTGAGGTTTACAATATGATAAAGAATACGCATAGGAACAGTTCAGTCGATCGTATTTTGGTGTCACAGTAAAATGACACTTCATTTTTGAATGGGGACGTACGGCGTAACGCATGACGTTTTAGATCTTTGGTGGGTACATAAAACAATGAATGTTTCCAAACTTTGAAGTGTTAACTATATACTATATAAAGACTTAACATGTGTTTTTATTCAGGTTGCTATGGGTAACGGAATGCTTGTTTATGATGGTGACGCTAGCGAATGGTTACGGCAGCAGTTTGTAAGTAACAACTCTATTCTTTGGTAGTATGCGCATCATCACAGTAATTCAAATTATTTCTCGTAAGATCGAAAAGCTTGCTTGTCATCTCAGTAATTCGTATTACCTCTGGTATTTATATAACACTTTTTACCGGCTACATACCATGGTTTGGAGCGAACAAGTCACCAGCGTACTGTTTTATCAAAGCACTTACGAAAATCTTAAAGTTAGGCTCAAATTTATATTCTTTATAATTCTTTAACAACGTATATGATTTGTAGGCGTTCAGTAACTGAATCGTTATTAGTCATGATTGCAGATCCATTTACCACACTTCATAATTGTAAACAAATTATAAATAATTTGAATTTTCATAAGGGCTTTGATTAAAAAGCAGTACCAGGAACAGAAGTTCAATAATTATGTCAATGCACACCATTTTGAGACCGATTCAACATACGCACCCAATCAAAGCATTGTTGGTTCTGATAACACTGCATGGTCGGCTGAATAGGATTACTCCCCGTCATGGCTCTTAATGTGTATTGGAATTTTCGTTAGGGAATACCGTACGCTATATTAAATGCATGAGCACTTATTGTCACATAATTAAATTTACAATTTTTCCAAAAAGAGGTTAAATGGCAAGGTACTGTTTTAACGGAAATCTTAAACGTGCGCTAAAATTTAAATTCCTAACACGCGTATAGTTTGTATGACTACAAATTGAGGATCTGAGTGGTTGAGTAGATGCTTATTAGCCGAATCATTGTTATTATATAGCAGGTCGCTTTACCGCAATTTCTAGCTGCTAAAGAATTAAAATGTGGACGACAGTTTAAGATTTTCATAAGCACAGTCAAAGAGTACCTCATATGATCATTGGCACAGTACTGTACCCTTGTCTTTATGTTGGTGAAAACGTTACGATTGTACGAGCGGATGTAATCAGAATTAGACTCAATGCTTTGTTTTCTGATATTTCTGTATAAACATTACTGATGTTTTCTGTTTAGGTCTCCATGGTTACCATGTCATGGTGATGGCTGTTGTGAAACACGGACTCATGGAGATGTCATCATTATAGCTGAGTAAGTGGCCAGTTCAACTACTCTCAACACAACTTATAAGTGCACATGTGTTTATATATAGTCCAGTTAGGATATTGTGACAGTGACGTTGCAGTTTATGTGTACGCAAAAAATCACAACCATTGTCTAAACAGGTAGAGCGAAGTTTAGTATTGACAGTGTAGTTGTCTGTACAGTATAAGCCTTTTTAATTGGTTTTACATCGTTATAGTGGACTCGGCCGCTGCGTCACTGGATTATTATCCTGACTGGACTATACTTATAACTTGGTCAATACGTGTTTGATCTTGCTTTAAATTTCAAAACAAATTATGCAGTGTTGATGTGTGAACTTACAACACGAGTGATGTTTTTAACATCTGATTACAATTGTCAAGAAGGGAATCAACATATGACGACATCAACAGAATCTAAAGTCACACATTTTTGCCGTGTGTTCATCGAGCGATTGTCAGATGCTAATGCAGACATGCGCCTGCATTGCTAATAAAGTTCGCTTTCAAATTTATGTTCTTACCCCGGAAACATAAATAAAGAAAGTAGATGCTAAGAACAAAGAACAATTTAGGTTTAGAAATACCGACTTTACATTAAAAATGCAATATCTGACATGGTTAACTCCCCTTGACCATAACAATAAAAGATATGTCTAAAAGTGAATAATCACCATATTGTTGAGTGAAAAATCGAATAATTTTGTGTTTTTGAATTTGTCGATATATTATTTGCACCTACTGGTCAACTTCTCGGTATATTTACGTTGTTTGATGTTTCATGGTTCAATGAACCGCTGTATTTCATTTTAAAACAAAACCTTTATTTATCAAACCAAGTGATAGTCAATACAGTGAACACAAAATTTCATGCAAAAATAATAACAAATAAAAAAGTTGTAACGAAAAAACCACGTGTGTACTTGTACGTTTTGCCAAGTGTATAATGTATTCATATTCCAAACACCAACATTCTACATTGTGTTTTAATACATATAAAACAACACATGATTTCATCTAGCAAGAGTTGTTTTAAAGAATATTCAAATAGGATACGAACGAAAGTAAGCTACGTAAAGAGTTGTGCCTTTCTCCTTTCATTACCAGTTGTACGCTGTAAGAAAGAGAACGCGTAGTAATTTCACAACCGATGTTTATGGAAGTTGTCTTGTGTCAGCGTTAAAAATGACAATCCTGTAATCGCTGCAAGGACAGAATCGACTGTTGCCTATGATTACCGCCTTTAGTAGACTGGTACCACTTGTCTCATTTTCCGACACTGGCACCAACATGTTTGATAGTAGAACCGTGGTACCAGCCTGTCATTCAGATCTAGTGTGCTTTATATTTAAGATATATTCAGCACCAGTTGTCTAGTATGAAGCATCTGTTTCAAACATGGCAATTGAAATGGCCAATGGTTAGTTGTTTCAGTTGATAGAACTTCATGATGAACTTCAAAGTATTTCTATGAACGTTTTTGTGTGTCGACTAAATATTTATAAATCTCTTATTTCTGAAGTGTTTTTTATCTTGATAAAATGATTCATTTCACTAAAAAGTACTTTTTGTTTTAAAAAAGACAGTGATTGCCAAGCATTTTTAGAACTTTCCATAATTAACTTCCTCACTACAAAGACCAACATTTTTGAGTTATAATGATGTTTTGTTTTATTTAAAAATTTATCAAACTTGACATTGCAGAGTGGTTGAAGATGATCCATGTGAGGTGTCATCCACCCAATTTCCACCATCTAATCCAACTACAGACCAAATGTTTACAACAGAAGTGATACCAGCTTCAACCAGCGAACCGTCCGTTACTGAACAAACACCGTTAACAGCAACAGTAACAAAATCAATAACTAAAGAACCCTCGTCTCCCACAACAACGACAACGGAACCCTCATCCTCTACTACAACATCTTCAACAACATCAGAACCATCACCCTCAACAACCACCACATCATCAACACCAACCGCAGCAACCACAACAACAGAGGCTTCCGTAACAGAAGATTATTCCTCAGTTACACCGATAGTATCAGAATTTACTAGAATAATGAGCGAATCGCCATATACCAATCAACCAAACTTCACCACTGGTGTGTTTTCATCTACAACAACTGCATGCATGAGACCGGAACCCGTGACCGGAACAATTATCATCATAACTGAGTAAGTTCATTTTGAAATATAACTTAAACTTGTCCTCCAATGTCAGCTTATATTATATTACTTGAACTATCCTTTAATAGGGATACGGGTGTCTGTCTCTTTCTATGTGGCTAAGATAGACATATGACATGCCTAATAAGGACCAATAGTATCTTATCAAAATTAGTTCGAAAATGTATATTATTTAAAATCTTATATTCACTATAGTCGAAATTCAAAATAACGGATCGAAACCTACAACAGTACAATTCAACGGGTACAATTACCTATGTACAGTACAGAAATAACAATTTTGCCATGTAGTATTTAAACATGCTAATATTCTGGCTATGGCTGAAAACGTAATATTTAAGAATAAGTTTAAGAAACGTTTAGTTGTAAATTTTCGCCTACGTGTTGTAAAGTTGATTATGCCATTGCGTGTCCGCTTTAATAGTATACTAGTATTCTACCAACTGTCATCGAAACCAATCTACATGAGACCAACTTTCAACATTTTATTATCATATATCCCAATAGTTTATACAGAAGTTTTACATTTGCCGCTATAAATTGATATTCAATTGATTGATTATTTGGTTTATTTTTCATTTACAGAGTTGTAGAAGATCAATCATGTGGGGGTAGTTCGACGATGGCCCCATTCTCAACGAGAGTCTTCTAATCAACAGTGATACTCCCTCATTCAATGAACAGACCGACTGATGATTCGACTACTTGCTTCGGACAATACAAATGAACGTTTATGGCAAACCAAATGTCCAATAAATGCGCGAACCCATGTTCTCGAAAATATTGGTTAAAATTCGACATATCAGATTTTACGTAAATAGTTTTTCGATTGTGAACCTGGGTTCACGCAATTTATGGACAATTGGCTTGCCATACACGTTCTTCCTTTTTACTTGGGGGATTCCCCCAAGTATTGTTACATACCAACTTCAGAAATCACTACGATTTTACCAATGTAATTTCTCCACGACCAATTCATCCGAGCAAAAAACGAGTTCAAGCTAATCTAAACCAAAATCATAATTTTCAATCATTTTTAAGAACATTTGTCCCTAGCCATTGAATTATTTTTTATATCTTTGTATTGCGAGAAATTTTGGAATGTTTCTTCTGTGAGTTAATGTTTTTGTGCGGATAAATTCCTACGCGCTGTAAAATGACTAATGGTTTTTGAGGGTAGATAAAAATGTCGCTGTTACAGTACAAGGTTAAGCAGACGAAATTTACACTGTTTGGTTTCAGTAACGTTCATATTACAGTTTAGCAACGAACTCCTGCTATAATGTATTTATTTTCACTATTTACAATATTTTGCATTGATAAATAGTATTGATCGACGTTTCATTCGTTAAATTTACCTCAGATCTTCGGCTTAATATTTTACGTCTATCTTAAGAACAACCCTTTTCCAAGCGGTGTTGTTTACACATTTCGCTCCGTGATTCGAGACCATAGTGTTTCGTCCCCTTTATGAATCGTTCGCGCTATTCGCACCCTATTCGGGTCGTTTGTATCTAGAGTTATGGAATTTTGACTAAGTGCAGTTCAAGTTGTTATTATTATTTTTTACGACTATTCATCCCCTATCCAATTACTTATATTATTTTTGTTTACTATCGTCAAACATTATTTATGCATATTCATGAAATTACCATTTACTGTTATTCTTAGTCTTTTTAATACTTTTTCTCAGCTAAAACTACGTATGTCAGCTCCCTTTATAGTTGAAACTAGTTCATTGAGTTTTTAATGGTCGGATTGTATAAATGGGTTCGTTAGATAAAATTTGAATGAGTCAGCTGTCATCGATATTTCTGAAAAGTTTTCACAATATTTACACTTATTAATCCAAAACCATTTAAGGTAATTTTTAATAGATTACCAAGATTTGCGTTATCCCCCAAGTAACAGTACTTCAGTACTTTGATTATATTTGTAAACATTATACATGTTTTGTTATACAAAATTGTTTATAACGTTATAGTCCAGTTAGGATATTGTGACAGTGACGTTGCAATTTATGTGTACGCAAAAAATCACAACCATTGTCTAAACAGTTAGAGCGAAGTTTAGTATGTTATTTTAGCATTGAAATTATAGTTGTTTGTACAGTATAAGCCTTTATAATTGGTTTTACACCGTTATAGTGGACTCGACCGCTGCGTCACTGGATTTTTATCTTGACTGGACTATACATGCATTTCTTTTTGCTCTTCTCCGCTATAATATTATCTAGTTTGACATGTCTCAGAGTATGTTTAAACTACTAATAGTTCATAACACAGTCACAGACATTTAAATAAATACACAGAGAACTTCTGAAGCATAAATTAAAAAAAGTTACCAATTTTTTCTAGGGCTGCTTTCAGCAGTTCAGCCGTTCAGCCACCCTTTGACAGTTAAACTTCCCCTGGTCATTGGGCTACCTATGGAAACCTGCGTTCGAGTCTCCCTGGTGAGACTATTTCTCTCCTGGTGGGTGTGCAGCCAACATCGATCTACGGCGCCCAGAACTATCGAACAAGTTGAGACACAGCCCTCACAGGTACCAATTTACACCTTGGTCGAGTGGAGCATGTGGGTTATTCGTGCTCAGAGAAATTAAGCAGTGGTCCAGACGGGGTTGAACCCGGGACCTCTCGATCCCGAAGCGCGCGCACTACCTCTAGGCCACCGCTCCCCACAAGCATGTTTTGTGAACACCTGAACACAGTAACTATATTAACTTCTTTTTTTAAATAAGTCAGTATCATAACCTCTGACTGAACCATTTGTATATTATAACAACAAGAAGCCTCAGGCAGCTATATTTGATGTTTCACTGTATGTTCACTGGATTACATAATATGACCAAGTTTCATAAAGATTAGGTCAACATTGTGACTTCTAGTGCCTACAAACATTTTTTCTATGATTTGACCTTGTGACCTAGTTTTTTATCCCGGATGACCCAATATCGAACTTAACCTAGATTTTGTTGAGATGATCAATGTGACCACGTTGGATAAAGATTAGGTCAAAAGTGTGACCTCTAGTGTCTACACAAGCAAATTGTTGACGGACGGACGGACGAACGACGGACGGACGACGAGTCATCACAAAGCTAACTCTGTCACTTTGTGACATGTGAGCTAAAAATAGGAAGGCACGTGATTTAAGTACGTAGTATTGCCTTCGTAACCAAAATATTGTTATTGCTAAATTGTTCAATTCTGTCTTATTTGGTACGAAATAATTGGGGACGTGTTATAAGCTATTTTACCCTCAGTCTACGGGCGCTTAAATTGCATGCTGAAACAAATTATGCACACCTTTTTATTCCTTTAATTATACCCCCCCCCGCACAACGAGTTGTAAGGGGGGGGTATACTGGATTCAGCTTGTCTGTCTGTCTGTCCGTCCGTCCGTCCGTCCGTAGACGCATTCTTGTGGACGTAACTCCTCCTACAGTTTTTGCAGCATTTGATTCAAACTTTAACAGATGAACAACCTCAACATGTAGATGTGCATAAAGGAAGGAATTTGCGCTGTGACTATTTTTGACAGAATTATGGGCCTTTGTACGTTTATGCACTATACAATATATAGTGAACAGGTCTTGTGGACGCAACTCCTCCTACAGTTTTTGCAGCATTTGCTTCAAACTTTAACAGATGAACAACCTCAACATGTAGATGTGCTTAAAGGAAAGAATTTGCGCTGCGACGATTTTTGACAGAATTATGGCCCTTTGTACTTTTATGCACTATACAATATATAGTGAACAGTTCTTGTGGACGCAACTCCTCCTACAGTTTTTACAGCATTTGCTTCAAACTTTAATTAGGCAATATGGTCAGATAAGTCTGATCCTGCAGCAAATGAGACATAGTCACATTGGCGTATCCATGACCTTGATATGTAGGCACTTATAAATCATGAAAACCAAGACTTTCAAGCACAGCCAAACTGACCTGACGCTCAACAATGATGTATTGTTATAAATACGGACTATATGTTATATCCGCTGTACGGTGTCTACCAGTGATGAAAATCGATGGCACCGTGCAATATATAATTTAGATCAAACATCAAATGCGCGTATTAAAATTACTCAACATTACCCATACGCAAGCTTATTATCAATTACTAGATCTACATGCATATATTGTAAACTACTGTTACCAATGTGGGTGTTTGTGTTTTTAAAATCGGTATACTATGTTGTTACAAATAACACCTGACCAAATACAGAATATTGTAGTGTGTGTAATGTTGCCAAAAATAGCATCAGGGGCGACACGTTGCTTGGTTTTATTGTAAATTCTGAAAACAGCTTTGAACTGTAGTCTGAATATTTTTTCTTGGAACTGTAGTCATAATTGCAAAATAAAAGAAAATTCATATTTGTGCCATGCATTGTTATAATATGTATTTTATTTGTTGCAAAGTTGCCTCCGGTGTTCCCGGAAGGTGTAAACATGACTCTTCAATCACGCATGGAGTAGATAATACCAGGAAAACGAAAAGGCTTGATACTGTAGTCCGCTCTCACACAAATTTTTTCCAAGGTTTCTCAGGGTAATTGAAAAAACGGTCAAGCTACGGAGAAATAAACTATATATGGCGGAACCCTTATATTTTTTCCCTTGGCGTGGTCTATATTTCATAGAAATTGGTGAAGAAATAAAATACTTATGCCTATTTTCCTTCGCGAAGTGGAGGTATGTTTACAATTTTCTTCTTTGGACTGTAGTATTTAGTCACGTGGTATTGCCACACTGTCTTACGACGGTGGTGATTATTCAGCCAATATACGCCGGCGAATGGCAACTACAGCAAACCATAAAGCATTGTCTACAAACCACAATGACGACCGAATTAGATAACTCATCACATGTAAAATACCCTACGGAAAAATATTTCCAATTAAAAATTAATGAATATCCATATCATGTTGTTCACAATTTTGCAAGTTGATATAAAGATATAAATACGAGTGTAGTAATTGTTCATACAGAACGGAACCGGTTGCTATAATAAAGTGTTAAACTGGATATAATATATTTAACAATTAATAATCAAATCAAATACTAACATATCAATTAAAGATAAATAATTATATACATTGAATATATTTAAAAATGGATTACAGTAAAAGATCAGTATCGATCAAGTAAGCTTTGATTAATATTTCTGATAATCATGTCCATTACCATCTTCATGCTTAGTTATTATGTAGAGGATATTATATGAGTGCTTATTACATACGAGATTTATTTTAAACGAGTGGACAAAATAATATGACACGAGGCTTTTGCGGATGCCATATTGTTTTTGTCCACGAGTTTAATAAAACTAAAACTCGTGTCTATAGAGTACGAATGTAACTATTTATAACATAACCTTAGAGAACTATGCATATGAACGACAAACCGTGATCTATTCACCGGTATATCACGCAAAACAGCGATCTATTTGCATTCTAACACGTGTAATTTGTACAAATTTAAATGGACTATTTTGTTTGCGAAGTTGGTGGGTTATTTATCATGTTGCTATAGACAACTTCTGCTGTTCAAAGTATCGTAACGTCCGCCCCTGTATTTTTAAGCTTTACTATTATCTTTATTTGTCGCCAAACTGATGCTTATCTAACGCCAAATTCCAAATACGTATTTCACGTTTACGCATTTGAATTGATACATGCAATAACATGTTGCTAGAATATAAATATAATCGAATAAATAAACAGAAACGTTACGAAAGGAAAATTACGCAAAACGTCGCGCTCTACGGCGACGTCACAATTCATGACGTCATGAAATAAACAAGACGTAAATTTCATTGATAAAAATCGCGAATTATACGCGGGAGATAAATTAAACAGCCTAAATTCTACCGTGATATACCGTTTATTAGATAACGCTACAGCTCTATACGTTTACATGGAGCAACATACAGACAGTGTTAGAATAAAAGTTTATGTGCACAGAGGTTGTAAATACAAGTCAATGACCAGTGCTGTATATTGACATGCATTTTTACTTTCGTTGCCTAACCAAACCGCTACCGAGAGCCCGTTTACGTCATGCTAAGAAACGGCTTGCTTAAAAAAGCGCTCCGTAGAGAACAAACAGAAAACATATGCTACCGACGAGTGGAAAGCAGACCGTTGCGTAGCAATGCACTATCGAGCGCTACCGAAGCGATCCATTGCACAAAAAAGCGCTCGGTAGCTCTCGCCAAGAAAAGAATTAAGAAACGGTATGCTATATCCGAGCACTGCTCACTGGTTGCGTGTCGTTTCATAGACATAGAAAAGCGCTCGATAGCGCAATTTGAAAGCGGCTTAGTTAGGCAACGGACTCAAGGTTTTGGGGGGTTCAACCTGAGTGCTTACTGACTGCAGATCATATGCTAATAAAAGTGAATTTAATTGCTAGTATTTTTTTAATATTTATACAATATTAATCCAATTGAAAGTTTATTTTTGAGCGGATATACTGGCAGAAAAGGACAATGAAAAAAAGACAGTACCCAACAGAAACAGCCGAGCATAAGAAAGAACACACACACAAAAAAGAAAAAAAAACAGACCACGAGCAACTGCTAATTTCAGGTGCTAAAATGTCCTAACAAGTTTAAGAATCATTTTAAATGATATAACCATGCAGCTGCATCAATAATGTTTGATAGTTGTCAACAAAAATAAAATAATTAAACAAATAGGAGATAATTGGGCACAAGAAAAAAAAAAGAAACTAAACAGCTAAGAAGTTTAAACCCTATGACCCTTAAAGTGCATAAACGAATTTTAAACGAATCTGGTACCGTACGAATAAACGCGAACGAATCAGAGAGGGGATGGAAGAAAATAGCTAGCTGCGCAAGGAAGTGGCCACGGTCAAAGTGATTCATACCGAAAATTAAAGAAAAAAAGGATTATTCAAGTTTGATACATATTATTGTTGACAGTTTCGGAGCTTCAAATCAGACCTGGCATTATGTTCTGGACTTTCAATAGAAATACAAAACTAAGGACACCAACCAACAGAAGCAACAGGGAACGAAAGGCACAAAAGAAAACACATACAAACGAAAAGGCACAGACCGCAACTATAACTAAAGGCGCAACTGAACAACTGAGAAACTATGTCATCCCACTCAGACAGCCCACAGACCAAGTCAGCCAATCACATCCGGAGCAACAGCAAGCCCACAAGAACAACCAACAAGGACGATCACACACCAAATGGACAACACACATTTAGCAACATCAAACAAACAGCATGCGTGTATACATACTTATTTGAAAGATATGTAGCAGCCTCGTGCTGGTCGACTGATTCTCTGAAGGACAAGTACAGGATGATCACAGGTTCAACCAAACATACAAAGTAACACTATATTTTGTTCTTTTCTTTAGTCTTTCTTAACTTCAAAGTGGACAATGTCTGCACACATAAACAAAGGTTGATCGTAGGGTCTGCATTTACATTAGCGTTTCAAAAGTCTTAGAAATTAGCCCACATGAGTGAGTGCGAGGGAAGGATTTTTTTCGAACGTTTGATATCTGAAACGCATCAACTCTGCAAAAGTTACCAAGCATTTGAGACATCTACAAGCGTTGAAATAATTGTCTTTTAGCGCTTGAGAACGTTTGTCAATCGTATCTGTAGCGTTCAGCGATCGCCGGCTTGGTCCAACTTAGACAAACGAGATGGCTTTCTCCAAGCTTCGTTGTTCAATATTATTAATGTTACGAAGATGAACGTGGACATCTAAGTGAATAGTACTTTTGGGTATTTCGTCAAACGTTGTCAAGCGCTACTAACCGCTGTCAAACGCGCAGTCAAGAGCTAGAAAACGTTCGCTAAAGTTTTCGTGTGTTAGATGCACAACGCTTGAAGTGTGATCCAAAATATTCCACCTAGATTTTGTTGAGATGATCATTTTGACTGAGTTTCATAAAGATTAAGTCAAAATGTTGACATCAAGTGACTACGTAAGGTTTTTTATTATTTGACCTTGTGATCTTGTTTTTGACCCCGGACGACCAAATATCAGACTTTTCAAGTGATCATTGTGACCGAGTTTCATAAAGATAAGGTCACAAATATGACCTCCAGTGACTACGCAAGATTTTTCTATGATTTGACCTTGTTAATTAGTTGTTGACCCCAGACAAGCCAATATCAAACTTGACCTAGATTTTGTTGAGATGATTATTGTGACAGAGCTTCATTAAGAAAGGGTCGAAATTGTGACCTCTGGTGACTACGCAAGGTTTTTCTATGATTTGACCTAGTGACCTAGTGTTTGACCCCGGGTGACCCAATATCGAACTATACCTAGATTTTGTTGAAATGATTATTGTGACAAAGATGCATAATGATTAGGCCAAAACTGACCTCTAGTGTCTACCCAACAAAGTGTTGACGGACGGACGACGGACGAATAGTGATCACAAAAGCTCACGTTGTCACATTGTGACAGTAAAGCTAAAAACAAAATCCCACTATATATTACACTCCTTAAACTATAAGGTGCCATGGCCGGGTTGCCATAACAACCACAGTGACGTGCGTGCACTAGAAAGTAATAACATAAACATATATATATCCTGCGGATCATTATTTCCAATAACAAATAAAATAATGATCATATCATTTAATAAAAGTATTCATCACACGTGGAACATGTAAAGTGATACATCGAAGCGTTTTTTTAAATAAACATTTCGCGTACTGAAATATGAATAGGCGTTCCAAGTGACTTACGAAAGTGTCGGCGAGTCTTGGTCCAATTTAAACAAACGAGTTGGCTTTTGCCAGGCTCCATTGTTCAATATTTGAGGGGGGGGGGGAGCGAAAATGAACGTGTAATTAAACAGAAAACATGTTCTAGATTGCCATGATGGCACTATTGCGCTCAAATATTAAACATGTACTGTGCTTTTAGACTGTGTCATGACTGTGTAGAGTACAGGAGAATAATGTCATAGCTTTATGTTTATGACAAAGAGGATCAAGGAGTGGAGTGGGCTTTGATCACAAGCGTGTAGTTTGAACAGTACTGTTTTGACCCCGTATGTGTCATTGGCTTTAGTAAAGATACGTTACTGGTGGCTTTGTAGAGAACCTAAACATTATACTCCATGCACAATATCAAATATGCAGACCTTGCCTCGCTGTTTCAGTAAAGAAGGTGTTCTAAAATGTTCCCTTTAAACTTTGTATGCGTAGGGTACAAAATGCTAATTTATGTGACGTTTTGTCATATCTAATACTGCTTTAATTAGGAAAGTCCTACAAAGAAATTTGACAACGACTGACGAGAGTCGGACAACAAAATTCTTATGAGGGTAAAATGGTTTCACTTCAGTGTAGTTATCATTTATAATTACCTCTCTTTATGGCTAATTATGCACATAATTCGAAGTCCACAGAATGTCATTCATTGCGGAGTGAGTATATAGGCTTGCTTGAAATATCCATTTTTGGGGATGTGGATGGTTCGTTCTATGTCTAACTCTTGCGTGGATGGCTAGGCGCTGCCGTCGTTTCTGTGTGGCTTTGGATTGTCTGTGCGCTACAGTATTTACTGTGTCATTTAAACGTACCTTTGACGACGTGTTCGTTCATAATGTTTCTGTTTTATAAAAATAAATTACAACATGATAAACAAGGGAGACCTTCGTCATAAATTGATGAATTTTGCTTCGCTCTTAGTGATGGCTCGACTGTTTCGAACAAGCGCGCATCATTTCCGTCTTATTATCTTGGAAAAACGTTCTATTCACATAAATGCGTCATTAACAAGAAGTAATTGTAAATTTTGTTTTTATCGTTACTTTTTATGAGCTTGAAGTTTGTGCATGACTTCTGTCTTTTTGGAACAGAGTCACCTCCCTTTGTTACCAATAACTCAAGCATGGAGACCTATGTGTTTAAGTATGTTTGCATAATAAACGTTAAAGTATTAATACAGCAAAAATGAAAACAAATCTCTCAGTGAAAAAACCCGGTCACATTCGTCCTTAAAAACGACCGGAACTACAGACAAGACCGACGGGTCATTTCAGTCAGTAATCTCAAGGCGTACCAGCCTAATTACGTCACAATCTAAAAAGGTTACCAGCTCAAAAGAAGTAAGGAACACTATGCCGTTCTTATATATAATTATATAGACTGTATGTCTGTCACCGAAAGAAGTCTAGCATCAATGACATCTCGCGTCGCAAAACAGTCAGCCAATGAAATGCGTCATTACAATTCGGCATGTCTTGCAAATCTTTTAGGATTTCGCCATGTTGATAAATTGGCGCGAAAAAGCTCGTTTAATGGCGAAAATGGACGGTCACCGACTTCAAATTACCTTTTGTCTAAGACGCATTTTAGTGAAAAAAGGAACGTTCTTCGTGGATTAGAAGACATAATTCAAGCCCACTGATTAGTCGTTAAGGTTGAGCAAACACTTTAGTGTATTATATAATCAGGCTATACATGTGTTTCATTCAGGCTTCTGTTGGTAACGGAATATTTTTGTATGGTGTTGACGATTGTGAATGGTTACAGCACTGTTTCGTAAGTAACAACTATCTTCAATCTTTAGTCGTTTTCTGATTTGTTGCTCGGGTTACAAGAACAATCTAGTTAATCCGTGTGAAATCCTCAAAAGCATAGACTAAGTATTACTTGTTCAGCGTGATGAACCGCCTCCTCGATAGCCTAGTGGTTGAGCGTTCGCATCGAGTGTGGGAGGTCTCGGGTTCGATCTCTGGCCGCGTCATACCAACGACGAAATAGAAATGGTACCAGAAATTCCCTTGCTAGACGCTCAGCATAAAAAGGGAAACTAGCTCCTCTTCTGTCATATCCTCGTGGCGATGGATAACATCAGGAATGAGGTGTCGAGAGTAATTAATATAAGTTGGAAAAACTTGTTTTACAATCAACCTTAAATAAATTGGTATAAACTGATGAACATTTTGTTGGCTGTGGTAGGAATTAGCCCGATTTATCGGTTTTTTTTCCACATTCAAATTACTCACACAGCTGCTGGTCCGTATGTATGTAATAACACCAATGTTGTATGTTTATAATGATGATGATAATAATAATAACAACGACTATTTTTAAAGAGTCAACACAGAAGTTCAGTCTTCCTTAATACCAACATTGCTTATGAATCCGTATATACAATGTGAAGGAGATGGCTGTTGTGACACACGGAGACAAGGAGAGTTCATCATTAAAGCAGTGTAAGTGATCAGTTTAGTTAAAACATAATTTATTTTGTTCATCCTACAAAGAACATTATATATAACATCGTACTATTTTACCTGACAAGAGTTGCAAAGAACGAAAGTCGAATATACAAATAAAGTGGTCTAAACCTTTACAAAAAGATAATAGATACTCGGACAGGGAACGCAGCACTCAAATAAACCAGCCGAGCACAGAAAACATAAAAAAGCATCACATGCGCTGCGAGAAAGGGACTTTTCTGAGAGATGCTTTTGGGAGTCGTATTCTGTCAGCAATTGACAGTACGCCAACTGTCAACAAAAAACTGGATAGAGGCACTAAGACGGTAAATTATAACCCATTGTAATTCCATGCATGGCGCTTTCCATTGAATTAACATAACCTAAGAGCAGCGATCGCCCAACCTTAGGATGTGTCGAACGTTGCTTCCAGAAGGCCCTAAGCATCCACAGAACTATGATAGTTCTGTGGATGCTTAGGGCCTTCTGGAAGCAACGTTCGACACATCCTAAGGTTTGGCGATCGCTGCTCTTAGGTTATATTAATTCAATGGAAAGCGCCATGCATGGAAATACAATAATGTTTTAAGTGATAATGAATCGTAAAATAGCTAGAAGATCTACGTTATCGAGTTGATCTATTGTTTCGGACTGCACGTTATTGATCATTTAGTCTTAAATTTATATACAAACAAACGTGTACGTCTTATATATATATAGTAAACAATACAGCTTTTTTAGATAGTAGCCAGTTTGCATTTGCCGACATTAAAAGAAATCAACTTTTATGTCCCAACTTTATATTGAGAAAATCTGAACTACCTGGGGTAGTATTCAATATCGATCTTATTAGATAGCCAATCATACCGCCTGTTACTGACCAAGAATTCAATATAGTGTATCTGATTGGTTGTCCTTATTTTATGCGGTAATATTTGGCCACATCATTTGTTTTAAATTGTCAATGTTAACTAACCATTTTAGTAACGCGTTCTGAATATGAGTCTTTAAACTCTTTTACTAGCCATGGGCTACTAGATATTATTCGTATATAATTCTCATTAAAATGTCTACGTTAAAGCAGGATGCGTGAGATAGCATCTTAACTGATTGTTATCCGATACATTAAAGTCAACCTCATGTTGTCATAATTTCAATATTGGTAAACCCTTTGTTTTTGAAGTAATTATGCAATAATGTTGTAGCCACGTTTTAATTGGCTTACAAATTATATAACATGACATTTGATTGGCTAAGAACGTTTTAAGTATTTTGTAACGTGTAATTTGATTGGTCAAAAGCTTTTTAACATTTATTTTCTATGATTTGAAAATAATGTATATTAAGTAAGATTTGATTTAGACTCGATATATACAAACAAAGTGATGATGTAGGACTAAGACAGTTATGATGTAGGTTTTAAAAAGTTAGGAAAAGTGGAGTTCCACTACGCTTCATTAAAATACAATGTACTTACTAACTCTGTGTGTTAAAACATATTTGTTATTGTTAAACTATTTGGAGAAACTACAAAATAAAAATAGTAAAACTGACGGTGGATTTGTCATCACTTATTTAGTTGAGACTTTATCAGATTTGAAATTATACTGGGAAATGCATTGGACTTACGACGTTAGCAGAGCTAAACTGACAGCTCACACACAACGCTGTTACATACGAGCTAATTCCCAAAACAACAGACATAACACTGTTGGTCTAACAACAAGCTGGATTCCACGTACTACAACAACATCAAGAGTTAACACAGAGTTCTGAGATTAGAGTTCGGAACTCATCATCAACACAAGGAAAAATGAGTTCAATTTCACACACTGTATCAACGCCTAAACACGGCATTACACTTATCCTTTAGTCAAGTAAGATCAATAGTGAATACCACCCCTGTGCCACTTGTTATTTTAAAAGTTTTAATATCTTTTAATCCATATCGATGTAAAACCTTATACCTGTATTGATAATTCTGAATAAATGAGATACATTTTTATCATATGATCTTTAGAAAATGTTAGCTGAATTATTCATTTCATTAATTAAACATTAAACTTTTCACACAATATACAATTTAGAGAATTTTAAACAAACTACGTGCGTCAATGCTCCAGATTGAATCAAGAACCGGAACCGGAAGAAGAAGGTAATATCTTTGCCATAACATGATTTTTCCAACTTCCATAATTTAAGTAAGAACTACTAACACCGATTTTGTTTAGTAGAAACGATGATATTCTTATAACGATGTTTGTAAACTTGACATTACAGAGTAATCGATGATATATGTGAGGGAACATCCACATATAATCCTTCAATGATCACCACAGACTTAGTCTTCACAACTGACCTGGTTTCGGTGTCACCAACACACGGGATTTCAACCGAAATAGTTTCAGGTTCAACGCTCGTTCCTAAAGAAACAACAACAAAAGAACCAACCGAAACAACATCATCGTCAACAACAACAACAACACCATCGTCAACAACAACAACAAGAACATCATCGTCAACGACAACATCATCGTCAACAACAACAACATCATCGTCAACACCACAACCAACAACAACAACAACAACAACAACAGAATCATCACTCTCGACAACAACAACAGCTGAGATATTCACAACTGAAGAAGATTCCCCGAGTACGCCAATAGTGTCTGAATCAAGCCCAGGCTCTCAAAAACCCTCTATAGTCTACTCATCAGGCAGCCCATATACAAGGAACCCACACTTCACCACTGACATTGTTTCATCGACCATGACTCCATGTGAAATACCGAAACCATATAATGGCGTTGTCATCGTCAAGGCCGAGTGAGTTCACTTAAATATTCCATTGATCACTTTAATGTCCAAAAAAGGACCATTTGTTATACTATTGAATACCATTAAGATTATTTAGCAAAAAATGGCAGTTACCTATTCATTATTTTGCATCCTAACATAGCCAATATTATGAATTTTGCAACACCTCAACACACGGTGTCTGTTACACTACCTTCTTCATTATGAACGCTTAATTATGTTATCAAGTCAAGTCAAAATTTATTTATTGTCGGAAATTTGGTACAAACAAAATAACATAAGCTATGTATAGCTTTTGTCCGACAAACAATAAGTACAATATAACAAATTATGAAGTCAATGTAACATAAAAATGTGAACATATCCTAACAGTTCCTGAAGATATAATAACAGAAATACAGTTAAGAAACATAAGAAACAAGGTATACAGTTTTAAAATTTCAGATTATTTAAAAGATAAATTATACTCAAAATAGGTTTGTACTACTAAGAATTTATATCCTATAAAAATTCAAAATCTGCTATGAATATTATTCACACTAGCTGTGTTTTAAGGTGATTCTCAACTCTTCAGTTGAGCGGAAGTTTAGAAATCGGTGTAAATAAGACCTATTTAAAGCGTCTGACTACCATGATGAAATAGTACGAAAAACTTAAAATTGATGTGTCAGCATGTTCTCATTTCTTAAAATCGCGAATTTACTGTAAAGTTATAACTATATTATACTATAATAAGCTTGCAGAATAAAGCTATAGCTGGAATTTTATGTGCCATTTATTCCAAACATTGAATCACCAACACTCGCGAATACTAGCTACAACGTATGTGAAACATAATATAATGCGCCCACACAAAATTGTATCCAAGTTTTAAAATTTGTTTAGCAAGCATCCCGACTACTTTAGAGGAATGATCTTTTGCATTTATTTCGTAAGAATATAGACTAGCTAATGCAAAAGAGCATGGGCTCATCTTCAAATATACTCATTTTTCAAAAACAAATTATCGCGAAAACTGGATACAACGTATTCAAAACGTTAATGTATTTTGTAAACTCTCCTGGTTATCGACATTTCCGAAATCATTAAAGTGTCAATTTAAAAAATCTAGCCGAGCAACTGCCATTAAATTTGGGATAAAACTTTTATATTAGTAACTCTACTGGTTGCATGTACGAAAACAGTATATTGTTCAACTATTTTTTTTCGAATAACTTAAACATGATAAATCACATATTTTAAAATATCATTTAAAAATACATATAACATGCATAGTCTAAAACAAACGTTGTCGTGTGATTCCGTATATACCAAATTCCGTGCATGCCAAGTTTCATGTAATTAAATGTTCCCCAACATCTAAAAATATCTTGAAAACTAGCCGAGCAAAAATGTTATGGGTTTGCACAATCACTATCATGAGTGTGTTCTTCATAAAAATCAGGTGTTTGATACCTCTTGTACAGAAAGAAATAAGAGTTGGGAATTACCTTAAAAGGAATTCATGCACACCTTGGTTTCCTCCATCTATGTGTACTAGTATATAGATTAAACTGCTGGTTGTGCTTGTGTGTGTTTATGCACAATATCATATGGTTATCAATAATTGTACTTTCCTATTTGAATCATGCCAACCCGATGAAATTCAAATTTGATTACATATTATGTATACATGTATCATGTTGGTATAAGTTAAATACCTGTACAAAACATCCCCTTTCCGAAATTATTCCATAAATTGTCGATGCTTTTTTGTGGTTTTGCCAAAGGAACACCAGTAACAACACTGGATGTTTGATAATGATTCACTTTAGATTCAGCTAATTATTTATAATTTATTATTTGCTTTCAATGGATTATGGAGATTTTCAGTGAAAATAACAGTGAAAATAACAGTGAAATTACCACTTTGTTATTTTCACTGTTTTAGAAGCTGGTTCAGTATCGTTCAGAAAAAGAAACGTAACGTCAACAACGCCGGGCTTTAAAATGTGCGTTACGTCATCATGACGTCACAATTGTCACGTCGTGACGTTCAAATTTCGACGTGATTTTTCCAATTAAGCCAATTACGGTACCCTTTTAAGAGAAATTGAAGCATATAATAAACAGAAAATTTGTTGATTTTTGGGGAAAGATCAATTTTATTTCACTCGTGATCACATAAAATTATATTTTCACTCGTGGCTACGCCACTCTTGAAAATATTGATTTTCTGTGATCACTCGATGAAATAAAATATGATCTTACACCAAAATCAACAAATATCCTCTATATATATTATGTAACGTTCGATTCGAGTCACTAATTTATGTTGAAAGATTTGACGCATAGGAGCATTTGCATATGTAACGACAAAATGATCCGATTAGCGTAAATATTACTAATTACTAATTTACTAATTTACTAATATACTACGTAATTATGCCACTACTCAGTGAAATGAAGATAAAAGGTTATAGGAAATTATTTTCAAGAACTAATTATTTGACAATTTGGTTTGATTTTTTGGGCTATTTAATTATGAAATAGACAATAAATTTAATAACTAAATAGGCAAAACAGCTGGTTATAAACTTCTTTACACGTCTACCATAAAATTATCGTTATTGTCAACATGTTATATACGAGTAATTATTAAGTATTTATTTATAAAAATATGTATTACCTATTTAAGAATTGTATGATTTTAATTTACAGAGTACAAGACTATCTATCCTGTGATTTGAGGGATACATCGACGTTGATCCCGTCCTCAAGGAAATTCATCTAACCAACGGCGATCCGCCCTCATTCAAAGAGCCAATGGACAAATGACTTTTTTTGACTAGATATATTTGTCTTGTAATCCTTGTTTCTATCTATACCGCTATCGCAACTAGACTTCTGTGATGACCATAATTTAATCGACATAGCATTTTTCCTGTTTATTATCTTATTACTAGGTGGAATTTCCTTAAACAAAGACGAGGGGCGTCTCCTTAAAGGGATACATACTTTGCGATATAGAATATGTATATAAATTCCTTTACTTTGTAAGGAAAGGCAAACTGTCTAAAAATGAAAACGCAATGCTATGTTGGGGAGCCAGAGACAAAAAAGCCAAGATAAAATAAAAAATAAACACGAAATATGTCTCCTGAGTCGATGAAGTTTTGGTCTAGATTTTGGCTCCCGAACATAGCATTTGGTCACGTGGTATGGTTAGATTTATTTGGACGTAATTAGACTAGGGACGCTGGACGTCTACGGGACAGAGGCCGATTTGTGGGCAACGACAATTAGATGCCCGACGTCGTACCTGGTTTTAAGTCCACCTTAAAATAAACAGGGCGTATATCCGACACATAGAATGCCCTTTTAGTTACTAATCATTGTCTGTGATACGTATAATGAATGTTTTCTTTATCACACTCAGCGATATAAATTTATCGAATACATATTTTTTATCTATTCTGTTCAGCTATTGTTCTATTCTGTTTTCTTACCATATAGTGTCGTTCTGGAAATATATTAAATATACTTTGTGGGGTTTGTTATAATCTATTTTTGAATATACCATTTTAACATGATAGACCCGAGCTCTTCTACGATATAACCGAGCTCTTTCACGATATAACCGAGCTCTTTCACGATATAACCGAGCTCGTTGAAACGTTGTAATGCTCCAATACACACATCATTGTAGAAATCAGCCCTGACCTATAAAAAGTCAGATCTCGTGGAGTACTTAACATGATAGCAACATAATTACTGATCTTCTGGACTATGCTGAAACAAGACAAACTCCATAATGTTATGTCTAGTTTACGAGAGGTGCCCACTTATAAGTTCATTCTAACACAATATGAATGACATATCTCTTTTGAAACTAGTATAGTAATGGAACCTGTTACATGTACACTCACTATTTGTATTGTTTCAATTGAACCAAAACCAACAAGTTGTAGAATGTGTGGTGTTTGGCTTTTTGCAGCACCAAGAAGGTGTTGGTTGGACATGGTATACGGTTTCAGTGAAGACGAACAGAAGACGGAAGCTTTGCGTTCTGTTGCTCGTATAATTGAAGTAATACAAAGTATTAAAAACGCAAACAAAGTGACGACGCTTCCAATTATCGTACTAAAAAGTCTTATTGGTTGGTTATGTGATATCTAAAACAAATTCAACAACCAAGACTTCAACAAAGGTAGGAATATCAACTGGAGCTGTCGATCAATACATTTTGAAAACGATGCACGCCAAACTCAGTGTTCACCAGTCTAATACCAAGTTCAAGAGAGACAATTATCTTCATAGGCACGTGGTTTCAAATGATCTGAGTGTACCCTACATACAGAGAAGGTTGGGCAGCGGCCATGTTTATCCGCAACAGGAACTTGCCTCCGTATTTGCTGTGACAACTTCATAGAAAAACTGGGTACCAGCTTTCGTAACGTCATATCCATTGCGGATGAACACGGCCGCTGCCAAATCTTCTCTATATATAGGGTGCATTTAGATAGTTTGAAACTATAGGGCACACTCAGATAATTTCAAACCATGTGCCTATGATTATCATTAAAACGTTTTATATGCTTCAACGGAACGGTAATTGCAATAACTTTGTCACCTCTAATGGAACAATGATTTATATAATTGAGCGATTTACGGCAATTGAACTGTCTGATATTTGAGAAATGTTTACGACGCTACCCATTAGTGGAAATTCGTTAAGAATCATGTGTTCGCGACCGCGTTCCATTACATACTATTATGATGTTGTTTGTTATACTTGCTCCGATCCACCGCAACATCTCAATCAGGCCCCGATCTCCCGAAGCATCTCAAGTAGAAATCTCAACTCAAATTGAGATTTTAATAATTTCAAATTCTGAATTTGAGATAAATATGAATCTGGAACTCTCCACATTTTGCTGTAATAAACGCAGAATAATGTTTTTGTTTTGTTATACCAATTTAGAGCACAATTTTGCATGGAAACTACCTCAAACGATAGGTGACAAAATTTGAGTTGAGATTGAGCTTAGATTGAGATGTTTCAGGAGATCGGGGCCAGGAATCGCATCTCAAATTGAGATTTTACTCAAATCAGATTCAGAATTTCAGATATTTGACTGTTATATACTAAAAATAAGGTCTTCTGTTTTGTGATGCGAGTTTTGAGTCAAACCTTCCATAGATAGTATCTAAAAGACACATGGCAATATTTGATATGAGATTCATATTGATATGTTTCGGGAGATCGGTGCCTGTTGGAATGGAACGAGTCATATTTATTAACACAAGGACACAAGTGAGCCGATAGTATTATGTTCAGAAGGTTCAAAACTGTTTTTGACAAAATGTTTGCCACACCTCTTTCCTGGTGACAATACCAGAAACAAGTCATACCCTCGTGGCGATGGATAACATCGGGAATGAGGTGTCGAGAGTGATAAATATAAGTTGAAAAAAACTTGTTTCACATTCGACCGTAAATAAATTAGTATAAACGAAATAAGGTATTAATATACATAATTGAATAGAGACATTTCGGTTATATAGTGTCAGCATGAAAGTTTCGTTTAAATATGTGAGGCAGCCGTCGTACTGGCTTTAACTCAGTTGGAAATATGCATAAAATGTTACCACGAGTTCTCCCCCTTCCTATAGAACTTCAATATTTTACTTTGACTTGCAATAATCACCGGGAAAATCGGACTCACATGCCTCATACAGATGCTGCCTTTCGATGGCGTTGATCGTTTTGGTGTTATCTCGGGAGAGACGACGTGACGGCCTGAAATTATATAGTATAGTGTGCCTATGAGAAAGGCGGGAACAATTGGTTTATTCCACAAAGTAGGGTTAACCAGATGACAACAGTTGACCAAACTGATTCATGTCTGTAAACATCACACTATTCTCGGCGCACTATAAATGGACATATGATTTTAGTCACATGCGTCCGTCATGTTATGTCCCCTCTAGATCCCTATACCACCTCTATACTACCCAGGAACGTTTATTTAATTAAGGTAAGTCGCGTCTACAGTTTTTTCAGAAATAATGCGTGCTGAATATTAAAATATCAAGACTACTATACATACCTATATAAGTATTCTTTTTTGACCTACTGACAAACCATATTCATGTATAAATATGTATATTCTAGTTTGGTTTGTGTTTTTCAATTTCAACGAGATGAAATAACGTCCGCATTTTTATTGAAAACAAGTACACGTATCTGCTAATTTTACGCTGTTTATCTTTTTTAAAGATATTTATTTTTATACATATCACTACAAATAGCAACAATAACAAACTATTAAACACAATATTAGCTATGGTTAGGGGATATAAGAAAGGTGAATAACTAACGCACCTGGACACTGCTGAAAATACACTGGTCATATCGAAGACGAGACAGATTTTGTGCACTTTGACAACTCGCTGTCAAAAATAGGGATAGTTATGTCTGTTTATGTGAATACCATATGGAAGAATATCCAATTGTGTGACAAACAAGAACAGGTTTGTGGTGCTCGGGTGTAAATTGTGTACGCGTCGCTTTCTTTAAATAGACCAGTGTATTTTCAGCAGTGTTCTGGGTACTGTTTTATTAAAGGACTTACGGAAATCGTAAACTTACGATCTAATTTAAATTTTTTATAATTTGTTTACAATTATAAAGTGTGGTATTAATACCCTATAGATTGTTTTAGGTAAAAATACTAAATAACTACAAAATGCCGAAGTTTCTCGCGTTATTTTGGATGTCAGTGTGGTTGTTTATGGGATATACAGCCAACTATACAAACATTACGATAATATTTGACAATTTTATTTTTGCATTACACCAATATGTGAGACAATCCCTTTAACTTACTTTATTTTGGGTTGGCACATTTTAAAAGCGTTAGTGTTGCGACAATTTACGTTAAGGATGCTGGATCGGTTTAATGCGCATTCGTCGTTTGTCATAGTAAGTTATGTGCCTTATAAATGTAAAAATGTGTAAAACTAATCTAAAATAAATCAAATTGAACAGTTTGGATAAGTATTAGGCAATAAAATTAGAAAATAATTATCGAAATGACGGTTTCCATTCTGAGAAAAATATTACATTACAAAATAGGTGGGTGGGGTAAAAAATAAAAATATTGCTATTTATGCCAAATGACTTTTTTGGGAGTCAGGTTCGTTCGGTAATGTTTGTTTATTGTGTGTTGATGTGTTTTTGCGATATTTATATGTTCAATAAATTTTATTTTAAGCGTTTTCATTGATTTTCTCAGCATTTTAGCCACATTTAGCCAAAATACAAACAGAAATTGCGAAAAAGGTACCCCCGTGACATGTATTTTTTATTGCATAATTTTGAAGGTCTATGTCACAAGACTTATTTAACGAAATATAAAAAAAAGTTTAAGGTGCGAAAGAAAGTTATTAGGATTTTACCTGGGTGCTATTTTGCTGCACTAAATATGAAGTGGGTGGGGTAAAAGAGCAATATATATTAGACAAAAATTAAATATACCCTTTTTGGTATCTTGATCATGTATAACAATGTGTACCCCAACTATATTGTAAAATATTTAATTATTTAGATCACAGACATCAAATAAAAATGTCAAATTTGAACAACACCACCAATTTACCAATTTCCATGGAATTATAAAAATAAGTCATACTCACTTCAATCAGGGGTGATTACCCGAAAAACGAGTTCCGTGACCTATTGTTTTTTTCATCATATTTTGTGTCAGGATAGACTTCTTTACTTCCTAGCAAAATTTGAGCAAATTCTGAAGTCGGGGTCCTTAGCGCTCCAACATCCTTAAAGATGAGACATTCAACAGCAAGAGACCTTGTAAAACTAAGCGGTTGTTGTGACGGTAAAGGTCTTGACCGTTTAACGTTTAACGTTGTCATATGTGTATACTCGCACGTATTGTTATTCAGGTACATACGTACTATATAGTACAGTATTGGTTGACCTAAAACGGTTTCATGTTTTCAGTACACGCGAACTCGCATTTCTGAGATAGTGTTCTCATTAACAGTGAATTAAATGTGGTACAGTGCTTATTACAAAGTTATGGTGAGGCTGAAACCAAGAACTCTTCAGACGATTCAGTACTTGAGTACTATATAGTATGTATGTACCTGAATAACCTTATATAACATATGATTCAGTACTTATGAACCTAACAAGGACATTTTGAACAGATTCAGTACTTATATACCTAAACAAAATATTAATCAAAGCACTGAGAGTGCTGGTGGGAGGCTTTCTGGTTGCTGCTATTAAAGCTCAAACCTACTTTACACGTTTTATGTTCGTTTTCTTACTGCCGATCTTGTCAAACACCAAAATAGGCTTATGTGACTTTATTGGCATGTTGCATATATAAACAATTGCAAAAAGGGTACATTTTATTTGGCAAACATGTCTTTTATGCGAATATCAAAATCGGCAGTAAAAAATTATAAGCGCCTATTTATCAGATTCTGCAGTACGCTTACAGTAAACACTGACCGAGCGCAGCTGGATTCCGATACCGAGACGCTAGTATATATCTGGTCAGTACTACGCTATAAGATTACATAACCGATAACATGCATTACAAACGATACGAGGGTAATAGCTATTCATTCATAATAGCAAATTCATCACGTGACCCTGTTCTGGAAGTAGTAATTTTCTGGACTGTTATTTAGTTAAAACAATTACGTCTACATTGTATTATTTACGTTTAGTCAAAATTAACACGGTGTTCATTTATATAGGCCCTATATCACCCTTGTTACCCTGATAAAACAACATGATTGGATATTCCCAACATGATTGAAAAATGGCCGACATGAAAAATGTGATAAGTGCATTGTTTTTGCAATATTTTCCATATTAACTATCCAGATTGTTTATTTCAATATTCCATAATCAACATATGAAGAAAATGTACAATTTGCACTAAACAATTTGCATATAGGTAATATTTTTCACTATGTAAAGCCTTAAAGAATGTGTGGATTATGCATTTGAGTTTTGTACTTAAAAACGTTGTAAAACTCATTTATTGGACTCTATGTAATGAATATCATTTGGGAAGTATCGGCAGTTGTATAAACTATGATTTGGACGTTTCAATTTTTCAAAATCTTAGATAAATTAATGCTCACCAACAATAATTCAAACATGTGTAGTATTTTTTGGATACTGACCGACGTGATTGTTAAATTTATTAGGATACTGGCCAACATGATTGTGGATAAAAACCAACATTACAAATTGAAATCTTGCCAATGGGATTCTCAAGGTACAAATAATTGTACATTAAAGAAGTGTGCTCATGAATTGTGGTAGCAGGTTTATGAGCATACCCGATGTAAGGCAATTCACACCCAGTCTATAGCACATGCTTTTAGGACATTTAATAATCAAAGCACTAAGAGTGCTGATGGGAGGCGATCTGGTTGCTGCTACTAAAGCTTAAACGACTTTACACGTTTAATGTTCGTTTTCTTACTGCCGATCTTGTCTTGAATGTCAAAATAGGCATATGTGACTATATACGCATCTAGGGTATCTAAATAATTGTAAAAAGGGGCATATTGATGTATATGTAATACGTGTATTGAATGCGTATATTAAAAGTGGCTTTAAAATAATACTGCGCGCCTATTTATCAGATTCTACAGTACCGTCTTGTAATCACTTCCATCACAGCGTTAGACATTTCTAGAAAGCGGCTAGTATAGCCACACCATATGATTGCATAACATAACGATATACGATTAATTGATAAAACCATCACATGACCCTGGTCTGAAGTTTCTAAAAATAGCTATACGGCTGGGACATTTGATGAACACTTCATTTTCATATTACGAAACAAGTTCGATATCTCCCCGGCTGAGTGATTATCTGCAAAAATATCGAATCAATGAACAGTTTCACAATAATTATTGGGAATGTTGACAGTTTCTGGAACTACTTGAATGCGGATTCAGATAGCAGCCTAAAGGCGGTCCAGGTTGCATTAAGAAATGGGCAATGGTAGTATAGAGAGGCTTACGCCTACCAAAAATAGGTACAAATGTTCACCACATCAAGACGATGTGTCATGCACAAAACCCAGGTCCCTAGCTTAAAGGTCAAGGTCACACTTAGAGGTCAAAGGTTAAAAAGCTCAAATAGGCATGTGATTCGTGTCCGCTCTGTAATTTTGTCATCTCCTATTGGATATTTTATAATATTTGGTACAAATGTTCATCACATCAAGGTGGTGTGCCATGTGCAAGACCCAGGTCCCTAACTTAAAGGTCAAGGTCACACTTAGAGATCAAAAGTTAAAATTCTCAAATAGGCATGTGATTCATGTCAGATCTGTAACTATGTCTTTTCTTATTTTATATTTATATTACTTGCCACAAATGTTCACATCATCAAGACGAGGTGATATGCGCAAAACCCAGGTCCCTAACGCAAAGGTTAAGGTCATACTTAGAGATTAAAAGTTAAAAGGCACACGTATACGCTTCTGGTCTGCTTTGTTTTTTTTTGTTATTTCGTTCTGGATTTTAAAATTACTTGGTTACATTCGCATTTACACCCTGACTCAAATGTAAAGGTCACACTTACAGACCCAGCTCTTGTCTGCTGTTCAATGTCACATTTAAGCAATTACAAACTTGTTTCAAGTTATTCCATTTGCATAGCTTTATACTTAGATGTCTGATGACAGCTTTTAGCGGGGGCATCCGTGTCCTGTGGACATATTTCTAGTTAAATACTTTTTCTGCTATATGTTGGTAAAATTCATAATAAGTCAAGACGGGTAAATTTAACACATGTATCTAAATGTGCAAAATTCACCGGGAATAGGAACAGTGAATTATTGGGACCAGGCTAAACGCTGTGAGCATGTCTTGAATTGGGCCAAATTGTATTTCTAATTTAAAAAAGGGGACATAATTTCAATATATACTTAGTACATCTAGAAACGCAACGTTTTTATCCCCATTTTTTTCTTACTTGCATTATACATGTATATTTTAATTTTGTGTAGTAATGTTGTATAATCTTGTAGAAACTTGGCCATCATCCAACTTTTATCGATCGTGTTACGTAAATCCCGTGCACCGATATAATCACAAAAAGCATGATTTCAACGTGCACCAATTACGCATAATAAATCTTGGTATAAATTGAATCGAACTTTTTGTAAAGTTTGCTAATAAAAAGAAAATCACAAAAGAAATGGCATATGTTCAGGAATAAAAATGCCATGATTGTCCGAATATGAGCAAAATCAGGCCATCCGGATGCTTATGGCAGAGATGTTTAACAGGAGTTTGCACGACGGTTAAATTGTCATACACCGAACATTTCTCATCTAGAGACACACTACCAACACACTGGCACCATTTGCGACAGCCTAAGTTCAGGTCATGCATGCGTAACAAGCCTCCCACAGGATGAATAAGACAGCGTGAAACAGCTCCAGATCAGGCTCACAACTGCTGCCGACATTGTTCAACAACTTGTTGCTCATCATGAATAAGTAATCAATCAATATTTGTTCAATACTTTACATATTGACATAAAACAACGATTCCGAAAAAATAGCTAATTTATAAAAAAAAATCGTTATTTTTCGGTTGCACTATATTTATGTTCCGTTATTTTTCGGCCGCACTATACACCAAAACACTGCTCTGCACCTAAATGTACCTCTATGTGATAAAATGTTACAGATGTATTGATAATGGAATAAAACAGCATCAAGTAAAATTAATGTAGTTTGATTGTCCATCATCAGATTGAACAAATATTGACAGTAGAACCCAGTGTTGCGTTTCTAGACGTACTCAGTATATATTTGATAGAGTTGCCTATTCATGTGGATGTCATGGCGTCATGATGGTGATAAAGTATGCAATGTATCAAAGATACAGTCTTAGAGGTTAAAATTGTGTACATAAACTGTAAACTTTTGTATTTCTAAGTACATTAGTCCAAATTGGGCATAACATGCTTGATAGAGTGCAGATGTTGGTTGTGGTCAAGACGGTTGACAAGTATGCAAAGTATCACAGCAATATGAACATGCACTTAGATATTATAGGTTAATACCTTGAACGTAAACTTACAAATTTGCACGAAGTTGAAAAAAGGGACATATTTTCCGATAAATACTTCATAGAGTTATCTACTCCTACGTACGTGTTGGGGTCATCCCATTATTCTTCCAATAGTGAAGCTACATATTAAATTCGCACTGCAGTGCATCAATGAAAATTCAATGTTGGTCAGTATCCACTTTAAAAGATAAATCATGTTGATCTTTATCCTCAATCATGTTGGTTTTTATCCATTTTTCACACATGGGTTACTTTAAATAGTAATCACGTAGAAACGGCAAATGTAAATAACTTACTCTAAACTAAGTCTGATAGTGAAATGAATGAGCTGTATAAACAAAAAATCTTAACCCAAAATAAACAACAATATATATGTTTTATAGACTTGTCAAATAAATCCAACACAGATTTTTCTAACTTTTTATCGTATTGTGTATCACATTCACAAACATACGGATAAATAGTTTTAGTTTCATTGAAGGAATGTACAAGTTTATCTTCATACAGCATCAGAAGGTGGTTAAACCCGTAGATTTTGAAGAATTGGCCGAAAATGCGATGAATATGTAAACATACATCCGCCATTTTTCAATCATGTTGGGAATATCCAATCATGTTATTTTATCAGGGTAACAAGGGTGTATATTTCAGTGTCTTCTAGTTGGTTGCTGGTGTAATACGTTTATTACCTGCGAGCCTGGAGCGAGATGGTATATTGGATAGCCTAAAGTAAAAAGTCCACGGAGGGGCACGTGACCTGTTCTCGATGGTTTACGATTTCAAAAAAAATCCAAAGAAAGATGCATTTTGTAAGAATGTCGTGAACCAGACTAATCAAACCGGTCGTTACAAGATTTCAAATTTTTCTTGAACGAAAATAGGTTAGTTCTATGGTTAATCTGTCAGGATTACGGAAGTTCGGGTGTTAACACCTGATCGGTATTTTTTACGCAACCGATAATTTTCTTACGCAAAAAGATGGCTGACGTATGTCGGCCCGGGCAAGTCGAAATTCTTAGAAAGAACTACAAAATTATCATCAAAACCCGTCCCTACGATAAAAATGTACACGCAACTCGATTAAAAGAGTATAAAACACGAGTTTAGATCGTTTTATCGTTGGATAAATTCTTCGCTAACGTTTCATACTCAACACTTTCGTACCACTCCCCACCATTCGTCCTGAATATTTGTTTTCATACTCAACACAATTCGTACCCGGCACTTCGCTCCGTAGATTATTTTTCGGATTGTTTTAGGATCAGCGGGTAAAATTAGTGCTGGTTGTTTCCCTTGATAAAATTAACAACATATACAGTTTAAGTCATATAAGGAGAATTACTTTTCGGTGTTAATGTCTATTAAGAGACTTAAAATTCTAAATGTCATGGAATTATCGGAATTGGTTTATGATCTTTGATATTGTTGAACACTGAAAACATGTCTTATGATAATACCTTTTATAAATATTATATGGAACAAGGGAGTCATAATATGCAATTAAGTGTCTTGAAAATTGGTTTGTTATACATGAAATTATTTAACAATTTGATGATTAATTTCGTATGTCAAATTATCGTGCATATAGTTTTCCCAATTTGAAAGCTACCAGCCTATCGCGCTTATTTTTTTCTCACAATTTTGAGATTTTCATGCTTAATTTTATACACATCAGCTGTTGAATTATGCAGATAGAAGGTCGAGGATACTGTCGATTCTCTGTCAAATGAAGTCATTTGCTCGCAGGAACTATTTGACTTGTATTTCATGTAAATACTTCAGAACTACTTCGCTTAGTCAATAGTGTATAATTATTCTAAAAATAGCTTCTTACATAACCTTCAATATAAGTTCTAAAAATAGCTATGCAGTCGGGACATTTGATGGATACGTCATGCATAAATTATTCAAATAGCTATACAGCCGAGACATGTGATTGATACGTCATTTTCATATTATGAACATATTTTATAATATTGAAAATGTTGACAGTTTCTGGAACTACTTGAATGCGGATCCACATAGCAGCCAAAAGGCGGTTCAGATTGTATTAAGAAATGGGCAATGGAAGTAATGAGAGGCATAACGCCTCCCCAAAACTATTGGCATAAAGTTGTCTTATCAAGACTGAATATTTAAATTCAGTTGACGATTGCAGTTTATTTAATACATAATAACATGCCATTATTTTTTCGCAGAAAAATGTCCTAAATTACAAAGATAGATAATGAAACATCAGTGATATCCTACCATACTGTTTCTGTAAAAAAAATCAAAAATACTATTTCAATGGGGATAATGTATACAACGGAAGTGATACACCTGACGAGTTTTCGACTGTAAATTTCGTCGCAAAATACATACACAGAATAAGGTAAACAACGAAGTTGGCCCCATAAAACAGCAACACACCATGCAAATCGGTAGAAATTGGAAAAAAAATGTAGACAAGTCGTCAGGGGTGCAGTAACCAAAACCGCCCTGGAATCGAGTGTTCGCCTTAATCATAGGTATTTGGAGAGAAAATGGGCTTGGGTCTGCAGGTATCGACAGGGCCGGGTACAGTGGGCAGGTTGATTTCATTGAAAGCGTCTTACAAAACAAAGAAAAATCAAGATTTCCTTACCGAAGCGACGAAATTTACAGTCGAAAAACCGTCAGGGGTATCACTTCCGTTCTATAAATTATGTTATCCCCTTTGTATTTATTTTCTGAAAACTGTTTCACTATCATACCATCGCAGCTTCAGCATAGTACCATCGTTGTTTCACCATCGCTTGTGCAGTTCTCTCCCCTTTGTAATACTAATATTGAGTTGTACCCCTCAGACAATGGTGTTGTCTCCCAAAGCAAAAAGTGAAATAGAGTTGTCCCCATAGACGATATTGAAATCGAGTTGTCTCTCCTAGACAATATAAAAATTGAGTTGTCTCTTATAGCGGTATTGAAACAGAGTTGTCTCTCCTCGACAATATAAAAATTGAGTTGTCTCTCATAGACTATATTGAAACACGGGTTGTCTCCCGTAGTCAATATCAAATTGATGTTGCTCTCATAGTCAATATTGGAATATAGTTTGTTCTCCTTAATAATATTGAAATAGAGTTGGTTCTCATAGACAATATACAAACAGTGTTGTCTCTCGTAGATAGAATTGAAATAGAGTTGTCTCTTTTTGACAATACTGAAATAGATTTGTCTCTCATAGACCATATGGAACTAGAGTTGCCTGCCAAAGATAATATTGAAGCAGTGTTACCATTCGTAGTTAATATTATGATAGAGTTGTTTCCCCTAGCTAAGATTGGAATATAATTGTCTCTCCTGTGGCATTAACTTGTTATAGTCCAGAGAATTTGACACGACTCTCGACCTTTCATTAGCATAATTTAACAACTGATATATTGTCTATATACATAACCTCGATAAGCGGAAAGTATCACGAAGACGCCCGAGGACAGTCGAGGTCTAATACCAACACAACTCTCTAGGACCGATATTGCACGATTTACTCGCGGAAATTTATATATTCAACGCAAGTACCTTGTAATATATTCATGCATAAAGGTCAGGATCATGTCAAATTCTCTGTGCTATACATACATTTCAAAAATAAATTGAAATAATGAAGCGAGAGTAGTTAATATAGTAGTGCACTCCTATCATTCACGGCTCAATGGTCGTTTCCTATCTAGAGTATGTTGGTCCAATGAACAGTCCATCTAAAATACAGCTATGGTTTTAAATGAGTCAAAGAGTTGTACACAGTTCCAATCCACCATAGAATTAGTTAATTAAAATGGACATATTTGAGATCTCACTTATTGCTGTTATCATTATTGTTTTTACATGCCAAGTTATAAAACCAAGTTCAACGGGGTCATTGGTTACGAGAACATGTAATAAATGTCCCTTTGGGCAAATACATTATACAAGTAGTGATTTAGATCTAAATCTACATGTATAACCACCAACAATATTTCTGTATGGAAAACTGAAATGGCCAACTTCATGCCTTTTACATGTGTTCCGAATATACATGAAAATTTGCTTTTGGTAAAGAAATGCTTATTAATATCTAGCATCTTATTCCTGTCTAGCAACACACCGATCTATGATCAGGTATATTTTTAGCTGACCTGTCACAAAGTGACAGAGTGAGCTTTTGTGATCACTCTTCGTCCGTCGTCCGTCCGTTGAGCTTTTGTGATCACTCTTCGTCCGTCGTCCGTCCGTCCGTCCATCCATCCGTCCGTCGTCCGTCTACAATTGGCTTGTGTAGACACTAGAGGTCACAATTTTAGCCTAATCTTTATGAAACTTGGTCACAATGATCATCTCAACAAAATCTAGGCCAAGTTCGATATTGGGTCATTTGGGGTTAAAAACTAGGTCACTAGCTCAAATCATAGAAAAACCTTGTGTAGTCACTAGAGGTCACATATTTGACTTAATCTTTATGAAACTCAGTCACAATAATCATCTTAACAAAATCTAGGTCAAGTTTGATATTAGGGCATCCGGGGTAAAAAACTAGGTCACAAGGTCAAATCATAAAACAACCTTGTGTAGTCACAAGAGGTCACAATTTTAACTTAATCCTTATGACACTTGGTCACAATGATCATCTTAACAAAATTTAGGTCAAGTTCGATAATGGATTATCTGGGGTCAAAAACTAGGTCACTAGGTCAAATCATAGAAAAACCTTGTGTAGTCACTAGAGGTCACAATTTTGACTTAATCTTTATGAAACTTGGTCACAATGATCATCTGAACAAAGTTAGGTCAAGTTCGATATTGGGTCATCCGGGGTCAAAAACTAGGGTCACAATGTCAAATCTTAGAAAAACCTTGTGTAGTCACTAGAGGTCACAATATTGGCCTAATCTGTATGAAACTTGGTCACAATGATCATCTCAACAAAATCTAGATCAAGTTCGATATTGAGTCATCCGGGGTCAAGAACTACGTCACATGGACAAATCATAGAACAACCTTTTGTAGTCACTAGAGGTCACAATTTCGACCTTATCTTTATGAAACTTGGTCACAATACTCATCTCAACAAAATCTAGGTCAAGTTCGATATTGGTTTATCTGGGGTCAAAAACTAGGTCATTAGGTCAAATCATATAAAAACCTTGTGTAGTCACTAGAGGTCACAATATTGGCCTAATCTGTATGAAACTTGGTCACAATGATCATCTGAACAAAATCTAGGTCAAGTTCGACAGGTGAGCGACCTAGGGCCCTTTGGGCCCTCTTCTTTAAATAGGAACTTCGATTTTGCTCATCTGGTTATGTAAAGGCCCTTTTCACTGAATTGTGTTGTTTCAAGGCCTCGAGGTGTCGTCCGTTGTTGTCGTGATGCTGTGAGGCTTGGTGGTCCATACCGTTGTACCATATCTTTGTGAAATAACATTGAAACTATCAGTGCTTCTTCCGTCGTTGATTTCTAGATTAAAATAGTTCATATTAAAAATTATTTTTTCTATAGCTTGGTTAGTTGTCTAATATTGAGAATTTCGGACAGCTAGAACTAGGCATTGAAGCCGTTTTACTGTTAGAACTGTAGGGACTTGGTCATACAGCTATTGCATTCAGCGTTTTGGTTTCTGAAACTAATTAATTCTACTTTTCGACAGCTTAAACTTGGGCGGATATTTTACTTGTTTAGTTGGGCACTGTGCCTTGTATGTGTTTTGTGTTTTCTTTGCTCGGTTTGTTCAGATGGGCACGATGCCTTGTATGTTTTCTGGGCTCGGCTGGTAAAGATGAGTGCTGCATTCCCTGTCTGACTTAATATTATCTTTTTGCAGTTAGAACTGAATATGCTAGTTTCACCATTAATCATTGTAAACTATGTTAAATTATATATATATGTTCATATAGAATAAAGACATACATGTATGCCTTTTTCTTTTCATTGGATTAACATACGGGGATATATAATAGCCTTTAGAATTGGTCACCATGGCTTATCATGCACACTATGTGGACCTTAGTGACGTGCGAATGTTTTTACCACAGAGAAAGCGTCTGCGATTAAGGATATAAATAGCTAGAACTGGCATGAAGCAATTATCTGACCAGTTCAATTATATATTTATCTTTGTTAATAGTAATTTTATCATATATTTCCGAATACTTTCATATATACTGAGATAATGTGCAATAAAAGAAAGGATAGTCGATTAAAATATGAAAACCAATAGTCCACTATATCCCTCCGGGTCAATTTTATAATTACTTTATTAACTTCATTTTAAGTAAACATCACAGAGTGCTATTGGTAGGAGAGTTGATAGTTTGAACGTCGTCCAGCAATAATAAACTGTAACGCTCAGAATTTCATCTTTTCAACATGTATCTCATCTCAGCATGGTAAGTGTGATTTATCTTGTATCTCATCTCAGCATGGTAAGTGTGATTTATCATTCAGCATGGTAAGTGTGATTTATCATGTATCTCATCTCAGCATGGTAAGTGTGATTTATCATGTATCTCATCTCAGCAAGGTAAGTGTGATTTATCTTGTATCTCATCTCAGCATGGTAAGTGTGATTTATCATGTATCTCATCTCAGCATGGTAAGTGTGATTTATCATGTATCTCATCTCAGCATGGTAAGTGTGATTTATCATGTATCTCATCTCAGCATGGTAAGTGTGATTTATCATGTATCTCATCTCATCATGGTAAGTGTGATTTATCATGTAATTCTTGATACGTAGTAACATTGTTAATTTATGAAAATGTATTTTATACTTTTTTATGTCCAACTTTTGTCTGGGCTATTTCTCAGTTACATTTGGTCGGATATCAACGAAACTTTGCATGACCCATCAGTTGAAAGCCATAAACTGCTAACAACTAGTCGGATATATGTTTAGCGAATTATTGCCCTTTGTGTTTTTTTTCACTTGTATGTTTGTCTTGTATGGATGTCTTGGCTATGTCGCCGTTTCAGTGTGGCTTTGGATTATCTGTGTCTGTCTGTTCCCACTGATGGCTGCTAAAGACAAATGTAGTCGTATCAATACTCATGTAGTAAAACTTATGGATAATGGAACCAATATAAAACAACAGCCTCTGTAAAAAGCCACCCATTTCATATAGTTTATTTATCTCCTGAAAGGTGTGGCTATGCACTGGTTGTACTATAAGTGGCTTCCTTTTCTCAGGCAATTGGTGTTCCTCATGCTGGCAACACAGACGATCACACAGAGCCCTGCAAGGTTTTCGAATGTTGTCGAATACACTAGGTAAGTAACCGGCGCATCTTGTTTGGCAATAAAGTTTTAGCTGCCACGCCAAGTTCAGTTTTATCTGCCATACCAAGTCCCATGTTTACCTGTCACACAAATTCCGTGGCTACCTGCCACGCAAAGTCAAGTGTTTACTGCCACGCCCAGTCACGTGTACCTGTCACGCCCAGTCAAATGTTTACATTTAAAAATACATCGCGGTCCAGTATAATACAATTTTAAAGAGATACGAATACAATTGTCTATTTTTGACAAAAGTGAAAATAAGATTCTTTGAAGTTGCATATATTTATTGATTTAGGAATATATGGCAGTCTGTATATCAACTTATAACAATGATATTATTATTTATTTTTAACAATTCAACAACAAAGTTATTTCCTCTGTGGGAGCTCCGAGTTTCGAGAACGTTATATCGCTCTCTTAGAATTAGAAGGTCGTAAGTACTTAAGATGCATGCATATTTGAAATCTGCATCTCACGCATCTCAAGGCGCTTCTTATGAGACTATTCACATGAAAATCGGAAGTGGTCAGGTTGACCAAACTAAAGTTAAAAAGCTTGTTTTTCCATAAGTAGAAGGTAGTTTTCAGACAGTTTTTTCTTGTTTTCTTTAGATATTGTTTTGTATTTACGACCTCTTTATTCTAAACCAGCGAATTATAATCATTGTTTTCACAGGGAGGGTATGATGGTAGGCAATAGATATGTGACGTCAGAGTTACCGTGCAAACCTTGCTGTGAAACCAGGACACATGGCGAGCTTGTTGTTCTTGCTGAGTAAGTATACATTTATAATCCAGTTAAGATCTGGTGACAGTGACGTAGCCGTTTATGTGTACACAGAATATTACAACCATTGTCTGAATAGGTAGTGCGAATATAGTTTGTTATGTAATCAGCTACGTCTAAAGATAATTATGTTGTTAAGAAAAACTTGACAAATATTTAAGCGTCGATTTTTTTATTGAAATGGAACACATGTATCTTCACACAGGGCTTCTTCTGCAGTGATCACCAAGTCAATCATTTAGACCAAGTTTAAGTTGTTACTTGATCTAAATCGCAATGGACAGAATGCATGTACGATTCCAGGAAGTCTATGTGGTCAGTCATATTGCAACACTAGTACATTAATGTTGTAAGTTTGCCAACGACAAACCAAAAATTTAAATTAGTACATGCAATGTGTAAAAGAGAGTTCATTGAATACAGGGTGTTAAAACAGTTCGTTCTCAATGTCTAAGTTTCAATATTTTATTCACCTGACGTCAGGAGAATGAAAAAGTGTTGGTTAAATTCCAGAAGGTTCCACCATTGCTCTTTATTTTCCAAACATTAAGTGAAGTTAATAGTGAAGAAATTAAAATTGTACACTGCATCACGCATGTTAATTAACATGCGTGACTGCATACATAGCTCAGATGAAATTTAGTGTGAATTAAAATTTTGAAAGCAACTTTTTAACACCCTGTACATACATGTATATCTATATTATACAGTGTAACAGAGTGTATATTCTCCTCGTCCATTGCACCAACGTCAATGTCACCACCAGTGTCAACACCACCACCATCAGAGAAGACAATATCCATAACGCAATCCATGTCCATGCCCACAATATCAGATCTCTGTACTCCATGTTGTGAGACGAGAACCCATGGCCAGGTTGTGATTATAGTCAGGTACGTAACTACCAGTTTAAAGCCTAGGTCCCACTGAGGAATTTTCCACATCGGCGATGTTCTTCCGATTTCTTCCGATATAACAAACTGCCTCATGACTTCCCCGAAGCTTCCCTTAGACCACAAGGAACCTGTTTCCGATGTCCTGAATGCACTTTAATTTCAATCGGGAGTACAAAATGTACCACGCCGAGGCAAAAAATGCTCGGTGGGACCTAGGCTTAAGTAATTGTTATTCAAATTTATTAAATAAAATGTGTTGGTAGAAAGATGAAAAACTTCACCAAATGTCTCATGACCATCTCGAAGCTTCCCCTAGACCACGAGGAACATGTTCAAAGATAATTTGGGGAGGCAATCCCGAGACCGCGAATTTGTCGATAAAACTGTATCGCCCAACATTCGCCGAACATTTAGATATCCCCCAACGATCGCGACACTTCAACGATACTTCTCTGATATGTCGGGGAAATCCGAGATGCCTCGCGGAAAACGTTTTTTTTCGCGGCAGCATCCCCGATCGTGTGTATCGGGAATGCTTGCTTCCCCGAGATATTTCATAAATGATACCGCGAGTACATCGGGCAAAAATCACGATAACCATTATTTAACCAAAATGGCGTACCAGAACGGACCGATTGGAACCTTTTGCCATCCCGCTCTCAAGACTTATGCCTTAACTACTCAGCTACCGGGACAGTATGCGTATTTATGGGGAGCAGTGGTCGAGCTCCCGAGTGCTGATCTGAAGACTATGAGTTCGAACACTTAGTAGAGTAGGGTATTTATAAACAAACCGAGTTCATGGTTATACGAGGGACGTTCAAAAATAAACAGGACTATTGTCACAAAACACGTATGGTTAAGCACGCATGGTACGTACAAACTGACCTGGTGCGTAACAAATAAAAGGAACCACTGCGGTCTCGTACCGGGGATATTAGAGTGCCGACCTTCTGAATCCGAAGGTGACAAACACGAAAAAAGTTCTTACAGGTCTACCGGGTAAAATTGTGACTTATCATATTATACACATGCAAACGATGTTTAAAGCTGCTGAGGTCTAGATGCTGGTAATCTTAAATGTTTCATCTTTCAAAATATTGTAAGAGTGAAAATTACTCAAGATTTAGCCAGATTTCAAATTGCTACTGAAAGTCGAAAAATACAGTAGAATAAATACATTATCCTAATCAGGGGCCCCTGATTAGTTTATAAATTAGTATAAACTAATCAGGGGCCCGTGTCATAAACTTTTGAGAGCATATAAAGTGAAATCATACATTTCTGTAAAATCATAAAATTAAAATATAGTTTTATGTCCATTATTGTACGCATACCTTTGCTTGAGTGTACTAGCTGTCTTAGTTTGCTCAAAATGATTAACATAATTATACGAAAAAGTATACCTTAGATATGTCTATGAACGGGCCCAGTGGTGGTATTCAATATAGATCTTACTTGACTTAAGGATAAGGACAACCAATCAGGTCACACCATATTAAACTCTTGGTCAGTAACAGGCGATATGATTGGCTATTCTTATCCTTAAGTCAAGTAAGATCAATATTGAATACCAGCCCATGGGTGGTATTCAATGTTTATCTTACATGACTTAAGGATAAGGACAACTAATCAGATCACGCCATATCAAACTATTGGTCAGTTACAGGCGATATGATTGGCTATCCTTATTCTCCAATTAAATAAGATTAACATTTGAATACCAGCCATCAGGACAAGTTTTACTGTTCAGATTTACTCAGCAACCGGCTTCGATCCTTTCTGAGCCTCATATAGATATATAGACGTACAAAATCATACTCTGGCTCGTGACTATAAAGTTTTTTTCATGCTCAACTCAACTTGAGCATGAAATTTGAGTAAATCCTTAACAGTGCATCAATTAAACCACCTTTATTTCATTAGGAATCATTACTCTAAGTTCTATTAGGCTATCAATCTATGATAAAAGTTTCAGTAAAAAATGAGACGTTTGAAGTTTGAGCGTGTAATTGAGTTGGGCATGAAAACAGTTTTATAATCATAGAACCTGAAGAACTAAAGTGAAGGAAATTGTTTGTGACGTATTTTAGCTAAAATAACACATTTGATGCTATTCATGTTTTTAAAGCTCATCATGTAGTACGATTGTCTTTCAGTATTGATCAGCCAGACAAACAAAGTACCTACAAAATGTACGGGGTTTCCAGTCAGGCTCCCGAAATGAGGAATATGAACTCTAGTGAAATGTACATCTAAATTCATATGCACCGTTATTTTGGGATTTATCTTGTCTGATTTCATACTCGATGTACAATAGTTGATAATAAAGTAATAAAATAGCAAGCATATGTTTGACTAGCTCTGAAAGTCGATGTTTGTTGTTGTTATTTCACCGTGTTACGTATGGTCCCTTTGTTACTTATGGCAGGGAGATGACATGTTGAATACAAGGTTGTGCCGTAAAAAGCTTGAATCTCCTCTGCTGCTTGGCTTTAATGGTAGTTCCTGGACCCAATGTCCGGATCACGTGGCCTAATTTCAATCATATTTCCCCTGAGTTTCAGGGAACTCCATTGACTACATGTGACGTGTCCAGTAGAGTAGAGGCTAATGACTCATGTTAACAAAAATTGCAGGGACGACCCCTGGCCAAATTAGAAGTGCGTTCTTAATAGTATTACATGTATTTCAATACTGCACAAAGATAGTAAGGGTCTCAACCTGATTGCGTTCTTCTAGTTGTACCAACTATATGTACAAGGACTGCCTCGGGCAGTTATAAATGTTCAGGGTCGTTGCACTGAAGCTCTGGAATGCACTGTCAACAACACAAATCAGTTATATGTAAAACATCATAGTCATTCAGAAAAGCTCTGAAAACTCATTATGTTACCAAACCATACTCCAACTAAGTATGCACTATCATGTTACCGAAACATTCTCCAACTAACTATGCACTATCATGTTACCAAAACATACTCCAACTAACAACGCACTATTATATTACCAAAACATACTCCAACTAACAACGCACTATTATGTTACCAAAACATACTCCAACTAACTACGCACTATTATGTTACCAAAACATACTCCAACTAACAACGCACTATTATATTACCAAAACATACTCCAACTAACAACGCACTATTATATTACCAAAACATACTCCAACTAACAACGCACTATTATATTACCAAAACATACTCCAACTAACAACGCACTATTATATTACCAAAACATACTCCATCTAGCTACGCACTATTATATTACCAAAACATACTCCAACTAACTACGCACTATTATTTTACCAAAACATACTCCAACTAACTACGCACTATTATGTTACCAAAACATACTCCAACTAACTACGCACTATTATGTTACCAAAACATACTCCAACTAACTACGCACTATTATGTTACCAAAACATACTCCAACTAACTACGCACTATTATGTTACCAAAACATACTCCAACTAACTACGCACTATTATTTTACCAAAACATACTCCAACTAACTATGCACTATCATGTTACCAAAACATACTCCAACTAACAACGCACTATTATTTTACCAAAACATACTGCAACTAACAACGCACTATCATATTACCAAAACATACTGCAACTAACTACGCACTATTATATTACCAAAACATACTCCAACTTACTACGCACTATTATGTTACCAAAACATACTCCACCTAGCTACGCACTATTATGTTACCAAAACATACTCCAACTAACTACGCACTATTATGTTACCAAAACATATTCCAACTTTCTACGAATTAACACCAAAAAGGGTTCTATACACCCATTGTTAAGTATGACCATCTGATTATGGGGAACGTTTTTGGGAAACTAACCTTGATCGCAATAGCCAGCAACCAAGCTTTGTATCTGGGTTTCCCAGAGTGTCAAATACCAAAAGTCCCGTAGCAATCAAGGTAATTTAGTTCGTTCCCCTAAATATCCCACGTAATCCGATGGTTCGAACGGTAAGTGGACGCATCCTGCGAAATTCTACAACGCCTCGAATACTACACATTTATCAATGAAACTACATCACACAACACCAGTAATCGGTTGATATGGATAACACCACTGTCTGTATGTACGGGTAACTGTTTACGGTCGCTACACGACACACATAGCGCAGTTGCCAAACGAATAGTTTGTACCTAGAGGAGGTTTCGAATTTATTCTGTATGGCGCCATCGTTTGTTAGTAGATGAGAGGAATACAACAGTCGCCTCATGCCGCCCTCCCATTGGATGATTCATAGCATGGCCCGTATAAACACAGTAATGATAAAGTTTAGCTAAAGTGAAATTTTGTGATAAAGACTAATACATTTGTATTATATATAATTAATATAATCAAAGTACTGAAGTAATCTTGGCAATCAATTAAACATTACCTTAAATGGTATTGGATTAATAAGTGTGAATATTGTAAAAAAAATCACAAATATCGATGACAGCTGACTCATTCAAATTTCATCTAACGAACCCATTAAGGCAATCCGCCCATAAAAAACTCAATTAGCTAGTATCAACTATAAAGGGGGCTGAAATACCTAGTTTAAGCTGAGAAAAAGTATTAAAAAGACTAAGAATAACAGTAAATGGTAGTATCATGCATCTGCATAAATAACGTTGACGGTAGTAAACAAAAAGAATATAAGTAATTGGATAGGGGATGAATTGGCGCAAAAAATTAACAAAATAACAACTAAAACTACACTTAGTCAAAATTCCGTAACTCTAGCTACAATTTAACGAACGGGATAGGGTACGAATAGCGCGAACGATTCATAAAGGAAACGAAACACTATGGTCTCGAATCTCGGCGCGAAATGTGTAAACAACAGCGCTTTGAAAAGGGCTGTTCTGACGATAGACGCAAAATATTTAGCCTAAGATCTGATGTAAATTTAATGGATGAAACGTCGATCAATACTTTTTATCAATGCAGAATATTTTTAATAGTGATCAATAAATACATTATAACATGAGTTTATAGCTAAACTTTAATATGAACGTTTTGAAACGAAACAAGATAAATGTCGCCTGCTTAACAAGGTACTGTAACAGTGCCATTTTTATCAACCCTCAAAATTTTTTTACAGCGCGTAGGAATTTATTCGCACAAAAACATTAAAAAAAATTCTCACAATACTAAGTAATAAAATATAATTCAATTGCTAAAGACAACTGTTCTTAAAAATGATTAAAAATATGATTTTGATTTAGATTGGCTGAAACTCGTTTTTTGCTCGGATGAATTGGTTGTTGAGAAATTACATGGGTAAAATCGTAGTGATTTCTAAGTTGGTATGTAACAATACTTGGGGGAATCCCCCAAGTAATAAAACGAGATGAAATCGAATGGACATATGTTTTTGTTGGAATACAACTCCCTGTGGTAAGTAGCCAATCGTGTGAATACAGCTTTGAAGTGAGTTGTATTCGGTGTGACAAAAGTATAATTAACGATTCCCCGATATATACAGTGCCCACCAAAAATAAGTATACAGTAAACAATTGTTGCTAAATTTAACTTGGTTAAATTATTCAACATCCTTTTATCAGTTGGTCACAATTATACTTGTTTCTGAAACTACAATTACTATATGAGTTAAAAAAGACAAAAAAATAAAGATAAAGATGTTCTGAATTTAAATACCCATGTGGTCAAAAATGCTGATTTTCCCATCTTTTCGTGACAAAGTACCATTCCAGTGCGACAAAGAAACTTTACTAGGGTACCTATTAATGTATGGTCTTTACATTTAATAAACAAAATTATTTCTTTTTCTTCAAAGATATTGTTGTTTCACTGTTTTACAAATAGCTTTATTACAGACAAGTAAATGGGGAAATATCATGTGTGTACTTATTTTTGGTGGGTACTGTATATCAAAGAAGTCTGTGCGTGTGTAGTTTCAACAGCATTAAACTTCTAGTGGTGCTTTTTTCTCTTACATTTTCATATTTTCCCGGCGAATCTTATATCCGCATATCTTTCATAAAGATGTAAAACCTCACCGATGTGGAAAACAGTGGACAAGTGGTCCAGCGGTAAGAGCTACTGACTACGGATCCGAAGGTTGTGGGTTCGATGCCTACTCCAGATGGTCAAAAATAGAAATGCTTTTCAGTGTTTCCCACCCAACATAACTAAAATTACCAACAGTATTTCGGTCGAGGGCCTTAAGCGAGGTCCCGTGTATGATGCTTTACATCGACACGTAAAAGAAGCAGGGATGCTTCTGGAACTGGGGCATCTTCTGTATCATGCACTATCCCTCAAGAACTAAAGTTACTGACCTCTTCTGGGGGACTCGCCCATATGGATTTTCGGTGGCGAGGATAAATAAAAGCAAAAACCAACATGTGGAAAACGTGTCCGTGAGTCTAGCAAAGGGGCGTTACTTCACCAAATCTAGCGAGTACGAAGCTACAGTATTTGCCTCCCATTAAAACACAATGAGGATATATACATACGAGTACTCGACGAAACATAATGAGGTTATAGTGCAAACAAACTAACCTGACCTTCGACATTGATACATGAATATGCTTCCAGCTTTTTGAGTGGAGTCAACAAATTTCAAGAGAAGTTCGTACCATGCCTGAGATTTAGACAAAGTGCTTATAGAACACCTTGTAATTATTCGTAATACACTCCGCTTATATAGTCTGAAATTTAAATCATAGACAAGAAATCAACTGTTAAATTATGCTAATAGGAGGCTAGGGGATCGATTTAATTTGTTCGCACGACATGCATATTCAGACTGCTAAATCGCGTGCACTGATGTAGGTTGTACCATGTGACATCAACACGCAAACCAGTAAGGATAATGCATGATATTATTATCAAATATATGAGCACTTGTGACACCCTGTGCTCCGGTTAGAGATAGATGTTGGATATACACGAGTCTTTGTACTCGCTCCCACCCACGACCGCGTCTCGGCGAATCACTAGTCAAATTGAAAGTCAAACCAAAGAAAGCCGTGTTGTAATTGTGGTTAATCAGATATAAACACTTCATACTTACCATCGACAATCAAACTGACGCAAACTGACAGATCGAGGGGTGAAAGCGGTTAAACAAATAAACAGGTCGAAACCTTTCCCTTTCGTCTTCATTCGGATGAATTGCCGTGTTGTATGTACTATAATGTGGCATTGTTCATCATAACATAGGAGAGATAGACATACTTCATTTCACTCATCACGATCAGTATATCAATACCAGGAGACTCTGACATCACTAAAGGCTACAAATCCAAGACGAAATTTGTCAACGTATAAAAATAGCCGTAAGTATTTTATTTCTATACCGATTTCTATGAAACATATGACAATCTAAGGGGAAACCGTAAGCTTTCATCGAACTTAAAGGATCCTTATCAGCAGCCGAACCGCTTTTTCAAGCGCCCTATGAAACCTTGAACATCAAGACGGCTTGGAACTGTAGTCCGCTCGCATACAAACCACTTAAGGTTTCACAGTTTGTAGGAACAATGGCCAAGCTGCTGATAGAGATATATATTTAATGGGAAGCAATATAGTTTACCCTCGAAGTATGTTTAATAGAAATCGACGAAGATACAAAATACTTTTTGTTTTCGAAGCGGAGCAAATGTTGACAACGTTCGTCTTGGATTAGTAGCCTTTAGAGATTTCGGAGTCACGTGGTATTGAGGATACATACTTATCAGTGTATTGTAAATGTTTTCATTAGTCCCTTCAGCGTACATAGCGAAATAATTAGAACACTTTATACCATAGATCCACAGTGTAATAATATCAACAGTTTATAAGGCGACCGATTCACCTTACCAAGTTTCTAACCAGAACTAAAATTACCCTCTCACCAAGAACCATCAAATTCTCCACATGGAGACAACATATTATGAAATTAAACTGGCGTATGACACTATTAAAAATAATATGCGTCAATGCCCTGTGATGCAACCTAATATTTTTGTTCGAAAGGTCACAGTTTTTGCCCGAATAGAAACCGACTCAGCTGCCTGGAAGGTGACCTTTTGCACACACAAAATAAGATGTAACACAGGTTATTGACGCATATTATTTTATGTTATATAACTATATTATATATTAGGCAAACGTACACATAGAAATAACATGCCGTGCACGGTCAATACCCTCTGAGTTGCATAAATAGTACTCATTCTCGGTTTGACGGTGTATCGAGGCTATCTCGTTAAAATCAATCATTTGACGGTCAGTAAATAACCCTGACACAATGCCTAGATTCCGGATACAAACGGACAAGTGGAGTTATAATAACTATTAACCTAGGCGCGTATATAAGCTGAAACTGTAAACCATTGATAAATGCAACTTACATAATTAATACTTGCAACTCACCCGAACGCCGGACAATATCCGTGCATCGACCAGCAATTGCATAATTATGTCACAGAGACTTAAATTATTCCGGGTGCGGCCCAGTGACCGGTCTCTCGACCTTTCTCCCCGAGTTCGGATGCCTTAACTACCCGACCACAGAAGATCGTATCTGCTGAATAACATTTTCCCCGCACATTTTTCTTTTTTCTGTGTCTAGTCGTTCGAAATTTGTCAGCAATTTATTCATACGGGTTTTTTCATTAGCGAAAAAATACCCATACGTAGCTACAAAAGCGTTAATATTTAATCGCTGCCCGGTGCTTTCTTTCTTATAAGGATACCTCACTTTCAGTTACAATAACGTCAAAAATGATAGACTTGTCTGTAATAGAATATAAGTAAGTAAGTTTATTTTTCAAAGTATCTATAGGCCAAAGGCTTGTCAGATATACACACATTACTACAAAACATATATAGCAAACATGGCAACGGCAAGTATGGAAATAAAACGACAAAAAAACAACAAAGTGAGACAAAGCGAAACGCAGTCTGTTGACGTGCGAATTATGCGCGGATAAAGAGAGGGAGAGAGAGAGTGGTTGTTTAGCGGAGAATGGTAAATGGTGAAAAACAACAGTCATAATGATAGAATAACATTACATATGGATGGCAACGCCACAGGTTATAGTCAGGAAAAGATAAACATGTACATGTATGTAAAGGTTTTCTTTATAAAGGATGCGTTATAAGGTTACCAGCCCTAATCTAAAAAATATCACTCTGATTTTATTCCATAGGGAATTTTTTATAAGAACCACTCTTAGATCTATATTTTACTCTTCATTTATTAACGTTTCGGCCTGAGCCTTTCTCAAAATAAACAAACAAAAGTTTTTGTCTACATTATACAGGCATCAATGTCAGCCATTTTGTAATCAATGCTATTTTTTTATTTTGAGAAAGGCTCAGGCCGAAACGTTAATAAATGAAGAGTAAAATATAAGAGTGGTTCTTAAAAAATATCAAGTGAGAACAAAGAGTGACGTCATAATGTCTCATAATTATATGACGTCAAAGTGTAAATATTATTTAAGTTTATCACGTGACTACTACCATTACTGTTTGCATCCATTCAGACAACTTGTATGGTTGTGCATTCTTTCAGGCTTCCTTACATTTTGGTATTTGAAGAGTTTTCCGCCTATCTGCATGTTTTGATGTTTGCAACTGTTAATCAACCTATAACGCGTATGACGACAACATCCATGTACCATATTGTCATAATGTCATATCACCAAACCTAAGTCTGCTGTCAGAGTTAGATAAAAGTGGGCATTTCCCGTACACACGTATGCAGCTTTGTTACAATGAGCACTAAAAAGATACAATGATTACTAAGAAGTTTGAGCACGCGTCTGTAGTTGTTGTTGTTTGCCCTGAAAGTAGCCTGAATGCGCCCATCCGACATATGATTCGAAGCATTTTACGAGGGGTGTCAAAATATCTTTCTTTCAGATATTGTGCAAATTTTGATACGATTGACCGGATGAATGAATTGTCCATTTTGTTCTTGCCATTTGGGCCCCTGACAGTTGGCTTATCAGAGACCTAGAAAACGACGACATAGTGTGGATGTGTATCAAGTATACATCATGGTTTTTTCAGGAAATGTAGCAGCAGACTAAATTATAATTTGATATTTGCACAACGTTTTTTCATCGCTTATGACTCATTAATGTAATTTGCTCCAATATTGGGATTCGAACTCATACAGTACGGCACCATCGCTTTAAAGGGTCATGCCCTGGATCTGAAGTGTCTTGAATAGCAATTAAAGTGGTATCATTTTAATACCTAAGTCAAATAATGAAAACCCTGTAAAAAGTTACGAAATACCCCGCTATTTTTTTCTAAATGTTTTTGTTCAAATCGATAAACAAAATATCGAAGAACGCGCGTTATAGAGTAAATGTTTAAGTCAAATTCTTTTTGACTTTTCGGTAATAGTTGGTTTTACAAGTGATAAACGCAATTTTGTTGTATGCAAACCAAGACGCTCCAGTTTCTTGGCATGCCCCTTTAAGCAAAGTGAAGTACAAGCATTGGACATGGGTATACTATTGAGTTGTTGACAATAATCAAAGTTTTAAGAGATAATTATTTTTTGTTTCAATTTAGCAAAATCACATTATGAAATGAATTCAGAGCCAGATGCATCTTTAAATAACACTGGTGTACCTTAGGAGTTGCCATTCCGAGGTTTGTCTCTTCTCTAGTAGCTTTACCGATGTTTAAAAAATAATCCACTTTGGTTTTGTGTCTTAATACTACTAGTATATAGTAGTGTGTATTTTTTATGACTAAGCATGACTTTTACTTACAAAATACACACTGATTTTAACAAAATGAAAATTAGTTTGCATGCGATATGGTCATTATTATAGTGTATATATCCAATTGCTGAAACGCTCTTCAGTGTTTCCCGCCTAACTAGAGATGCATTTAAAATTGATAAGCTAGAGGTAGTCTTAACCTTAAGGTAGCCTATGTATTGGCGCTATCCACCGGGCACGTTAAAGAACCAGTAAAAGCTAGGGTATTGCGCACGGATTCCTTGTTTTTCACACAATTTCTGTCTTTTCCCTAGAAGCCGGAGGTCATTGGTCATATGCGTAGGGAAACACAAATGGCCATCACTAACGACTGCGTCAGTTGAACGCAAATAAACACACAACTGTAAGTTGATGATGTGCCCCTTTGATACCGGTTGTTCTACGCTGAAATACCGACATAAACAACTGTAACAGAAACAACTTTTCGACAAGAATAGTGGAACTAGCTCACACGTGCCCGTACTCGTAGCAAAACAAACCTTGATTACTAGTTTACGTGCATCATATAACATGTTGGATACGTTCATTAACACGCTCGTTATGTGGGTAATATTTTAATTTAATAGCTTTTATTATTTTAACAGTATGCGTTTCATTACAAAGGTTGTGTAACACGTGGTTTTATGTCAATCATGATTATTGTTTATAGTTTATTAATGCTTAAGTATGATTTAGCGAATACCGCAAATTTTCCGCATAACTAAATGGGGCATTACTCATTGGTTAATGTTTTTCCTAAAGCAGAGTATCCAAAAACAAGGTCATGAACTTCTTTGAAAGCACTAGAACGTACTGGAGGATGTGTGAATATGGACATGCGCATAACATACTCTTTCTCAACCAATCGACACCCTCAACACAAGTGGAAACCTATAGCCTAAACCGTTGACATCGACGGACGTAACTTGTCTAAACCGGCAGTCGACATAGTTGCTCAGAGTGACGTTGAAGCGTTCAGGGTCACACCTCCAAATCGTACACGTATTTCACATTATTTTTTAGTTAATTTCTATGCCCGACTTGACTGAAAATTAATCTCACAAAACAAAACATGGTTTTGAGTTTACAACTGCAAGAGTTTCAACTTCAGATTTGTCTCACAAAACACAACATGGTTTTGGGTTTACAACTGCAAGAGTTTCAACTTCAGATTTGTCTCACAAAACAAAACATGGTTGTGGGTTTACAACTGCAAGAGTTTCAACTTCAGATTTGTCTCACAAAACAAAACATGGTTTTGAGTTTATAACTGCAAGAGTTTCAACTTCAGATTTGTCTCACAAAACAAAACATGGTTTTGAGTTTACAACTGCAAGAGTTTCAACTTCAGATTTGTCTCACAAAACAAAACATGGTTTTGAGTTTACAACTGCAAGAGTTTCAACTTCAGATTTGTCTCACAAAACAAAACATGGTTTTGAGTTTATAACTGCAAGAGTTTCAACTTCAGATTTGTCTCAAACTCAAATACTCATTGAGTAAAATCTCAATTGGAGCTAGGAGCTTAGAAGATCGGAGCCTATTATAGCAGTTATTATACTAGCTAGGTAGGTATTATATCTAGCAGTTTTGATAGCGCCTGTTTGCATTTGCAGTCACAATGATTCTGACGAGTGGAAACAATAGAAGCATTACAGTATTCTACTTCTACTTCTGTTTAATATTATGGCAATGTCCGAGTAGGCGACAATAGGACTGCACGATATGGCCTATGCACTATAGCAGATTTAACTAGCATACCAATCGCTCATAAAGTATTTCACCAATTCCAGTCTGTATAGCACGTACTCTCGCCTGGCTGGCATAGAGCTAGATTAAGCCTAGGTATACTGAGGAATTCGACATCGGCGATGTTCTCCCGATTTTTTCCGTTACCTCACGATTCATCACAAACTGCCTCATGACTTCCCCAAAGCTTCCCCAAATACCACGAGTAACCTGTTCCCGATGTCCTGCTGCTAGGCTGCAAGGCCGCCAACTTCACGCTGCTAGGCTGCTAGGCTACCAACTTCATGCTGCTAGGCTGTCAACATCACGCTGCTAGACTGCAAGGCCGCTAACCTGCCAACGAATATCTGATATATCAATAATTTGATCGGGAGTACATCGCCGAGGCAAAAAATGCTCAGTGGGGTCTAGGCTTCATCAGAACAATGAAAGGTTTAATGACATGATCCAACAGTTTGTGTTCATCTGTGGCATGTCTTGAAGATAAAACTTACAAGTTAACTAGCGAATTCATATACATGTAGATATATTTTGAGGAAAAATATTTTAGTCATTGGATACGACAAGAAGCTGAATATGTATGTGAATAATAGTTCAGTTGTCCTTCCGTTGTAAAATGTTCTTGTGTCACCGTTTAAATGCTCCGTAAATGACCATTCTAGTAAATCGTACCTCCTTATTTTTGGCCATGTTACGGGCTCTGCACGTACTAGATTTAGCAGCCAATTATTCTGTTTTCATACCAGGGCTGGTATTCACAAAGCATCTTAGAAGAAAACTTAGAATTTTCTTAAAAACATAAAAAAATTCCTTAAGTCTGTCAGTTAAACATGACAATCAAGATTAATGATTTTTTGCATAGGTTTAAAGCATTGTGTAAAGAGCTAAAATAATCACTAGGACAGCATAGGTTATTCTTCAATTTGCGGGAAATATGAGCTGCACAAATATTTAACTTAAGTCAAAATAGTTAAGTTTTCCACTAAGATGCTTTGTGAATACCAGACCAGAAATACACAACATCCGCTTAGGTATGATTGTAGGTAATAGAGGCATAATTATGCGAATATTTGAACGGTCCAACAAGGTTAAGATGCACCTCCTCCCCCAGGGAAGCTTTCCAGCGCATATGTTAAAAAAAGCACTAAAAACCATCAAAACACAGAAGCCGGCCACAATTAGTATTTGTTTGAAATTCTGCACCTAAACAAATAGCTTACATTCTTGCTATCAAATCAATTTAATATAAGATTTCCTGGATTTTTGCTTTGTGTGTTATCAACACAGCTCACGTCAATGACTGCCAAACCAGCTGTACCCGGGGAACATCAGATAATAGTTCAGTGTGCCAATGATTGTTTTGTACTAAATAATGGAATCCCGATTAAATGAAAAATGCTACTATACTTAAGGAAAAAATACACGGACCTTTTTGAACAGGTTTGTGTAATCTATCTACAAGCACGATAACTGTTTGGGACTTGGGTCGATCATCTTGTCGTTCGGTTGTGTGTTTGGCATTGTCCCTTGTATGTTTTTTATGTTTTCTGTGATCGGCGGGTTAAGTTGAGTGCTGCCTTCCCTGTCCGACTAATTAGTATTCCTCATTGGGTGCCTCATAAATTCACAGCGTATAAACGACTGTACGTCAATCTAGGATATTATGATTGGATTTAAAAGGTTGGAGTAAAAACACAACAAGGTTGGTAGAATAATGTGAAAGTCAAAGCTTATATACAAAACATTATGACAAGTTGTACGTATCTACCGTTCGCATACACTTTATAGCCAAATGTTTGCTCATGTTATCTAAAATCATTGAACATCGTTTGACTTTTGTGAGAAAAATGTACACCGGCTACTTTTAAACATCATTTACGTCGTGATAGGGGCACGTTTCAGTTCAATAATTGTACATATTATAACAGGTATACCATTAACATGTAATTTGCATGTTTTCAAATATTTTCAAACTGTGTTTTTATTGCGATAGAGGTAAAAATCAACCGGCTATGCGGTGCCGTTACTGTACTCATTTTTGCATTGATTATGTATGTTTATTGCGATTATCAAAATTTAATGTTTACAACTTATTGCAATTTTTATCGCGATTTGAGCCAAACGTGCGGGTACAACGGACGAATTCCAATGCTTATAGGCCTACTGCATATTTTCAACAGAAAACTTCGGTACCTGCATTATACATTACACTGAAGTCCCTGATGACCTCAATTCGAAAATCAAAATCTTGCAATACATTTTTGAAACAAAAACGTGTACTATAGTTATATAGTATGTATAATAAATATGTACAACTTGTCATTATGGTTTCGTATATAAGCTTAGTATTTCAAATTTTCTACCGATCTTGTTGTGTTTTTTACTTCAACCATCTAAATCCAATTACAACATCCTAATTTACATACAGTCGTTTATACGCTGTGAAACTGCGTTTTTCCAGAACTATCAGTGCTTTGATTATTCTTGAATTGTGCAAACACATTAACGTAGTCCTCGACCTTTATACATGATTATAGTAACAAGCATTTTGTGTGGAATACACCAATTTCTTTAGTTTCTTTATAGTTCAACTCGTACGTATTCGTGATACTTTCCGCTTATGAATGCAAAGGCTTGGAATAAGTTTAGACACGAAATCAACTGTTAAATTATGCTAATAAAAGATTCGAGGACAAGTAGATTCGTTCGGAATGTTATATATAGTCTAAAAGTTGCCATTTAATCGTCACCGTATATACAGGACATAAGCTTGTATAAGACTATCAAACAGTTAATTTCAAGTAACAGTCAAGCTGTAACATACAGCTACATAATGTGAATATGTGACTTTGTATGCAAACAGTTTTAAAACCAGGAACCCGAATAAAATAATGGACATTAAATATCATGCACAAGTAAATTTTATATTAACTCACGTTTTATTGTTTAAACATTGCAATTATTATTTAATTAAGTTATTGGCATTGAGTCTTGATTTTGCAATTATTATTTTTACATCATTATAATCGTATTATATAATATGCATATTTACAGGGTATTAAAAAGTTCGTTCTAAATGTTTCCGTTTCAATGTTTTTTTTTCTGACGTCAGAAGAATGTAAAATTTTCAGGTTAAATACCCTTGTTTTAATCTTTCTGGCATTAAATGGAGCTGTTAGAGTAAGAAATTAAAATTATACACTGCTTAAATAACTGAGGTAAACTTAAGTATGCATTTATATTTTGAGAACAAACCTTTTGTAACACCCTGTATACTTTGATATTCCGTTATTATATCAATGAACTACACAATATTTCGATTTTCGAAATGATTTCCGTCGAAAAATGCAGTTAATAATATGGCACTTCATAAAAAAATGTTCCGATATTTATTGTGAAATAACCATAATCGTCTATTGTCCGCCAGACCATCAGAGTTAGTAATGGCAGCAGGTTCCACAGTGTATAAACCTAATCACTGTATCATTTCTTGCGACGCTATATAAATAAACTTGTATGACTTATTGCGAGCAAAAGAACTTGTAACTTGGGATCACTGTATGGCTGATTGGGAGCCAAAACAATTCAATATGTACGACTTCTTGCGATAACCGGAAGTTGACTCGTTTATACACTTTGGGTTCAGTTCCCGGGTAGGGAGAGTTTGTCATTTGCTACTTGTTAGAGCCATTCAGATCACATCGGCCTGTATGCATTACAATAGATATATTTACAGGAGACAAACGGAAATGGCTTAGCTTTCACAATTGCTGATAGAGCTAGTAAGTACTGATTATTAATATAATTATTTATTATGTCCATTTTAAAATACATGTTGTTGTAAGTCCCGCTGGTCAACGGCATTTCAGTCATATTGAGACTACCCAGTCACATCTATCCTTGTACCTGGCGAACCTGCAGTTACCTGGAAGTTACTAAGGGTCAAGAAATACACAAGTACCATTTTAACGACTTTCGTTTGTTGCGATCTTGGGTCAAACCGAGACCTCCAGGAATGGAAGCCTTAACTGGCCAGTTGACCCCCGCCCCCGAAAATGGCATAAAAACAAAAACTAACGTTACTTTTTCGTTTCAGTGTATATACCGAGTTTTTGTTCAGTGCAAACATATTTTCTTGTAATATAAACTATTTAAGTGTTTCAGCATACGGTGTTTTTCTGTTTGTTTGTTTCCCAGGCTAGAAAAGCAAGGTCTACGATATGTTTTCACATGTGTTTTTCTTCTGGTTTGGTGAACTAGTTGACGTTTACAATGTTCCCACAAATGAGGAAATAGACCAGGCACTATTGTCCCAGTTTTATAACAAAAACTCGGCTTGATTGCATATCTAACTGAGAAGGAAAACATTGCACCCAACATAGTGTGGTTTATGGGTGTCAAAATATACGAAACAATGATGATTTTAATGCAATGTTTATGATATAATGCGCGAACTAAGGGATTTACTCATTTAGTTAATTACTGTTATGATACAGATTTATGATGCTTGAACAGCAAGGGTTATGAAGTGAGTTTATCAGCTGTTAGGGTTGAGGGCGATAGTACTTTGTGAAACACTTGTATTTCATTGGGACACCTGAAAACCAACCGTACCAGTATGAAGGTATTACAGATTGTATGAAATATTTAGAAACCACTGCAAAATACAGATTCAATTTTGATTGAAACACATTTAATTTTTATAATTTTACATCGCAAATATATATTATGTCAATAAGTTAGGTCACTAAATTACCTGAAAAACTTAATTACCCCAGTGAGCAATGTTCAGCTTTCATAGATTCCTGTCTATATCGTACAGACGATCCACGGAAATGATAAATACACACTTTAATTTTACATACAATTTCTACATTCGCAGTTAGACCTAAAACACCGTCACTTTCAGGAGTTTGGGTAGTAATATTGACGCTGCATAACAGAAGTAACAGCTATATTACCGTTACCGTTAGCAGTTTAGGTAGAAATATTGACGCTATAACAGAAATAACAGCTACATAGCCGCTACTGTTAGCAGTTTGGGTAGAAATATTGACGCTCTAACACATAACCGCTACTGTTAGCAGTTTGGGTAGAAATATTGACGCTATAACAGAAATAACAGCTACATTACCGCTACTGTTAGCAGTTTGGGTAGAAATATTGACGCTCTAACAGAAGGAACATTTTATATTACCACTACGGTTACTTGTATGTGCAATTAATGAATACAGATAATGTGCAAAAATGCCACAACATGTAGAAGGAATGGGTAATAATGCTTCTGTTTTGTATTGATTAAACGTTATTTACATATACTGCCTCTAGCTTTCTGTGGTGCACCAATAATATCATTGATAGTTTGTCTGTTATCAGCAGTAATTAGGGAATAATGTATTTTAATTTTATTTGATTTTCCAACAGATGTAGAGCAATATTTAAGCGTGAACTTGAAACTGAATAGAATGACCGACCTTGAACCGGAAACCTTCGGACAAGTAGCTTAGCTTTACTTACATATGGTTATACATATGATTAACTAATATTTGTCCCCAATTATCAGTTCAAACATAGATTTACACATATCACAAATAATCAACTTCTAATAATACACGCACTAAAGTTAAAAATAAATAAAACTTTAAATCATTACTACCCCCTGTCTCGTTTTCAATTTCTAAGTAAATATATTTAAGGATTCCATTTAACAAACTAGCTGGCTCATTATTTATTTGGTGGTGTGTTAACAAATCATGTAAACATATATGAAATGTATAGGAAGTTAACGACTTCGATGTCACAGGGTGCACACAATGTGGATTCGCCGGTGCGGCAAAAATGTTATTAAGATTATGTCCAACTTCAACTTTAATTATTTATTTGACGAAAACATATGAGCCAGTCTCCAGGAAAACATGCTATTTTGACAAATCATTTGATTTGAGATTTTTTATTATGTAAAAGAGTAATCTTAATTAATCAAAATGCAAAATATTTTTTTTTAATATCATGATTTTTAAGGAAGTTACTGATGTTCAGTTCAGGCCCTATTCAGACCCTTTTTGCGTGACGTCGCAAGCGTCATTCAAACGTTATTCGACATTGTTGTAACAAGTAATTGGTATATACTGCTTTTGATCACTTCTTGACGTAAACTGGTCAAAATGGTATCAAGTTTTAGAATGATGTTTTAAGTTTTAAAATATACATCAAAGTTGTAAATGTTCACATTTAGAGAAAGACTACTACTGTTTTAACAACTAACTCCTCGTTTTCTCAATCAGAGTACTTTTTTGAAATTGGTCAACATAGCAACGAAGTAAATGATTTCGACATTATTCATAAGAAATTTTAAAGCTAAGACATAGTAATATATGGATAAATGACTTAAAATTGAATCTATTGATATGTCATTTTTCTTATTTGAAAGCATTTTTAAAAGCTTGTTGCATGCAGTAATTACATAATGTCAATATAGCAGGTTTTCCTGGAGACTGGCTCATATACATTGTAGGCCTAGTATGTTTATTGTCAATACAATATGTGATTATGGGAATATGGGAAGTTGAACATTTTAACAAAAACATATATCGCAGGCTTAGAATTAGAAGGTCGTAAGTACAAAATCAATATTTTGAGAAAACAAGAAAAAAACTACTCTTTACTTATGGAAAAACAAGCTTTTTAAACTTCTGTTTGGTCAATATGACCACTTCTGATTTTTATGAAAATATGCTCATAAGAAGCGCTCGAAGATGCCGATTTCAAATATGCATGCCTCTTATAAGTACTACTTACGGTCTTTAAATTCTAAGCCAGCGATATAAACATATAGATGAATATGTATGCAACAGGTATGCAAACCGTCATATGAGGTAAGTAATGTATTTTGAGAAAAAAGTAGATTTTTAATTTTTATCAATTAATCTAACCAATAATGATTAATTTTTATAAAGTGTCTCTTCTAAAATGTATTAGATAGATACGAGATATGTGTATTTTGCTAGTTTTTTTTCAGTACAATGTATATTTTTGTATTCTGTTTAGTAATAATAATAATAATAACAAAAAATACTTTATTTATAGAGGGAACATACTTGATATAATTGTCAATCTGCCGTAAGGCCCTCAACATTAAGACATTGAAACAACAGAAACATGACATCAATAAATCTAATAACAAATGCACAAATATCAAGCGTATGGATATATAATGAAATTATAATTATGTCATATAGTTTGTTTAAGATGGTAGACATGACAGTTGTTTAAGTGAATAATCATACACAACAACTACAATCCCAATACATACCAACACAAGGGTACATGTACATGAACTTAGAGTTATCAAAAATATTTTCCAGATTGTGCTACCTCATAGATAGTATGGTATGGTAGTAGATGGTATGGTATGGTAGTAGGGAAAGGTCTGACGGGAAGTTATTTTCGTTAAATGATTTCATTGATCTATACTGTATAATATTATGCATTACCTGTTTAAAAGACTTATATTTTCTAGTTACAGTGACAGGATAGTGATCATTTAAAGTAATACAAATGACACAAGTTTCGGAGATATTTTCTTTGCAGTTTGTAAAAACATGATCTATTAATGTTGAACTAGACTCTGTTACTCGCGTAGGATGTTAATCTATTTGAGAAAAGCCAAATGACTCCATAATCTGGCTCCATGAAGTTGAATTAGGATTTAAGCCTGTATTCAAATCAAAGCTAAAATCACTAGCTAAATTCTTTATATTCAACATAAGCTTTTTCTAAGCAGTCGGAAAAATATTGTATCCATTCTACTTTAGCAGAAGGTGGGCGATATGCATAACACAGACGTAGTGGTTTTGAACATTGAAATTTAAATTCTAGCCAAATTGATTCGATGTTGTCACTTTCTAGGTCAATACGCCTATGACAAGTTAAATGTTCTTTAACATAGATAATCAACCCATCACCATTTGACAGCCGATCCTTGCGGTGTATATTATAATCCTTGATAGAAATTTCCTTGTCCGAAAAAGTGCTATTTAAAAAAGTTTCAAGTATACAAAAACCGACTAAAGTTGGATATTGAGAAATGAGAGATTTTAATTCATCAATCATAGGATAAAGATAATGAATGTTTAAGTGCATTATATAAAAACATTTTGCTAGTAAATAGAGTATCATTTTTTGCACACCTTGTTATGCTGTCAGTATTGCAGGATAAATGTTCTAAACTATCAGATTTACTAGTGTCGGTGTCAACTTTTGAGTCACTTATATTATTTGTATTATTGCATGATTGATACATATTGCTATGTATGGTTAACACAAAATAGACTACTTATGGATAATGAACAATTTGAAAAACATGTTGAATAACTAAATAAAAGATTACATCAAGTCAGACAGGGAAGGCAGCACTCAACTTAATCAGCCGAGCACAGAACACATTAAACACGCGCAATGCCCAACTGAACCAACCGAGCACAGGAAACACAGGAAACATAAACCACATACTAGGCACAATGCCCAGCTAAACAATCAAAGATTCGCCCAAGTCCAAGCTGTCGAAAAGTATAAAACATTATTACTAGCTGAATGACCCAGTTTCCACAGCAAAACGACTATAATGTCTAGTTTTAGCTGTCAGAAATCCTAAAACTAAGAAGTGCCCAACACACTGCCAACCAAGAAAACTAACCAGCCCTTGTTCTAACTGTAAAAAAGCTGAATAGAAAAGTTTAGCATACAAAATGCCTACGCTTAAAGATCTAGTTACAACAGTGCTTGAACTACCATAAACATTACACAACAAATTTGAACTAGAAGAACAACTAACAATATTACAAGAAATAGAGGATCTTGCATGAGTGCTCATTACATACGAGTTTTATTAAACGAGTGGACAAAATGATATGACACGAGGCTTTGCCGATGAGCACGAATGTAAGATTCTATTTATCACATAACATTAGAGAACGCCCCTATTCGTTCAAAATGATGATGTACGCTGCATAGGTTTCAGCCAAAATTTAGCGGTACATCGAACTCGACGTCATGACGACGTTGGTATTATCCTGACGTCATGGGTCAATCAATGCATGGATTGGCTTACGTCGCGTCAGGCTAATTTGCATATTTATTACACACTCTGGGAGTGCCGAACGATATTTACGGCACGGCTTTAGGGCACTGCTGGACCGCGGGTTATGTGATAATTGTAATTATCATTCACTTTTTGAAGAAAGTGTGACGTATCATTACTCGAGCCATTACAAGTATTCTCATCATAATAAGAGACAGTGTTACTCCGACATGAAGTATCAACTAAATAATCTTGGAAACAAACATTTCCACATATATTTTCTGCTTCAGAAACAAAACAGTTATCACCATTAACTTAAGATATAGTGTCCGTGGAATTGCCATGATTTAAGGTATAAAGACTAGAATCGTGACAGGTGAAATAACTATTACCTACATTCAAATTATTATTATGCCCCCCCCCCATCTATGATAAGGGGGTATATTGCTTTGCACATGCCTGTCGGTCTGTCTGTCGGTCGGTCGTATAAAATGGTTTTCGTTCAATAACCCAAGAACGCGTTGACCTAGGATCTTCAAACTTCACATGGAGGTTGGCCATCAACATTAGATGACCCCTATAGGTCAGTAGGTCAAAGGTCAATGTCACAGTAACTTTTACCATTTCTGACTATTGTGCTGCCATTGGGGCATAAGTGTTTTACAAACATCTCTTGTTATCATATGCTTTATTAGAATAAAAAAACTGAGATGACAGAAATGTGATCTAGATATGAGTCATCTCCCACTGAATAGTCAGTTGTAGATGCATGACAATTTTCATTCTCATATATCTTCACATTCAGTGTTACCTAAAGAGTCTTGAAAAATATCATTCGGACATAAATTATCAGTTTTATAAGAGGCACAAAAACTATTATCTTGATATATATTGTCAGTTAAAGAGTCAATATATATTACATCCTGACAATCATTTTCAGCTAAAAAGATATGAGACGAAACAATATCATCTTGACAACAATCTTCAGCTAAGTAGACATGACAATTATCATCATAAGCATGAGAACTCGATAATAATTATTGTTCTGTAACTTTTCTATAGATGTAACAATTATCATTTTGACATGCACTTCCAGTTAAAAAGACTCTACTATAGTCACTTTTATACATACTGTCAGCTCTAGAGTCATGCAAGTTATCATCATGACATAAATTTTCAGGTAAAGAGACGACATGACATATAACATTCGAACAAACATTTTCAGCTTCGCCATTAAAAGCACTAACAGAATTTTACGTATTGAAACTATTCAGCTTTTTAACAGCTGGGACTAGGGCGGGTCATTTTCTTATGTTCGGCAGTATGTTGGGCACTTCTTCTTTCTATGATTTCTGACAGCTAAAACTAGGCAGCATTATAGTCGTTTTACTGCGGACACTGGGTTATTCAGCTAGGGCATTCAGTTTTTTTGGTTGCTGAAACTAATTCAATATACTTTTCGCCAGCTTGGACTTGGGCGGATCTTTACTTGTTTAGTTGGGCATTGTGCCTTGTATGTGTTTTATGTTTTTTGTGCTCGGTTGGTTCAGTTGAACATTGTGCCTTGTGTGTTTTAGTGTTTTCTGAGCTCAGTTGGTTAAGTTGAGTGCTGCCTTCCCTGTCCGACTTGATATTACCTGTTTGGTCATTATTACAATGGCAAAATGTAACTCATCTTATGTAGCAGCATCAAGAATGTCATTGACTCCCAATCTGACGAGGTCTAAACTACACCACAGGTACATAGGATTGGTGATTTATTTTGCGACTACGGATTACGTACATCGCACATATACGCCTAGAAGGAAAGGCATAGTGGTAGACATAAGTTGACGTTTGTTTAGGCTAAGGTTATCAACCTGTTATATATTATGGGCAGGTGTTTATTAAAATGGCAAAAAAGACACTGCAGACACATAGGATTGGTGGTTGTTGTGTTGCGTCATTGTTTAATGTGATGTGTGCCTCCGTAGCTCTATGGTTAGCACGCTTGCTATATCTAATCTGGCGACCCGGGTTCAAATACGGGTGGAGGCACTCACATACCTGCCATATTTCAGCGGAAAGCTGACTGGCAAATAAAGGCTATCCTCGGCAATTTTTAAGACTACGAAATAAGTACATCTCATATATGCGCATAGAAGGTGAGATATTGTGATAGACATATTGACATATTAGACATCATTGTTTATAAATCCAAATATCAAGTCTCTATCATTCTTATGTTTCATATGTTCGGTTATTTCGTAGAATATAATGTTGTTTCTACGACTTCTAGCTTCTATGTCTATATGATACATTGTGGTGATCCTGTCTTCTTGTCTATTAATCAAATCCTCAAGGTGGGTTATTCTATTGTTTGTTGATGTTAACCCTGTCCGGATATGACATATCCGAAATACATTTATCCTGTTTCTTTTCAACACCACCAATCTTGTTGAAATTTCTATTTAACTGTTCTGACATGTATACCAACTTGTCAACAGTAGTTAGATCTGAGAAGGATTCTTTAGTTAAACTGCCGTTACTTCCCTTCTCCCTTTTTCTCACATTTGACTTTCTTTGTAGCTCAACACTTTTCTCCCGCCTTTCATATCTGTTCGATGTAGACACGTATATATAATAGTTTCATGTGAAATTATGTAGTTGAAAAATATTTAATAGAAATACGTTTTTATGGTAGTACAAGCATAGCGAATTTCAAGTAGATTGAATAATAAATGAAATATATATTGACTTTTTTCTTGCATTTACATAAGTGTCCCGTAACCACAAATTAAGACAAATTATGAGGTCGATGGTTATTCCGGCCATAGTTTTCTTATACATTTACTCGTATAATTGTTTGAGTAAGAAAAATAACAACGGTAAAAAAGCGCATAACATATTCTGTGTCCTGTATTTCTTTATAACAAATTAGCACTTAATATTTTATTTTCATGTGGACCTATATCCATCGCATTTAGTTCTGACGCTGACGTTTGTTAACAAAACGCATTTTGACGTCAAAAGCGTTACACTTGAGTCCCTTACCTTTTGACGTTACGTCATTAGAGTTCATTGGAACTGGCTTATAACTGTTTCTTTATAGCAGGGAATGTTGATTATTTCATGGTACCAAATATCTGAGGATGGAGGATGGCTGATAAGCTGAAGCTTTAACCTAGCATGATAGTTAATGTCTGAAGTGATACTGGCAGTGTTTGGTGTATCATTCTTCTGATAAAATTTTAGCATCTTCAGTAGAATACAAAATATGCTCTAGCTGTTCCTCCATACGATAAACAGCATTGACAAAAATATTCAAAAAGTGAAGAAAGAGCGTTATGTACTATCATTATCGTTACCTTGAGAAATAATCATGAGAAGAATTTGGGTGTAAAAGTTTTCGTAACTATTGAAACGGCCGTATCTTCCCAATCGCATAATGTATATAACTTGTCACCTAATAGATTTCAAACTTTCGCCCTCGACCATCACCGTCGTCTTTCACGAATAACTTTGTCATAGAATTAGTTGTTTCATTGTAAACTTCAATTTCGCGTTTCATTAGTCTGAAAGCTTTTACACCATATACATGTACTACTATTCTAATCTATAACCAACCTTCATTGACAACTGTCATTAATCAACATGTTTCAAGTACAAATGCACGAGTTTTTTTATGCAAAATCTCTCACGATTCCGCTGTTCTTTCGCCATTTTACTGTTGCTTTCAAAAACTTAACCAAAACAAATTATGATGGTGGGAATATTGAAAATATGTCAACATATGGCTTAATGACGCCATACGGCGCGATGAGGAAGTTTTTAAGCGTAGGCTGTAATGATTCGTTAAAAACTGGCGGTTTAGTTTAAACAATATTTATTTCTTTATAAACATATAATATAACATTCATTTACACATAATAAGGATTGAGTAGAAAGCAAAGCTTATATATAAACTCGTTCCTTAAAGGAATTTACGAATATATTAAGAATATATGCCTTCGACTGTCGCAAAAATAATTGAGTTGAATCATAAGCCGACAATTTTATGAAACTATTAGAGAAACTTCCGATGACGGAATGGTAGTCATGAACACAGTGCGTTCGCTGATAACGAGTTACTATAGTAACTGTTAGAGCCACAAAACTACATTATATAATATATGATAGAACTGCTTTATTAGGAGGGTCATTGAGTGTTATTTCTAATGACGTAGTTACTTATCACAGCCTTTCTTGTGTTAATGAAGACTTACTCCTTAAATTATCATTACATTCCATGTGACTTGGTAGTTTCTAATATAAATTAAGCACGTACAAGCAACATGCCGAGCCCAAAATGCCTCTAGATAAAGCGGATGGAGAAGAAGGTCTATAGTCAGTTTGCAATCAGGTTGAACCCTCATAAATATATACGTTTAGTTCTAATTAAATCCAAATTTCGCACATCTTATTGGAACAACCTTACCAAATTTTGAACGAGGAAGATGGTACTTAACAGAAATAGCCGAGTATGAAAGGCACATAAAGATACACACAAAAGTTTGTACTATTATCGCAGACCAAAAGCATACGTCACAATGCCCAACACCAAACTGATTGAGAAAATGAAACAAAACTGTTGCACGCACTCTCGTAGAATCAAACGGAAGTTTAAGCAGGGTAAATACCTATGGGTGATTGAAAAGATCAGAACAGCACAATTCAGCAAATTGATCCAACTATACATAAAGTAAAACATTAGTGATCATTGCAAAAAACAAATAAGGGGGTTATTGGCAAAGCCTAGGTTCTCATGAGCATATGTTGCCTCGGGGATAAACTCCCGATGGAAATTAATGAGCTCCGAGAGTCACCAGGACAGGTTACTCGTGGTGAAGGGGACGCTTCAGGGGAGGTCATGAGGAAATTTGGACTTCGGGAGTATCGGGGGAATCAGAAGAACTTCATATGTAATGGCAACGTTGTTAGTCGGTCCTACTACCTCGGAGATGATCACCTATTCCATAGGCATTGCAAGATGAAAAGTTACCATGAGCTGTTAAACGGTTATTACAGTTAAACACAATCAAATTGAGTTTAGGAATTTTATTCGACAAGGTAGTCGTGGAATTAGTATGTGGCAATATTCTGAGAAATTAATGGGATAATTCATTTACGATAACAGTCTATAGTTATCAACTAATGACAATGGTCTACAAGCATGCAACATAAGCAAATGTTAGCATTATGTTTGCATAATAATCAATGTTTACATCCTGTTGGCATACTATTCAGCAATTAGCAATCCGCGTGATAATGGTTTGGTTACTTCGTTGTGTAATGTGCATAACTTAGCCGTATTTGAAGATATGGTGATGTCTTTGAGGAACGGTAATGTCATGGAGACACGATGGTGCCTATGCAATGTGACTGTGAGGGGGGGGGGGGGGGTGTGGGTTCGTATCCTGGAACGAACGAGATGTTTAGCATTCTGCTTAACAATCTGCGAATTTAAGGCATTGGATAGACGGACTTGTTAAAATGTAGGATGCAATCACAGGTAACTGTATCATTGATTAAGAGTAAAAAAAATGTTTTTAAAATGTATCAATCTCATAGGTTATGAATATATAAATTTTATTTTATTTTATTTTAATAAATGATACAGTTACCTGTGTATGCACTACGTCATAAGAACCCTTATAACATATCGTCTTATTGTTTTTATATTTTTATCGAGATATGGTCTCGAAATGAAGGTTTTCTGTTTGTACATTAGATTGTGTGTAAAACTATGAAATTGTTATTGTTTCACATTCTCCTTTATGTAGATCACTTTGATTTAAATTTTATAATATCTAATAATATGACGTAAACATGTTGTAATTATACTGTTAATTGAATTACTTTCGCCTATCGATAAGGAAACCTTTATTTAATACGATAATACATTATATTGTCAGTTAATCACATGATCATTCCAATAAAGTAATTTTAATCGCAATTTTATGAGTTTGGAAGTGTGGGTATACAAATATTCAAGTACTTGAACGTTTACATATGAAGTAAATATCTTAGATCATTGCTATCAAATGTGTCATCAATTTTATTTTTCCTATCGACAAATGCTTAGTTTTACTGTCAATGCGATTAATCTGTTGTGTTGTAAAGTACATCAGTATAATATATACACTAGTCGAATGTTCTTAGTACACACTTAGTAAGTTTAATTTAACTGAAACAAACTAAGACCTATCAGTGAATCGAATATACTATTGGAATCAGAAAACTATTGTCAATCAAGTTGAGTTAATTACTATTCTGAAATATAATAAGAACATATTAGAAAAAGACTATTTATTTCAGTGCTTAAAACAACAAAATCGTACATCAATATTGTGAATGACCACCGTATGCCCATGGAAAAGATATGGGTGTGTACAAATTGCTGCGGGAGTGGATTCCGTTCTAGTAAATGGTGCTTTATGAGTTCCTGTACGTTCTGGTGTTGCCGTCGTGCGCGGATGCGTGGCCCAAACTCATCCCAGAAGTTTTCTATCGGTTTAGGTCCGGGCTACGTGGCGGCCATTCCACCGTGCAACTTTAATAAGAAATTGCATAAAAATTAAATTCCATGTGATGAGAATGTGTTCGTATCTTACAAAAGACACGATTGATTGAATTGTAGTAGTAATTTGAATGATAAATACCTTTAGAACGTTACTTCCATGCTCAACCTCAAATGTTATGTTCAATTCAACGATTCCACATTATTTCCCGATCTTAAAGTGATACAGCTATCAGTCAGATGTTGTCATAAACGTATTCTGACGCATTTAACGACTAAATGTAAATGACGCCATGTGATGTCTCAATTTTAAATTCAATCAATAGAAACATGTTGTTTTTTCGTGAATGCAATTTTTTGATTTTTCTATTTCTGTATTTAAGACAATCACAAACACATGATATCTTTACAGTTTTATTGAGTTTAGATAGTTATGTTCCTGAATTATTCTAGTTCTAAAATTGTGAAACTTAGAACATTCGTCAAGTGTATGTATTTGATTGTTTTACACTCTGTTCATTTAGTATATGCCATTTTGCAAATTCGGAATTCCGCATAAGGCTGCTTCGTGTCTTTTAATAATGCATGTACGATGTTACTATTGAGTGTTGCTGGTTGTCCTTGTGATGTGTGGTTTTCCATGTGATTCGTTATGTCTGTTGGCTTGGCTCCCGAAATGTTTAACTCACTGATTTGTTTTCGAGTTTGAGTTAACTTCTTAGTTATCATCTTAGTTAACTTCTGCCAGAAGTTCACTCGAACATTATTTTTGAGTTAACGTTTGAGTTAACATCTGAGTAAACTTCTGCCAGAAGTTCACTCGAAAATTATGTTTTGAGTTAACTTCTGAATTAACATTTGAGTTAATTTCTTCCAGAAGTTCACTCGAAAAATAGCTTTTGAGTTAACTTCTGAGTTAACATCTAACAGCTAACTGCCAACTTCACATACCTCTATATCTCTAGTACGCCCAAACTGTTAAGTGGAAAACAAAGCGCTGTGGGGAGCGTAGGCTCACTCTTGCTTGTGATGTTTGGCCGGGTTGCTTTTGTGCGGGGCTTGTAGTTTGTATAGTGTTCATGTGTGTTCATGTCATTCTCTGTTGTTTCTGTTGAGTGCTATTTTCCATGTCCGATGTGTTGTTGTCAGTCTAGAAACATGTATTATTAATTAACATGGACTTAGTAGTAGATCTATATTGTTATGCTCTTTGTCGCATTGGATTGTTTTGTAGTTACAGCAGTCTATCTTAAGTAAGTAGAGGTGGGGTTAAATACAACGATAATTGAAGAGGTGTGACTTTATTCCAACGGAAGGAACTACACTGCAATCAACATATGTAGTAGTAGAATAAATCATTTTAAACATTTTGCAACACTTATTCGACAACCAATTGTCATAACCATGAATCAATACTGTTAGATCGTTCTTCCGATTATGCTTTAAACGCTTTTATTTATTATCGCCACCAGAAATCAATATGGGCTAAGTGGTTATTCACTTTAGTTTTTAGGGCATATTGCATGATACAGATGATGCCCAAGTTCCAGAAGCATCCCTGGTTCTTTTGTGTGCCTAATGTAAAGTTATGCTAGGTGAGAAACACTGAAAAGTATTTCTGTTTTTGATCCTGCTGGAGAAGGGATCGAACCCACAACCTTTGGATCAGCAGTCAGTAGCCCTTACCACTGGACAACCTCACCATATGCGCAGGTCAGGTTCGTATCAACAGTCACGGAATAACATTATTATACTATCATCGTGTTTCTCAACGGAAAGATAAAAAACCATTCACTCGTGACTATGGTTACCATCAGAAAGGAGTTGATCAATAAAAGTTCCAAGAATCTGTTAATTAACAATCGCACTTAGTTTTAAATATAAACTAAAATAAAACAATATTCCTACTGTATTTCATTCTAAAGAAGGTGTGGGGATGTCTCTTTTGGGCATCCATAGGAATACATTACGTCTTCTCATTATAATGAATTAACAAGTCATCGTAGGTCTTCTATAAATTGAGGTTATTAAGTCGCTGTTGAGCGTAGTGCCCTAGACACGCAACAATGAGACTTTGTAGTCTGTAACCAACTGTATGACCAATGTATTGCTGTACACACAATGTTCTTAGAAATGCCGTAAGGACCGACTGAGATCCGGGTAACTACTAAACCTTGCAGTACGCGTTGAACTACGAGGATTTAATGAGCAAAAACATAACTGGTAGCGACAGATTGGCTAGCAATGAGCATTGACAGAGCACGTGTCTGATCTATGACGACTGAGCCATGCAATCTCATAGATTTATAGTTATGATTATTATGTAAGGCAGTGGGTACGCACGCTAGATCCGGTTGAGTTCGTTAATCTTGTTAATTTATTTGCATCCGTTGAATTTATAGCTTGAGTAGAAATCCCACAAAAGGTACCACGTACTGTGATGGTAATTGCCTGGACTGTCGAACACGTCTATGTGGCTACCAGTTTGTAGTACGTATGTGTATTTATGTATTCCAAACAGCACATTAGCAATTCATTAAAAAGAAGTCATGCGATAAAATCAGACATTTAAATCTGATGCACTTATATACTACAACCACTGTCTTGCTGTTAATATTTAATCATCAGTTTTAATTAAAACAGATTATGGTTAATTAACATGTACGTACCGGCCTCAGCGTCTCGAGATAAAATAGATATTGGAATATACATGTAGTCTTAATTGTGGATTCTCTAATTATAATGCTATAACCAAAAATACAGTTGTACTTGACTTGAAGACCATCTCCAAATTTCCAAAGGTGGCCCTTTGTAGTCCTATAGTATATTAAAGTTTTTTAACAACAACTGTGCCTGGAATTACAACCAATACTTACACTCAGCGCTCAACACTCAAATATTGAAATTCACTATTTTGAGGTCCGATGCGACATTTGTGATAGCAAGAAGTTGTAATAATGTTAAATTGGTACTAAATATTATTTTCAGCTCCCTTCCTAGAGTAATTTAGTATATTTGTAACCTTTAATCGTAATTTATCAGTCTGAGGGCAGAGTGTGGCACTCAGATTCAATAATTATATCAATATCATACAAATAACACACTAGCATAGAAAATGTATTAAATCTTATTTTCGACACCCATATAACAATTTTATACATTTCCCTTATCAAGATTTGCAATCTAAGACAAATAATAGCTCATTGTATCACATTTTCAATATTTTAGTGCTGAGTTGAAATATTGGTTGTAATTTTGGGCCCATGTTACTATTTCACTTACGGGCTAAAACGCTCGCGTAACTAAGCATCCCACGCAATTCAACAAAAACCTTGACTCTGATGTTATTAAAGGCATCAAATCCAAGAAGAAATGTGTCATCCTAGTTGAAAATGTACTTTATTTCTATACCAAATGCTATGACATATACGCCTGTTAAGGGAAAATTAATATGTGATAACAAGACGGTTTGGAACTTTAATCCACTCGCGTACAAACCACTTTCAATGTTTAACAGTGTGTTGGGAAAAACGGCCCAGCTGTTGATAGAGAAAGCAAAAAATCATTTTCTAAACCGGCAGTCTAGGCTATCGAGGAGTTGGTTAGCATTCAAAACAATGTCGCTAAGTTATGTTTTTGTATTTGAAACGAAATTCGCGGATCGATTGTTAGACTCCGGGAATCGACAGTTTTTTCTGCCACGGGACATGTTTTCGACGTTGTCACTTTTTATGAATTGTTAAGTAGGCTATAGATCTACTTTATTGTTTGGCTAGCGAAAATAGTATGTACTTATTAGCATGTCCCTTTAAAAGTCGGTCGATACCAGCGACAGTGTATACTGTCTATCGTGCACTACTAAATCACCCCCTAAATACTTTAAAGATTCGAAAATTTGATAACAACTCTCCAGGCATTTCCTTACGCGAGAATCATTCTTTTCTGTCACAAAACATCTGTCAATCTTTCCTCTAGTGTTTAAAGATTTCAAATGTTTGACACAAAATTAGTTAATTCTGGATGTAATTGGCTGCAAATCTGACAAATTAGACGAGAAGGGACATAAATAACACGGCTCCAAGTTCGCCACCAATCGTTGAATATTGAGCGCAGTTATAAAAAGTGCTGCATACATTTACCAAAAAAGTAGGTATCTTTAAATGAAATTTTCTTCCGTGACGAAGTCCTACAGACAAAAAAAAAGTCTTGTCTCCAGAGTTATCAATCATTCATGTTGATTGATGTAATCACTCTCTATCGTTTTTTCAGCAGCTAAAATCTCTACAATAGCCAATAACAAGAGCCGAAACGTCACAAAATTACGTCCGTTTGGGGGCATGGACAATGAAAAAAAAACATAATCAAACTTGGCATATTTCCATCTTTTTGGGAATTCAAGGGCCATAATCCAAGAAAGTCTGGGCTGATTAGCCTCACAATTGAACTTGGCCTAAATAATTTATCATGCCAATAAACAATGTCATCAAGTTTAAAGATTATCAGACGAAAATTGTTTGAATTAGAGTACAGACAAGGCCAATTTAACAATTTCTTGGCAATTCAATAACCACCTCGACAATTAAAGACCTATTTCATAGACATTCCGAGATGAAAAGTTACCACGAGCTATTAAACGTTTTTATTGCAATAAAACACCATCAATTGAGTTTAGGAATTTTATTCGGCGAGGTAGTCCTGAAATTGGTATGTGGGTAAAGAATGATTCAATTACGATAACACCTTATATTTACTAATTAATGAAAATGGTAAACAAGCATGAATTATCATTATGTTTGCATAATTATCAACATCCTGTTGGCATAATAATGAGCATTAAGCAATCAACGTGATAATGTTTTGGTTACTTCGTTATGTAACGTGCAGGACTTAGCCGAATTTGAAGATATGGTAGTGTCTTTGAGGAACGGTAATGTCATGGAGGCAAGGTGGTACCTACGCAATGTGACTGTGAGGGGGAGGGGTATGGGTTCGTATCCCGGAACGAACGAGATTTTTAGCATTCTGCTAAACATTCTGCTAATTTAAGGTATTGGATAGACGGACTTGTTAAAACATAGGATACAATACGTCATAAGAACCCTTAAAACATATCGTCTTATTGCCAAAGGCATATTATTTGCCGATTTTGCTAATAAAACTTGAAACTAATTGTTTTTTATATTTTTATCGAAATGAAGGTTTTCTATTTGTACATTAGATTGTGTGTAAAACTATGGACTTGTTATTGTTTCACATTCTCCTATATGTAGATCACTTTAATTTAAATTTGATAATATCTAATAATATGAGGTAAATATGTTGTAATTATATTGTTAATTGAATAACAATCGCCTATCGATCAGGAAACCTTTATTTAATACGATGATGCATTATATTGTCAGTTAATCACATGATCATTCCAATAAAGTAATTTTAATCGCTATTTTATGAGTTTGGAAGTGTGGGTATACAAATATTCAAGTACTTAAACGTTTACATATGAAGTAAATATCTTAGATCACTGCTATCATATTTGTCATTAATTTTAGTTTTGCTTTCGACAAATGCTTAGTTTTACTGTCAATGCGATTAATCTGTTGTGTTGTAAAGTACATCAGTATAATATATACACTAGTCGAATGTTCTAAGTACACACTTAGTAAGTTTAATTAAACTGAGACCTATCAGTGAATCGAATATACTATTGGAATCAGAAAACTATTGTCTATCAAGTTGAGTTAATTACTATTCTGAAATATAATAAGAACATACTTATTAGAAAAAAGACTATTTATTTCACTGCTTAAAACAACAAAATCGTACATTAATATTGTGAATGACCACCGTCTGCCCATGGAAAAGATATAGATATGTACAAATTGCTGCGGGAGTGGATTCCGTTCTAGTAAAGGGTGCTTTATGAGTTCCTGTACGTTCTGGTGTTGCCGTCGTGCGCGGATGCGTCGCCCAAACTCATCCCAGACGTTTTCTATCGGTTTAGGTTCGGGCTACGAGGCGGCCATTCCCTCGTGCAACTTTAATAAGAAATTACATCAAAATTAAATTCCATGTGATGAGAATGTGTTCGTATCTTACAAAAGACACGATTGATTGAATTGTAGTAGTAATTCGAATGATAAATACCTTTAGAACGTTACTTCCATGCTCAACCTCACATTGCTCAATACAAATAAATGAACATGTTATGTTCAATTCAACGATTCCACATTATTTCCCGATCTTAAAGTGATACAGCTATCAGTCAGATGTTGTCATAAACGTATTTTGACGCATGTAACGACTAAATGTAAATAACGCCATGTGATGTCTCAATTTTAAATCGAGTCAATAGAAACATGTTGTTTTTTCGTGAATTCAATGCAACTATTATAATAATAATTGTGTGGATTAGTTAAGAACCCCAAAACAGACAATTAATGGATTAAAACTTACCCGTCTTATTAACATGCCAGTTTCAAGCATTCATATCGCACTTGCGCGCTCCTCAAGCGTCATTTGCGTCATATCAAACGAAATATTTTTGTGGTTTATGTTTGGGAGTCGAATGTTAATTGTGTATAAAATGATTTGAACACATTTACACATATTTATGATGTGTGCACGAGAAAAATGTGATTTCATCATTTTCGTCACGTTTCAATGATTTTAACGTAGATCTTGAGTTCTCTATTTCTGTATTAAAGACAATCACCAGCACAAGATATCTTTACAGTTTTATTGAGTTTAGATAGTTATGCTCCTGAATTATTCTAGTTATAAAATTGTGAAACTTAGAACATTCGTCAAGCGTATGTATTTGATTGTTTTACAAATTCGGAATTCAGCATAAGGCTGCTTCATGTCTTTTAATGAGGCATGTATGATGTTACTATTGAGTGTTGCTAGTTGTCCTTGTGATGTGTGGTTTTCCGTGTGATTCGTTATGTCTGTTGGCTTGGCTCCCGAAATGTTTAACTGACTGATGTTTTTCGAGTTTGAGTTAACTTCTGAGTTATCATCGTAGTTAACTTCTGCCAGAAGTTCACTCGAACATTATTTTTGAGTTAACGTTTGAGTAACATCTGAGTTACCTTCTGCAAGAGGTTCACACGAACATTATGTTTTGAGTTAACTTCTGAGTTTACATTTGAGTTAACTTCTGCCAGAAGTTCACTCGAAAATTATTTTTAGAGTTAACTTCTGAGTTAACATCTAACAGCTCACTGCCAACTTCACATACCCCAATACCTCTAGTACTCCCGCACTGTAACGGTTAAGTGGAAATCAAAGCGCTGTGGGAAGCGTAGGCTCACTCTTGCTTGTGTTGTTTGGCCGGGTTGCTTTTGTGCTGGGCTTATAGTTTGTATAGTGGTCATATTTGTTCATGTCATGCTCTGTTGTTTCTGTTGAGTGCTCTTTTTCATGTCCGATGTGTTGTTGTCAGTCTTGATAGTACATGTATTATTAATTAACATGGACTGAGTAGTAGATCTACGAGGGGTGTTCGATATGTATTGTCACTTGGGTCACAAAAAAGAAACTTCGTTGATATCTTTAAATATTTTTACATTTCTGGAACCATCAAGATTTCCGCAATATTTCGTGAAAAAAATCAATAAAATTAAATTACCGGAATGTTGTTTCTGTTGCCTTTTCAAAGGGCTAGTAATAGACACTGCGACGTTTTGCGAATAACTGTCGATTAAAACTTCCTTTCGGGAAATAATCTTATTTCACAACTATCATACTGTAAATAATCTAAATTCCTTCGATAAAAACATAATTTGCTGTACTTGATTGCCATTATGAACAAAATAAGAGCATTTCAAAGTCGCGAAAATAGGTGTCAAAATTAGTCAAAAAAGCATGCTATTTTTCATTGACAATTTTCGACTAGTTTTATTGATTGGAATTTGACATATCATACATGTATGTAAGCCATAGACCATCAACATTGATTTCTGAGAAGAATTTGCGATCACAATACAATTGATATGAAGTTATTGGTGCGTGAAACAACAAGCATCATTTCGTATAAATAAGAGTGATCTCCCTTGTTTTGACCGTCTTACTCATAGACAGCAAATAATTTCATTTTGATTTAAAGTTCTAATGGAAATATTAGGATCCAGTTATCGTATCGTATGCTGCAGTTTAACGATACTGACATTTACTTTTCTAAACAGCTACTGCAAAGATGACACAAATTTAGCTTAAAATGAACATTAGGCCAGTGTACTCGAGCATACCCTCTTCTAAGTTCAATAACTTATTTAGTTGTTGACGAAAGGCTATGTAATTTCCTAGATATAGAATATAAACATACAACTTTTAGACAGTAATCGTAGAATCCTTCTAAATAGTGTCATAGAAAAATGCAACCGACAGTGACAATACATATCGAACACCCCTCGTATATCGTTTTGCTCTTTGTCGCATCGGATTGATTTGTAGTTACGACAATCTATCTTAAGTGAGTAGAGGTGGGGTTAAATACAACGATAATTGAAGAGGCGTGTCTTAATTTCAACGGAAGGAACTACACTATACTAACTACAGTACAGTTTATTAATACCATGTGCGGAAGTGAATGTACTCCCGACTTCATCAAAACACTACTAATACATTAGAACATTTATATTTTAAGTTTGGAATGTTTAATGTTTTGCAATCAATAATTGTAGTAGTAGAATAAATCATTAAAAACATTTTGCAACACTTATTCGACAACCAATTGTCATAACCATGAATCAATACTGTTAGATCGTTCTTCCTTAAAAAAGACTGATTTCGATTTAAACGCTTTTATTTATCCTCGCCACCAGAAATCCATATGGGCTAGGAGGTTATTCACTTTAGTTTTTAGGGGATATTGAATGATACAGAAATGGCCAAAGTTCCAGAAGCATCCCTGGTTCTTTTGTGTGCCTAATGTAAAGCATCATACACGGGACTTCTCGTCCGACAGACTGTTAGTAAGTTTAGTTATGCTAGGTGAGAAACACTGAAAAGTATTTCTGTTTTTGATCCTGCTGTAGAAGGGATCGAACCCACAACCTTTGGATCAGCAGTCAGTAGCCCTTACCACTGGACAACCTCACCATATGCGCAGATCAGATCCGTATCAACAGTCGCGGAATAACATTATTATATTATCATCGTGTTTCTCAACGGAAAGATAAAATAAACCATTCACTCGTGACTATGGTTACCATCAGAAAGGAGTTTATCAATATAAGTTGCACTTAGTATTAAATACAAACTAAAATAAAACGATACTGTATTACATTGTAAAAAAGATGTGGAGATGTCTCTTTTGGACATCCATAGGAATACATTACGTCTTCTCAGCATAATGAATAATCAAGTCACCATAGGTCTTCCATAAATTGAGGTTATTAAGTTGCTGTAGAGCGTGACCTAGACACGAAACGATGAGACTTTGTAGTTTGTAACGAATTGTATGACGGATGTAGTGGTGTACACACGCAATATTCTTAGAAATACCGTAAGGCCCAACTGAGATCCGGGTAACTACTAAACCTTGCAGTACGCGTTGAACTACGAGGATTTAATGAGCAAAAAAAAAACATTACTAGTAGCGACAGATTGGCTAGCAATGAGCATTGACAGAGCACGTTTCTGATCTATGACGACTGAGCCATGCAATCTCATAGATTTATAGTTATGATTATTATGTAAGGCAGTGGGTACGCACGCTAGATCCGGTTGAGTTCGTTAATCTTGTTAATTTATTTGCATCCGTTGAATTTATAGCTTGAGTAGAAATCCCACAAAAGGTACCACCTACTGTGATGGTAATTGCCTGGACTGTTGAACACGTCTCTGTGGCTACCAGTTTATAGTACGTATGTGTATTTATGTATTCCAAACAGCACATTAGCAATTCATTAAAAAGAAGTCATGCGATAAAATCAGACATTTAAATCTGATGCACTTAAATACTACAACCACTGTCTTGCTGTTAATATTTAATCATCAGATTTAATTAAAACAGGTTATGGTTAATTAATATTTACGTACCGGCCGCAGCGTCTCGAGATAAAATAGATATTGGAATATACATGTAGTCTTCATTGTAAATCTAAGACAAATAATGCTGAATGTTAGTTTTGGTTGTAATTTTGTGCCCATGTTACTATTTCATTTACGGGCTAAAACGCTCGCGTAACTAAGCATCCCACGCAATTCAACAAAAACCTTGACTCTGATGTTATTAAAGGCATCAAATTCAAGAAGAAAGTTGTCATCCTAATTGAAAATGTACTTTATTTCTATACCAAATGCTATGACATATACGCCTGTTAAGGGAAAATAAATCTGGAATAACAACACGGTTTGGAACTTTAATCCACTCGCGTACGAACCACTTCCAAGGTTTAACAGTGTGTTGGGAAAAACGGCCCAGCTGTTGATAGAGAAAGCATACAATCATTTTCTAAACCGGCACTTTAGGCTATCGAGGAGGTGGTTCGCATTCAAAACAGTGGCGCTAAGTTATGTTTTTGTTTTTGAAACGAAATTCGCTGATCGATTGTTATACTTCGGGAACCGACAGATTTTCTTTGCTACGCGACATGTTTTCGACGTTGAGACTTTTACAAATTGTGAAGTGGATATAGATCTACTTTAATGTTTTTGGCTTGCGAAAATAGTATGTACTTATTAGCCTGTCCCTTTAAAAGTTGGTCGATACCAGCGACAGTCTATATTATTACCCCTCACTTTTTTCGTAATGTTAATTTCCCATAGACATTCTTACTATTACGATCAAGCGGATCAATATACCACGTGATTGAACAATTTTTTACTGTCAGCAGGGTGATAGTACTTTTTTGACATTTTCTTTCTAAACTCTTTGGCGGCTACTTATCATTTCTTCAAATTCTTCCACATGTGAGCTCTGCCAAATTAAATTGCATAAAATAATTTCTTGGTTTACAGTAGATAATCGCTGAAAAAAGTTTGGGGTAATACAACAAATAACACATAGCTTCGAGGGTGACAGTAAAAATGTCAGCCCTCGGGAAGTACTGTTACCCGCGGCCTTCGGCCTTGGGTAACAGTACTTTCCTCAGGCTGACATTTTTTCTGTCACCCTCGAAGCTATGTGTTACATGTATTTATATACTGTCCAACGTGCACTACTAAATTACCCCCTAAATACTTTAAAGATTCGACAATTTGATCACAATTCTCCAGACATTTCCTTACGCGAGAATCATTCTTTTCTGTCACAAAACATCTGTCAATCTTTCCCCTAGTGTTTAAAACTTCAAATGTTTGACACAAAATTAGTAAATTCTAGAGATAATTGGCTGCAAATCTGACAAATTGGACGAGAAGGGACATAAATAACACGGCTCCAAGTTCGCCACCAATCGTTGAATATTGATCGCAGTTATAAAAAGTGCTGCATACACATACCAAAGAGGAAGGTATCTTTAAATGAAATTTTCTTCCGTGACGAAGTCCTACAGACAAGAAGAAAGTCCTGTCTCCAGAGTTATCAATCGTTCATGTTGATTGATGTAACCACTCTCTATTGTTATTTCTGCAGCTAACAGCTAACAAGAGCGGGAATGTCACAAAATTACGTCCGTTTGGGGGCATGGACAATGAAAAAAGCACACAATCAAACTTGGCATATTTCCATCTTTATGGGAATTCAAGGGCCATAATCCAAGAAAGTCTGGGCTGATTAGCCTCAAAATTGAACTTGGCCTAAAAAATTTATCATGCCAATAAACAATGTCATCAAGTTTAAAGATTATCAGACGCAAATTGTTTGAATTAGAGTACAGACAAGGCCAATTTAACATTTTCTTGGCAATTCAATGACCATTTCGACAGTTAAAGACCTATTTCATAGACATTCCGAGATGAAAAGTTACCACGAGCTGTTAAACGTTTTTATTGCAATAAAACACCATCAATTGAGTGTAGGAATTTTATTCGGCGAGGTAGTCCTGAAATTGGTATGTGGGTAAAGGATGATTCAATTACGATAACACCTTATATTTACTAATTAATGAAAATGGTAAACAAGCATGCATTATCATTATGTTTGCATAATAAACAACATCCTGTTTGCATAATAATGAGCAATAAGCAATCCACGTGATAATGTTTTGGTTACTTCGTTGTGTAATTAGCAGGACTTAGCCGTATTTGAAGATATGGTAGTGTCTGTGAGGAACGGTAATGTCGTGGAGGCACGATGGTGCCTATGCAATGTGACTGTGAGGGGGGGTCATGGGTTCGTATCCTGGAACGAACGAGATTTTTAGCATTCTTTTAATCTTATAGGTTATGAATATATAAATTTTATGTTATTTTATTTTAATAATTGATACAGTTACCTGTGGATGCACTACGTCATAAGAACCCTTATAACATATCGTCTTATTGTTTTATTGTATTTTTATTGAGATCATGGTCTCGAAATGAAGTTTTTCTGTTTGTACATTAGATTGTGTGTAAAACTATGTAATTGTTATTGTTTCACATTCTCCTTTATGTAGATCACTTTGATTTAAATTTTATAATATCTAATAATATGACGTAAACATGTTGTAATTATATTGTTAATTGAATTACTTTCGCCTATCGATAAGGAAACCTTTATTTAATACGATAATACATTATATTGTCAGTTAATCACATGATCATTCCAATAAAGTAATTTTAATCGCAATGTTATGAGTTTGGAAGTGTGGGTATACAAATATTCAAGTACTTGAACGTTTACATATGAAGTAAATATCTTAGATCATTGCTATCAAATGTGTCATTAATTTTATTTTTCCTATCGACAAATTCTTAGTTTTACTGTCAATGCGATTAATCTGTTGTGTTGTTAAGTACATCAGTATAATATATACACTAGTCGAATGTTCTTAGTACACACTTAGTAAGTTTAATTTAACTGAAACAAACTAAGACCTATCAGTGAATCGAATATACTATTGGAATCAGAAAACTATTGTCAATCAAGTTGAGTTAATAACTATTCTGAAATATAATAAGAACATATTAGAAAAAGACTATATATTTCAGTGCTTAAAACAACAAAATCGTACATCAATATTGTGAATGACCACCGTCTGCCCATGGAAAAGATATAGGTGTGTACAAATTGCTGCGGGAGTGGATTCCGTTCTAGTAAATGGTGCTTTATGATTTCCTGTACGTTCTGGTGTTGCCGTCGTGCGCGGATGCGTCGCCCAAACTCATCCCAGACGTTTTCTATCGGTTTAGGTCCGGGCTACGAGGCGGCCATTCCATCGTGCAACTTTAATAAGAAATTGAATCAAAATTAAATTCCATGTGATGAGAATGTGTTTGTATCTTACAAAAGACACGATTGATTGAATTGTAGTAGTAATTCGAATGATAAATACCTTTAGAACGTTACTTCCATGCTCAACCTCACATTGCTCAATACAAATAAATGAACATGTTATGTTCAATTCAACGATTCCACATTATTTCCCGATCTTAAAGTGATACAGCTATCAGTCAGATGTTGTCATAAACGTATTCTGACGCATTTAACGACTAAATGTAAATGACGCCATGTGATGTCTCAATTTTAAATTCAATCAATAGAAACATGTTATTTTTTCGTGAATGCAATTTTTTGATTTTTCTATTTCTGTATTAAAGACAATCACCAACACATGATATCTTTACAGTTTTATTGAGTTTAGATAGTTATGTTCCTGAATTATTCTACTTCTAAAATTGTGAAACTTAGAACATTCGTCAAGTGTATGTATTTGATTGTTTTACACCCTGTTCATTTAGTATATGCCATTTTGCAAATTCGGAATTCGGCATAAGGCTGCTTCGTGTCTTTTAATGATGCATGTACGATGTTACTATTGAGTGTTGCTGGTTGTCCTTGTGATGTGTGGTTTTCCATGTGATTCGTTATGTATGTTGGCTTGGCTCACGAAATGTTTAACTGACTGATTTGTTTTCGAGTTTGAGTTAACTTCTGAGTTGAGTTATCATCTTAGTTAACTTCTGCCAGAAGTTCACTCGAACATTATTTTTGAGTTCACGTTTGAGTTAACATCTGAGTAAACTTCTGCCAGAAGTTCACTCGAAAATTATGTTTTGAGTTAACTTCTGAGTTAACATTTGAGTTAATTTCTTCCAGAAGTTCACTCGAAAAATAGTTTTTGAGTTAACTTCTGAGTTAACATCTAACAGCTAACTGCCAACTTCACATACCTGTATACCTCTAGTACTCCCGAACTGTAACGGTTAAGTGGAAAACAAAGCGCTGTGGGGAGCGTAGGCTCACTCTTGCTTGTGATGTTTGGCCGGTTGCTTTTGTGCGGGGCTTATTGTTTGTACCAAACCACCAAATGCCTACGCGGACCAAAATCAGATACACTCAAGTAGTCCTTTTAAAAACTTTGATTTGGCTGGAAATGGTGGTATTTGTTGACAAATCAGCATTAGAATCATGTAATTGGGTTTACATGCTTTGTACACAAGTATGTGATGTAGTGAAACTGTTTTATTAAGAATATTTTGATATTCTGGCTTAAATATGAAAGCGAAAGTAGGGTTGTGGCTAACGGACATTGAATCAGTCCGCGCGTGTGGGAAAATCTGTTCACCGCGTTTGACGAACCAAATTTTTCTTATATGATACGCAACCCCCTGATTTTTTTTCATTTTCTTGAGGCTATATGCTATTTCTATTGATTGGTGGATTTTGAGAGGTCCCCATGGACAAAAGTTTGACATTTTTTTGGGTCAGCAATTTGTCACTTTACATTGAGTTAAAGAACAAATCTATTTGGTGGTTTGTTACCTATAGTGGTTATATTTGTTCATCATGTCATGCTCTGTTGTTTCTGTTGAGTGCTATTTTCCATGTCCGATATATTGTTGTCAGTCTAGATACATGTAGTATTAATTAACATGGACTTAGTAGTAGATATATATTGTTATGCTCTTTGTCGCATTGAATTGTTTTGTAGTTACGGCAATCTATCTTAAGTGAGTAGAGGTGGGGTTAAATACAACGATAATTGAATAGGTGTGTCTTTATTCCAACGGAAGGAACTACACTGCAATCAACATCTGTAGTAGTAGAATAAATCATTTAAAACATTGTGCAACACTTATTCGACAACCAATTGTCATAACCATGAATCAATAATGTTAGATCGTTCTTCCGATTATGATTTAAACGCTTTTATTTATCATCGCCACCAGAAATCAATATGGGCTAAGTGGTTATTCACTTTAGTTTTTAGGGCATAATGCATGATACTGAAGATGCCCAAGTTCCAGAAGCATCCCTGGTTCTTTTGTGTGTCTAATGTAAAGTTATGCTAGGTGAGAAACACTGAAAAGTATTACTGTTTTTGATCCTGCTGGAGAAGGGATCGAACCCACAACCTTTGGATCAGCAGTCAGTAGCCCTTACCACTGGACAACCTCACCATATGCGCAGGTCAGGTTCGTATATCAACAGTCACGGAATAACAATATTATATTATCATCGTGTTTCTCAACGGAAAGATAAAATAAACCATTCACTCGTGACTATGGTTACCATCAGAAAGGAGTTGATCAATATAAGTTGCAAGAATCTGTTAATTAACAATCGCACTTAGTCTTAAATAAAAAATAAAATAAAACAATACTGTATTACATTGTAAAGAAGGTGTGGAGATGTCTGACGGATGTAGTGGTGTACACGCAATGTTCTTAGAAATACCGTAAGGCCCAACTGAGATCCGGGTTACTACTCAACCTTGCAGTACGCGTTGAACTACGAGGATTTAATGAGCAAAAATAACCAATTACTAGTAGCGACAGATTGGCTAGCAATGAGCATTGACAGAGCACGTGTCTGATCTATGACGACTGAGCCATGCAATCTCTTAAATTTATAGTTATGATTATTATGTAAGGCAGTGGGTACGCACGCTAGATCCGGTTGAGTTCGTTAATCTTGTTAATTTATTTGCATCCGTTGAATTTATAGCTTGAGTAGAAATCCCACAAAAGGTACCACGTACTGTGATGGTAATTGCCTGGACTGTCGAACACGTCTATGTGGCTACCAGTTTGTAGTACGTATGTGTATTTATGTATTCCAAACAGCACATTAGCAATTCATTAAAAAGAAGTCATGCGATAAAATCAGACATTTAAATCTGATGCACTTCTATACTACAACCACTGTCTTGCTGTTAATATTTAATCATCAGTTTTAATTAAAACAGATTATGGTTAATTAACATGTACGTACCGGCCTCAGCGTCTCGAGATAAAAAGATATTGGAATACACATGTAGTCTTCATTGAGGATTCTCTAATTATTATGCTATAACCAAAAATACAGTTGTGCTTGACTTGAAGACCATCTCCAAATTTCCAAAGGTGGTCCTTTGTAGTCCTATATTATACATTGTATTAAGGTTTTTTAACAACACCTGTTCCTCGAATTACAACCAATACTTACACTCAGCGCTCAACACTCAAATATTGAAATTCAGTATTTTGAGGTCCAAAGCGACATTTGAGCAAGAAGTTGTACATTGTAATAATGTTAAATTGGTACTAAATATTATTTTCAGCTCCCTTCCTAGAGTAATTTAGTATATTTGTAAGCTATAATCGTAATTTATCAGTCTCGATGCTGATTGTGACACTCAGATTCAATAATTACATCGATATCTTACAAATAACACACAGTAGCATAGAAAATATATTAACTCTTATTTTCAACACCCATATAACAATTTTATACATTTCCCTTATCAAGATTTGCAATCTAAGACAAATAATAACTCATCGTATCACATTTTCAATTTAGTGCCGAGTGTAAGTATTGGTTGTAATTTTGGGCCCATGTTACTATTTCATTTACGGGCTAAAACGCTCGCGTAACTAAGCATCCCACGCAATTCAACAAAAACTCTGATGTTATTAAAGGCATCAAATTTAAGAAGAAAGTTGTCATCCTAATTGAAAATGTACTTTATTTATATACCAAATGCTATGACATATACGCCTGTTAAGGGAAAATAAATCTGGAATAACAAGACGGTTTGGAACTTCAATCCACTCGCGTACAAACCACTTCCAAGGTTTAACAGTGTGTTGGGAAAAACGGCCCAGCTGTTGATAGAGAAAGCATACAATCATTTTCTAAACCGGCACTTTAGGCTATCGAGGAGGTGGTTCGCATTCAAAACAGTGGCGCTAAGTTGTGTTTTTGTTTTTGAAACGAAATTCGCTGATCGATTGTTAGACTCCGGGAACCGACAGTTTTTTTGCTACGCGACATGTTTTCGACGTTGAGACTTTTACAAATTGTGAAGTGGATATAGATTTACTTTAATGTTTTTGGCTTGCGAAAATAGTATGTACTTATTAGCCTGTCCCTTTAAAAGTTGGTCGATACCAGCGACAGTCTATATTATTACCCCTCACATTTTTCGTAATGTTAATTTCCCATAGACATTCTTACTATTACGATCAAGCGGATCAATATACCACGTGATTGAACAATTTTTTACTGTCAGCAGGGTGATAGTACTTTTTTGACAGTACTTTTTTGTCACGTGACATTTTCTTTCTAAACTCTTTGGCGGCTACTTATCATTTCTTTAAATTCTTCCACATGTGAGCTCTGCTAAATTAAATAGCATAAAATAATTTCTTGGTTTACAGTAGATAATCGCTGAAAGTTGGGGTAATAAAATAAATAACACATAGCTTCGAGAGTGACAGTAAAAATGTCAGCCCTCGGAAAGTACTGTTACCCGCGGCCTTATGCCTTGGGTAACAGTACTTTCCTCAGGCTGACATTTTTTCTGTCACCCTCGAAGCTATGTGTCACATGTATTTATATACTGTCTATCGTGCACTACTAAATCACCCCCTAAATACTTTAAAGATTCGACAATTTGATCACAATTCTCCAGACATTTCCTTACGCGAGAATCATTCTTTTCTGTCACAAAACATCTGTCAATCTTTCCCCTAGTGTTTAAAATTTCAAATGTTTGACACAAAATTAGTAAATTCTAGATGTAATTGGCTGCAAATCTGACAAATTAGACGAGAAGGGACATAAATAACACGGCTCCAAGTTCGCCACCAATCGTTGAATATTGATCGCAGTTATAAAAAGTGCTGCATACATTTACCAAAAAAGTAGGTATCTTTAAATGAAATTTTCTTCCGTGACGAAGTCCTACAGACAAGAAGAAAGTCCTGTCTCCAGAGTTATCAATCGTTCATGTTGATTGATGTAACCACTCTCTATTGTTATTTCTGCAGCTAACAGCTAACAAGAGCGGAAATGTCACAAAATTACGTCCGTTTGGGGGCATGGACAATGAAAAAAGCACACAATCAAACTTGGCATATTTCCATCTTTATGGGAATTCAAGGGCCATAATCCAAGAAAGTCTGGGCTGATTAGCCTCAAAATTGAACTTGGCCTAAAAAATTTATCATGCCAATAAACAATGTCATAAAGTTTAAAGATTATCAGACGCAAATTGTTTGAATTAGAGTACAGACAAGGCCAATTTAACATTTTCTTGGCAATTCAATGACCATTTCGACAGTTAAAGACCTATTTCATAGACATTCCGAGATGAAAAGTTACCACGAGCTGTTAAACGTTTTTATTGCAATAAAACACCATCAATTGAGTGTAGGAATTTTATTCGGCGAGGTAGTCCTGAAATTGGTATGTGGGTAAAGGATGATTCAATTACGATAACACCTTATATTTACTAATTAATGAAAATGGTAAACAAGCATGCATTATCATTATGTTTGCATAATAAACAACATCCTGTTTGCATAATAATGAGCAATAAGCAATCCACGTGATAATGTTTTGGTTACTTCGTTGTGTAATTAGCAGGACTTAGCCGTATTTGAAGATATGGTAGTGTCTGTGAGGAACGGTAATGTCGTAGAGGCACGATGGTGCCTATGCAATGTGACTGTGAGGGGGGGTCATGGGTTCGTATCCTGGAACGAACGAGATTTTTAGCATTCTTTTAATCTTATAGGTTATGAATATATAAATTTTATGTTATTTTATTTTAATAATTGATACAGTTACCTGTGGATGCACTACGTCATAAGAACCCTTATAACATATCGTCTTATTGTTTTATTGTATTTTTATTGAGATCATGGTCTCGAAATGAAGTTTTTCTGTTTGTACATTAGATTGTGTGTAAAACTATGTAATTGTTATTGTTTCACATTCTCCTTTATGTAGATCACTTTGATTTAAATTTTATAATATCTAATAATATGACGTAAACATGTTGTAATTATATTGTTAATTGAATTACTTTCGCCTATCGATAAGGAAACCTTTATTTAATACGATAATACATTATATTGTCAGTTAATCACATGATCATTCCAATAAAGTAATTTTAATCGCAATGTTATGAGTTTGGAAGTGTGGGTATACAAATATTCAAGTACTTGAACGTTTACATATGAAGTAAATATCTTAGATCATTGCTATCAAATGTGTCATTAATTTTATTTTTCCTATCGACAAATTCTTAGTTTTACTGTCAATGCGATTAATCTGTTGTGTTGTTAAGTACATCAGTATAATATATACACTAGTCGAATGTTCTTAGTACACACTTAGTAAGTTTAATTTAACTGAAACAAACTAAGACCTATCAGTGAATCGAATATACTATTGGAATCAGAAAACTATTGTCAATCAAGTTGAGTTAATAACTATTCTGAAATATAATAAGAACATATTAGAAAAAGACTATATATTTCAGTGCTTAAAACAACAAAATCGTACATCAATATTGTGAATGACCACCGTCTGCCCATGGAAAAGATATAGGTGTGTACAAATTGCTGCGGGAGTGGATTCCGTTCTAGTAAATGGTGCTTTATGATTTCCTGTACGTTCTGGTGTTGCCGTCGTGCGCGGATGCGTCGCCCAAACTCATCCCAGACGTTTTCTATCGGTTTAGGTCCGGGCTACGAGGCGGCCATTCCATCGTGCAACTTTAATAAGAAATTGCATCAAAATTAAATTCCATGTGATGAGAATGTGTTTGTATCTTACAAAAGACACGATTGATTGAATTGTAGTAGTAATTCGAATGATAAATACCTTTAGAACGTTACTTCCATGCTCAACCTCACATTGCTCAATACAAATAAATGAACATGTTATGTTCAATTCAACGATTCCACATTATTTCCCGATCTTAAAGTGATACAGCTATCAGTCAGATGTTGTCATAAACGTATTCTGACGCATTTAACGACTAAATGTAAATGACGCCATGTGATGTCTCAATTTTAAATTCAATCAATAGAAACATGTTATTTTTTCGTGAATGCAATTTTTTGATTTTTCTATTTCTGTATTAAAGACAATCACCAACACATGATATCTTTACAGTTTTATTGAGTTTAGATAGTTATGTTCCTGAATTATTCTACTTCTAAAATTGTGAAACTTAGAACATTCGTCAAGTGTATGTATTTGATTGTTTTACACCCTGTTCATTTAGTATATGCCATTTTGCAAATTCGGAATTCGGCATAAGGCTGCTTCGTGTCTTTTAATGATGCATGTACGATGTTACTATTGAGTGTTGCTGGTTGTCCTTGTGATGTGTGGTTTTCCATGTGATTCGTTATGTATGTTGGCTTGGCTCACGAAATGTTTAACTGACTGATTTGTTTTCGAGTTTGAGTTAACTTCTGAGTTGAGTTATCATCTTAGTTAACTTCTGCCAGAAGTTCACTCGAACATTATTTTTGAGTTCACGTTTGAGTTAACATCTGAGTAAACTTCTGCCAGAAGTTCACTCGAAAATTATGTTTTGAGTTAACTTCTGAGTTAACATTTGAGTTAATTTCTTCCAGAAGTTCACTCGAAAAATAGTTTTTGAGTTAACTTCTGAGTTAACATCTAACAGCTAACTGCCAACTTCACATACCTGTATACCTCTAGTACTCCCGAACTGTAACGGTTAAGTGGAAAACAAAGCGCTGTGGTGAGCGTAGGCTCACTCTTGCTTGTGATGTTTGGCCGGTTGCTTTTGTGCGGGGCTTATTGTTTGTACCAAACCACCAAATGCCTACGCGGACCAAAATCAGATACACTCAAGTAGTCCTTTTAAAAACTTTGATTTGGCTGGAAATGGTGGTATTTGTTGACAAATCAGCATTAGAATCATGTAATTGGGTTTACATGCTTTGTACACATGTATGTGATGTAGTGAAACTGTTTTATTAAGAATATTTTGATATTCTGGCTTAAATATGAAAGCGAAAGTAGGGTTGTGGCTAACGGACATTGAATCAGTCCGCGCGTGTGGGAAAATCTGTTCACCGCGTTTGACGAACCAAATTTTTCTTATATGATACGCAACCCCCTGATTTTTTTTCATTTTCTTGAGGCTATATGCTATTTCTATTGATTGGTGGATTTTGAGAGGTCCCCATGGACAAAAGTTTGACATTTTTTTGGGTCAGCAATTTGTCACTTTACATTGAGTTAAAGAACAAATCTATTTGGTGGTTTGTTACCTATAGTGGTTATATTTGTTCATCATGTCATGCTCTGTTGTTTCTGTTGAGTGCTATTTTCCATGTCCGATATATTGTTGTCAGTCTAGATACATGTAGTATTAATTAACATGGACTTAGTAGTAGATATATATTGTTATGCTCTTTGTCGCATTGAATTGTTTTGTAGTTACGGCAATCTATCTTAAGTGAGTAGAGGTGGGGTTAAATACAACGATAATTGAATAGGTGTGTCTTTATTCCAACGGAAGGAACTACACTGCAATCAACATCTGTAGTAGTAGAATAAATCATTTAAAACATTGTGCAACACTTATTCGACAACCAATTGTCATAACCATGAATCAATAATGTTAGATCGTTCTTCCGATTATGATTTAAACGCTTTTATTTATCATCGCCACCAGAAATCAATATGGGCTAAGTGGTTATTCACTTTAGTTTTTAGGGCATAATGCATGATACTGAAGATGCCCAAGTTCCAGAAGCATCCCTGGTTCTTTTGTGTGTCTAATGTAAAGTTATGCTAGGTGAGAAACACTGAAAAGTATTACTGTTTTTGATCCTGCTGGAGAAGGGATCGAACCCACAACCTTTGGATCAGCAGTCAGTAGCCCTTACCACTGGACAACCTCACCATATGCGCAGGTCAGGTTCGTATATCAACAGTCACGGAATAACAATATTATATTATCATCGTGTTTCTCAACGGAAAGATAAAATAAACCATTCACTCGTGACTATGGTTACCATCAGAAAGGAGTTGATCAATATAAGTTGCAAGAATCTGTTAATTAACAATCGCACTTAGTCTTAAATAAAAAATAAAATAAAACAATACTGTATTACATTGTAAAGAAGGTGTGGAGATGTCTGACGGATGTAGTGGTGTACACGCAATGTTCTTAGAAATACCGTAAGGCCCAACTGAGATCCGGGTTACTACTCAACCTTGCAGTACGCGTTGAACTACGAGGATTTAATGAGCAAAAATAACCAATTACTAGTAGCGACAGATTGGCTAGCAATGAGCATTGACAGAGCACGTGTCTGATCTATGACGACTGAGCCATGCAATCTCTTAAATTTATAGTTATGATTATTATGTAAGGCAGTGGGTACGCACGCTAGATCCGGTTGAGTTCGTTAATCTTGTTAATTTATTTGCATCCGTTGAATTTATAGCTTGAGTAGAAATCCCACAAAAGGTACCACGTACTGTGATGGTAATTGCCTGGACTGTCGAACACGTCTATGTGGCTACCAGTTTGTAGTACGTATGTGTATTTATGTATTCCAAACAGCACATTAGCAATTCATTAAAAAGAAGTCATGCGATAAAATCAGACATTTAAATCTGATGCACTTCTATACTACAACCACTGTCTTGCTGTTAATATTTAATCATCAGTTTTAATTAAAACAGATTATGGTTAATTAACATGTACGTACCGGCCTCAGCGTCTCGAGATAAAAAGATATTGGAATACACATGTAGTCTTCATTGAGGATTCTCTAATTATTATGCTATAACCAAAAATACAGTTGTGCTTGACTTGAAGACCATCTCCAAATTTCCAAAGGTGGTCCTTTGTAGTCCTATATTATACATTGTATTAAGGTTTTTTAACAACACCTGTTCCTCGAATTACAACCAATACTTACACTCAGCGCTCAACACTCAAATATTGAAATTCAGTATTTTGAGGTCCAAAGCGACATTTGAGCAAGAAGTTGTACATTGTAATAATGTTAAATTGGTACTAAATATTATTTTCAGCTCCCTTCCTAGAGTAATTTAGTATATTTGTAAGCTATAATCGTAATTTATCAGTCTCGATGCTGATTGTGACACTCAGATTCAATAATTACATCGATATCTTACAAATAACACACAGTAGCATAGAAAATATATTAACTCTTATTTTCAACACCCATATAACAATTTTATACATTTCCCTTATCAAGATTTGCAATCTAAGACAAATAATAACTCATCGTATCACATTTTCAATTTAGTGCCGAGTGTAAGTATTGGTTGTAATTTTGGGCCTATGTTACTATTTCATTTACGGGCTAAAACGCTCGCGTAACTAAGCATCCCACGCAATTCAACAAAAACTCTGATGTTATTAAAGGCATCAAATTTAAGAAGAAAGTTGTCATCCTAATTGAAAATGTACTTTATTTATATACCAAATGCTATGACATATACGCCTGTTAAGGGAAAATAAATCTGGAATAACAAGACGGTTTGGAACTTCAATCCACTCGCGTACAAACCACTTCCAAGGTTTAACAGTGTGTTGGGAAAAACGGCCCAGCTGTTGATAGAGAAAGCATACAATCATTTTCTAAACCGGCACTTTAGGCTATCGAGGAGGTGGTTCGCATTCAAAACAGTGGCGCTAAGTTGTGTTTTTGTTTTTGAAACGAAATTAGCTGATCGATTGTTAGACTCCGGGAACCGACAGTTTTTTTGCTACGCGACATGTTTTCGACGTTGAGACTTTTACAAATTGTGAAGTGGATATAGATTTACTTTAATGTTTTTGGCTTGCGAAAATAGTATGTACTTATTAGCCTGTCCCTTTAAAAGTTGGTCGATACCAGCGACAGTCTATATTATTACCCCTCACATTTTTCGTAATGTTAATTTCCCATAGACATTCTTACTATTACGATCAAGCGGATCAATATACCACGTGATTGAACAATTTTTTACTGTCAGCAGGGTGATAGTACTTTTTTGACAGTACTTTTTTGTCACGTGACATTTTCTTTCTAAACTCTTTGGCGGCTACTTATCATTTCTTTAAATTCTTCCACATGTGAGCTCTGCTAAATTAAATAGCATAAAATAATTTCTTGGTTTACAGTAGATAATCGCTGAAAGTTGGGGTAATAAAATAAATAACACATAGCTTCGAGAGTGACAGTAAAAATGTCAGCCCTCGGAAAGTACTGTTACCCGCGGCCTTATGCCTTGGGTAACAGTACTTTCCTCAGGCTGACATTTTTTCTGTCACCCTCGAAGCTATGTGTCACATGTATTTATATACTGTCTATCGTGCACTACTAAATCACCCCCTAAATACTTTAAAGATTCGACAATTTGATCACAATTCTCCAGACATTTCCTTACGCGAGAATCATTCTTTTCTGTCACAAAACATCTGTCAATCTTTCCCCTAGTGTTTAAAATTTCAAATGTTTGACACAAAATTAGTAAATTCTAGATGTAATTGGCTGCAAATCTGACAAATTAGACGAGAAGGGACATAAATAACACGGCTCCAAGTTCGCCACCAATCGTTGAATATTGATCGCAGTTATAAAAAGTGCTGCATACATTTACCAAAAAAGTAGGTATCTTTAAATGAAATTTTCTTCCGTGACGAAGTCCTACAGACAAGAAGAAAGTCCTGTCTCCAGAGTTATCAATCGTTCATGTTGATTGATGTAACCACTCTCTATTGTTATTTCTGCAGCTAACAGCTAACAAGAGCGGAAATGTCACAAAATTACGTCCGTTTGGGGGCATGGACAATGAAAAAAGCACACAATCAAACTTGGCATATTTCCATCTTTATGGGAATTCAAGGGCCATAATCCAAGAAAGTCTGGGCTGATTAGCCTCAAAATTGAACTTGGCCTAAAAAATTTATCATGCCAATAAACAATGTCATCAAGTTTAAAGATTATCAGACGCAAATTGTTTGAATTAGAGTACAGACAAGGCCAATTTAACATTTTCTTGGCAATTCAATGACCATCTCGACAGTTAAAGACCTATTTCATAGACATTCCGAGATGAAAAGTTACCACGAGCTGTTAAACGTTTTTATTGCAGTAAAACACCATCAATTGAGTGTAGGAATTTTATTATCTTTTTGGGAATTCAAGGGCTATAATCCAAGAAGGTCTGTGCTGATTAGCATCATAATTGAACTTGGCCATAATAATTCGTTATGCCAATAAACATTGCCACAAAGTTTAAAAATGATCAGATGAAAATTGTTTGAATTAGAGAACAGACAAGGCCAATTTAACATTTACTTGGCAATTCAAGGACCATGGCTGCTTCGTATCTTTCAAAATTGCATGTACACAGTCACTGTATCTGTTGTGAATTGTATTTGTGGTGTGTGTCGTCCGTTTGTTATTTTCTTGTCGCCTGGCTCTTGTTCTGGTTTAGTTCGACTGACTGAAGCGACAGACTTTTGGGATGGGATGTCGTGTTTTTGTAGTTTCTAGTTTTTTACATTGGGCATTGTCTGTGCCATTTTGTCGTGTTTTTCTGGTGCTAGTGTTTTATGTTGGCCCTGGTCTGCGCCTTTTATGGTTGCGTTGGGCATTATCTGTGTCTTTTTGTTTTCATGTGTCCTTTCGTGTACTGCTGGTTCTGTTTGGTGTTGTCTCTGCCGGTAGTTTCGTATGTTTGATTAAATTTAGCTTAAGTGCCGTTTATAGTAGAGTTTTTCAATCTTAAAAAATCAACAAAATGTCATAATTTCTCAGTATTCGTCATATTGACCGGGACAAATTATATTGAAGCTCTGGTTTTTCTGCGCATACACTATTTGTCCCCTATCTGATTCGATCGCGCTATTCATACCCTATCCGGTTCGTTTATAAGTTAATTTGCAGCTGTAGAGTAATGCATGTATTTTTTTGTTGCTAATTTTTTTATTTCCTTGCGCCCTTTTATCCCCTATCGAGTTTTTTTTATATATTTTTGTTTAATACCATCAATAAATTATGTGTGCAGTTGCAGATATTTCTTCATTCGTCTTGGGGCATTCAGCTTGTTGGAGCTTGGTCGTTCAACTAAGCGCTTGACTTGTTGCGGCTGGGTCATTCAACTTGGGCATACTAATTGTTTAAAATGGGTCATTCGACTGGGGCTATTTTTATTGCTGAAACTAGGTCATTCGGCTGAAACTATGTCATTCAGCTGAAACCATGGCATTCAGCTTTTATTACTGTTATTCTTTAACTTTTTAGGACCTCAGACAGCTAAAACTAGGTATTTCAGCCGTTTCACTGTTGAAAGTAGGTCATTCAGATTTGACTTCAGCTTTTTGATTGCTGAAACTAATTCATTCAGTTTTTGACAGCTGGTCATTGAGGAGTTCATTTTCTCGTTCGGTTATGTGTTGGGCATTGTGCCTTGTATGTTTTTATGTTTTCTGTGTTCGGCTAGTTAAGTGCTTCCTTCCCTGTCCGTCTTATTGCTTCTGTTTTAAGAATGTAGTGACTGCATAAAGCGCATTATCCCGTTTACGGACACGTTAACGCATGACACGAGATTATGAGTTATTTATAGCCTACACGTATCGTTTATCCAAATACTATTGTAATGTCAATGAAATATATAAGAGTGGACGTGAAACTAGTGCATGTCTTATCTAAATAAAGAATCACATAGGTTTCTTACCCTCGCTATTACCTCTGAAGGTCAACACCTTGGTTTTCCATTTCAGATATAACTTTATCTGAACCACAAATCTGCACATAAATTTGACACTGAAAAATTTGCGAAGTCATACAAATGTATTATAGCCGGTATTTAGCTATTTTGTACCCATCTCGGATGACAGATTATCACAAAAATCTCGGTCATATCAACTTTCTTACCTTTCCGCATGTCAATTTAAATTGATAAGTTCATGGAAGTTATGGTTGCGGTATTATCTAGACTCATTGAAAAGTATAAATAGGGTTAAACTAACGCTTTTAAATCAATTAAGACCGGAGTTGCAAAGATAAGTATAAACTCAATATCGTTAAACTTGCGACTGTATTGTTTTGAAATAATGAAAGCTTTTGTCCTTGTAGACGAACTAACACGGTTTAGCGGTAATATAATAGTATAGGGCGGCGAAAAATGCTTAAATAATTACATGGAACGTTAAGTGCGTAAGAATTTTTCTCATTTTTTTTCAAGTTTTTGGTTTGCACGAGTATAGGAACGCACTTTGGTGCTGAAATCAATTTGGAACGGAACGCACTTTTGTGCTAAAATTGTTTTGGAACAGAACGCACTTTCGTGCTGAAATTATTTTGGAACGGAACGCACTTGGATAGGTGTTGGCGAATGTATATGGTAAATAGCTATGTAGAACGCACTCGATGTTGAATGCATCGTGGTGTCCAACACAAAAGAGCCACTCAGAAGACTAGTTGATACCTGCATAGAATGTATAGCCAGAGCAGTAATTGTTTATAAATGCAAGAATCATTTGATAGTTTCGACTAGAAGTTCTTGACTCGCATTCCTAAAATCGTTGAACGCTTAGAATGCCATATGATAAGAAATATATAATAGATCGTTGATATATATGCAGATAGAGGTTTTATTTTAAGTCAAGCAAAACACAAATAAATTGACTATCTATTGCATCTGCACTGCAGACCGAAAACGTACCCCGTTGCCTTATGGAAATATGACAAAAATCAGTTCTTATCATAATTATGCACCCACATATCTCTCGTTTATATCTACAGGCGGCACTCTAATGTTTGCCAAGACAGTTGACCCAGTACTTTCACCGCACTTGAAATAGAGCTTTTTGTTTACCTTATTCATTCATAAGAACATGGCCTATATATCTATACTCATATAAGCACCGTTATGTTTGAACAAACAAGTATGCAGAAAGAATAATGCAGATCCCTTACAGGTCAGTGAGTTTGAAAAATAGCTCAATGGGTTCATGCACGAGGTAATATGAGAAGTTCATTTACTCTACAACCCGATCTTCAAGAAAAAATTATTCTTTCAAGGTATCTACCAAGCTGATAGGAAAGTCAGTTGGTAATATAACCATAGCGGAAGGTCTCTTGTTAATACAACTTACGTTTTAGTTAACATTTCCTTGTATACATGTATACGATGAATGTGATAGGGTGGCTTGTCAATATGCACGTTAGCGTGGACTTTATAGTCACTCTGGGAACAACGACCGTTTGCAAAGAGGAAACGTTATTAATGAATGTACAAAAATGTCTAAAAAAATACACAAGTCAAATTCATAGTAATAATTGTCAAAAAGATTATTCCAATGGCAAAATAGGGTTCAAAACAATATTAATGCGTTTTAAAAATGTGTTTTAAAAATGTAAAAGACGAGGGGAAAATAAATAGTTCATCATTCCCAAAAAAAACTTGAGGAACAACGCCCACCCTTAGATACACACACCAACACGTCCCCCGTCTTGAGACGGGCATATAAACATTGTACATGCTTATGACTCAATATTACCTGGGCTGGTATTCACAAAGCATCTTAAGTGAAAACTTAAATATTTTGACTTAAGTCAATATTTTGTGCAGTTCATATGTCCCGCAATTTAAAAAATAAGCTATGTTTTCTTAGTGATTATAGTAGCTGTTTACCTAATACTTCAACACTATGTAAAATATTAAGCACCTTGATTTTCTTGCTTAGCTGATACACTTAAGAACAAATCAAGATTTTAAGAAATTCCTATGTTTTCTGCTAAGATGCTTTGTGAATACCAGCCTAGGTCACTAAATTAATCATAGTGTGACATCCTCGCAAACTTTTTATAGGTTACATATTGTAGTAAACAAGATAATAAATAACATGATCCCCGAGCAAATATTTAAAGTAAACTGTCAAACTATGTAGTCGATGCCATGATTTACAAACACACACAGCATAGCATTTCAGCAAGTGTCATTTGTTTACAAAAATAAACATAAGGATGTGTACTGGTTTGCAATTCACTTGTAATCAAAAGGAAGCCGAATATTGTAGTTCTGTAGATCCGAAGGCGCACCAACAATACCGGTTACTAGTATATAGAAACTTACAAGAAATGTTTTTGTTTTCGTGCCAAAGAGTCACGATGGTGACTCTAATTATTCAGGTGCCAAAATGAAGTATTGTTGCAAAAAGGTAGCCTTTGTTGCAAGAAGACAGTCTTTGTGGCAAAAGGAAGCAACAGTTGCAAGAAGGAAGTGTTTGTTGCAATAAGAAGGAAGCATAACTTGCAAGAAAAAAGTGCCTGTTACAATAAGAAAGCATAGGTTGCAAGGAAAATACGTATGCTTTATGTTGCAAAAAGGAAGTGTTTGTTGCAATAAGAAGGAAGCATAACTTGCAAGAAAAAAGTGCCTGTTACAATAAGAAAGCATAGGTTGCAAGGAAAATACGTATGCTTTATATTGCAAAAAGGAAGTGTTTGTTGCAATAAGAAGGAAGCATAACTTGCAAGAAAAAAGTGCCTGTTACAATAAGAAAGCATAAGTTGCAAGGAAAATACGTATGCTTTATGTTGCAAGAAGGAAGTGTTTGTTGCAATAAGAAGGAAGCATAACTTGCAAGAAAAAATTGCCTGTTACAATAAGAAAGCATAAGTTGCAAGGAAAATACGTATGCTTTATGTTACAAGAAGGAAGTGTTAGTTGCAATGAAAAGGAAGCGCAAATTGAAAGAAAGGAGTGCCTGTTACAATTAGAAAGCATAAGTAGGAGACGGGGTTTTTATCAAAACAATACAATGTAATTGCTTTAACGACTTCGTTTTTAATTTGCCCTTGAGACAGTTACTATGCTGGTTCTGTCAATGTTAACTATTAATCAAGACACTATTAAATAAACGATCTAAATCATCTGTCAAGACAATTTAAATGCTGAAATATTTAAAGCTGACCAAGAACTGCGGCAACCACATTATTTACAACTACTTAACATGCATAAGAAAATAGATCCCGGATGATTTGACAAAAGACACTAGCATAAAACCTCCCCATAACAATTAAGGTACTCTGGATGATCGTAACAACAGGCGTAGTATAAGCGGATTTAGCTCAGTGGGGAACGCACTGGGCTGTCAATCTAGAGGTCGTGGGTTCAATCCCTGGCATCGGCACTTGACAAATTCTGAAATATTTATAATATTTCCCGCTATATCTGGCCGTGTGGTCTGCAAGTATCTGGAAGTGCCAGGAAGCTGTGTATCGGTGCTATACACCGGGCACGTTAAAGAACCAGGCTGTCTATTCGAAATAAGAGCTAGGCGCACTTCTGCAGCGCCGGACATGTCTGTATCTAATGTCTCTCTTCAGGGGCTATCTCTCAGTCTGTCCCTCTGGTCAGATCATGCTGTATCTGCACTGGTAGAGGATGCACCTGCGCCCTTGTGGCTGCAACATGGGTAAAGCGCCTTTGAACGTGCGTTCGCATGAAAAGGGCGCTATATAAAATCTGGTATATTTATTTATATTTATTACGTTCATGTCTATTCCTAGTAATATACTCTACAAAATCATCAAACATAGATTATCAGATGCCACAGATACAACAATTACGACAAGAACAAGAACTTTAAGAGTTTGGAATGGGCAAATGATGCACCAATTAAATATTTGCTTTACGTTACATCATAGAATAGTGTATAGAATGGCAAATACCACTATAACTGTGTTGACTTTCAAAAACTCTTGCATAGTATTACATAGAGAGCGAACTTGTGACAAATCATTAGAGCTTATGCTTTTGCTCAAGAAATCACAGAAATAATAGAATTTTTTTTTTAAAAAGTCAGTTGTTGCGTCGAAGTTTTTGTGTATACACCGTTGATACGTCACTGAGATGATAATCGGAGCTTTAGGATTATGAAAATAATATACGATGTCATTTGGTATTAACATTTTCTTTTGTAAATCAATAGGTAATTTGGTTATCAAAGTAGGACAAGTGAAGACATCTATAAAGTAAGACAGGTGAAGACGTATATGTGAGTAATTTATATTTGTATTACGCAACGTATATATATGAATCCAGTTTTTAACCTAGTGTCGCCGCAATATTGTGTCAACACTGAGTGTACTTGGTGTGCTCAAACAAAACAGTTGGTCGCATATAATTCGGTGCCAAAGTTCTGTTTATATTTATTTTGATAGTGCTTCATATGACACTAGCTGTGTTTACCTATCGATAGTTTTGTACTAGAAAATCTTCGACCTTGTTTAAATCGGGTCCTTGTATGCTGTACGGGTTATTAAAGTGTCTTGTCAGAGAGAAACAGAGGTATTTATGAACAGTGCATCAAAGCCAAACGTTATAAATAAAAAGATAAAAAACAGCACAAGATGCAATAACTCAAGTCATGAAAACCCCAAAATTATCATAACAGATTCGCCCAGATGTTTACAGCTTTCAGAAGTTTAGTATTGCTTTTGGACTTATCCTACCTTATCGTACCAGAAGATCATTATCATATTATTTTAAATAAAACATACTAGTACACAAATGTACTAAGATGGAATACTGTATAAGGTTATCAACGTTTGTAACCATTTATGGCGTCACGCCCGACTTCTAATATAAAAATGCGTACAAACGATCTTCGTGTCTTATAGATCACACTTACACCCCTTATAACACACGGACGTTCATTGAAAAGATGTCTCGCCGAATATGTATTCTATTACAATAGATTGCTTCTAAATGACTTATTTGAATGTAAATGTTTAGTGGAAAGGTAATTTACTGATTGGACATGTTGAAGGCGGGGGTGAAAAGTTTGATAAGACTTTACTTAAACATGCGAACGAACACTACTACTGGTAGTCAATAATTGGAAATCCACATGATATGAAATCGGCGATGAATACACCGGCGACGAATACACCAGCGATGCGAGGGCTTATTGGTTTTAATTCGACGATCATAACCCATCGGCGCCAGGATCTTCCTTCTTGTTGTGAAAGTTGATAAAAATCGATCAGTTTGCAATAGTATCTGGTCCGGCTACCCGACAAGATAATATTTTTTTTTCAATCAATTATCATAATTTCATTTTCAATTTTAGCTAGATTTTATTTTGGGCCTGATTATCTGTGTTAGAGGGTGCAAAGGGAATTAATTTCATGAAAAAAGGAGACTGAAGAGTTGTCTCCTTTAATTAAACATAGGGTATGTTTAGACAGAACTTGCTGGTATGGGTCTGTCGATGGGTGAGGCGCAGAAAATAGCCAATGACAGGACCAAATGGAGAGAGATCATTGCAGCCTTATTTCCTACCGGGGACGAAGAAGAATAAAGCATATAAAGAATGTATTGATAGACTAAATAGTATCTTTGTCCTCATAGTATCGTGTCATAATACATACAGATCAAATCTCGACTTTCCAGTTCTGTTTCACATTAAATGTTGGAGCTTATTTTCTGATTTTCAAGCGTCCGAACCAGGTGCCGATATAGAGCTTACAATTTACAAGCGAACCAAACAAAACTATGGATCTTCAAAAGATGTTTTGACATCACCAAATTGAAGTCTCCTATAGACAAATAAGAGTTCTCCATCAGTTTGAGAAACAGATTCGAAGCTCTGACAGATAAGGATGACGATCCCTATGAGAATAAATGGTATCAGGTAAAGAAAACGTTCACGTGAGTCTGCGATGAAAGGCTTCGTTTACGGACTCGAACAAGACCTGAATCTAAGACATTTAAACAGAAGAAAATTGAAATTAACGTCACAAAAATACTAAAGTCTCGCTTTTTAACTTTGTCTTTTCTTAGCTCCATTTTGAATTTTTCTCGATGGAAACGAACGGATATAATATGGCATCGGATGTTGTGACTGCTTTAACAGACAACGTTGTTTCCATCCAAATCTGTTCCGTATAGTTAGTACTTTATTGCAACTGTTACAAGTCTCGCTGCGTTTTTGCGAAATAATGGCTCAAAACGACGCATTTTTCACCTTTGTGCACCTTTATTATTTCCGTGTACATGCGTACGTGGGATGATCCATTATATAACCAGAAAATGCTTACAATGTTGTTATAACTTGAAATTTTCTAAAAAAGTTTTATGTGATGGTTAATACATATATTAGGAGAAAACTTACAAAAGAGTTTTTAAATATATCGAAAAAAAATTGTTTGGAACATTTTTGCCGACCTATGAAACCGGTAGGCGGGGCAACGTCAATTTTGCACTTTTTAAGGTTATTCAGAATTTAACTTTAATCAATTTGACGTTCACATTCTTAAGGCCTTACTGTACTAATTTTTAAAAACTTTTAAGATTATCATCCTTTAATATCTTTACGTAATCGCCAATGCCATACAAAGTTGAAAAAAGTCTCACGATAGTCATCCTTAGGAATTTCAATCAAAACATCCAACATTTTCGTGCGTAGTTCTAACGTTGACGTGATGTTACGTCCACTTTGTGTTAGATCTCTACCATTTTCCAGTCCATTTTGAATATGTTACTATGTTCACAAATCGAAGCTTTTGACTTAACATGATCACGAAATTATTACTGAATATCGTACACAATTTTATTATTACTTGTTTTTTTTCACAATTAAATATTTTATTGAAACTCTTTTGTCGTCGGTAATTATTGTTATCACGTAACGATAACACGTGTGTGACGTAACGAATGACAACACAACCCGTGTATGACGTCATCATCAGTCAGGCGAGTCTTAGGTGACACCAATTACCAATTGTCATCACTTTGCTGTTGCTTACTTGAAAACTGTGAGTGTTTGAATTTGCGTGAAAATGGTGAAAACTCCGAAAAATGCCCCACCTTGGCGTATCGAGGGGTACTTACCAACCATAGATTTTAGCAAGATGTCGCTGTAATCACGAACATTAAGGGAAACATTGCTTATGTATGTTATTACTACCAGCTAAAGTTTGAGTAAAAACGGATCATAACAAAATTATTAGCATTTTCTCGTTATATATGGATCATCCCTCGTATATTGTAAATTGTGCAATTTGTTTCTACGTTTGTGATATAACTTTCATTTTTCTAGGCCGAGTTTTGCTAAAGTAATCGTAGAAAATCGTTAGCCATTTTTGCCGTTTTCGAGTGCGCCTCACCTTTTGACGTTACGTCACTACCATTCAAAAGATTGAAACCAAAAGAACAGTTGTGTATTTTCCTTTGTGCTATGTTCTACTTCAAATCAGACTATTTGAATAACAAAACAATGATAATTTCACAGTTATTTTCACTGATAAATCTTTATAATCCATCGATACCAAATAATAAAATGAATAAATTTGTAGCAAATGCTCAACAATATGCGATATGTTAAGGGATCTTATTGGCAAAAAAACCATGGTGACAGGCGCGAGAATACAGATGGGCGTTGGTTGTTTTTGATTTCGATTCAATACGAGTATCACTTATGACTATGTTGTTTTTCGTATCTATTATTTGTGCTTTTGCTGTTTGAGATACCTTTGTGGTGACAAAAAACCACCCGAGCTGACGAAGGAGGCTGCGTACGAACAATGATGTCTTTTACTGATTCATTTATTTCTAAAATGACAGATGCGCTTGGAGGTTAGAAATGCAAAACTGTTCCGTTTATTTACCTTATGTAGTCTCGTCAATATGTATTGCGGTATTTTCAGGCCATTTTTATGTGTAAGTTTTTGAGGACATTTTGTAAATAGATTTTGTGTTTTGTAAATTGATATTTTGTACATATTAGAAAAGACTTTTGATAGATGACAGCCTGTTAGTATTATGCAGAAATATATCATTTATCAAATGGAATCAGTAACCATGGTGAGGAAATGTTGTTTTTGATAATTTTCTATGATGTTGTTGGTTGAAAAATGAGCTGTGTAATTTTGATGATTCTTTAATATGCTAATGACTTATATTTAAAAAGCTTTATTATGTTTTATGGAAATATTTCTTTAATAATGATTTCTGATGAAATCTGTAATGATTACATGTATTATCATATATGATCAGAACTTGTAAAATTCTAGATCTACGTGAACTTGCAATAAATTTGATTTGGGAATTGGACAAAGATCTTATAGCTTTTATTATAGGTAAAAACCCTAAAGGCCATGCACAAAAAATACAAATGTATACATAATATTACATATCAAATACAAACAGCTCATGTACTGCCACTGTACATATATGAGACTTTTACTGTCAACAAGTGTGTCCATTCTTCTATTTACCTGTCGTCTGATGAATTCAAGGATAGTATATTAGTTACATCAACCACATACAGTTTTTTGTAAATAAAAACAAAAAACAACAACGATACGACAAGAGGCACAGTAGACAGCTAAATGTGTGACCATGAACGAGTTGGTTTCAACTCAGGAATTTGAAATTCTATCCATAAAATATCATAGCAGTTGGTCAATTCAAAATCGCTCTACTCAGTACACAAGTCATTTATTATACTGTCAAGGAGTGTAACGCATTCCCCCTCCAAATGGAACCCCATAGCCAGTGCTAACAAAATAACAGACACAAGCGATTAAATTAGCTCAGTCGACGTAGAATACTTCTATGTACCCTATCCAATCGACGATCAATATATTTTCCTGATTTTACGCGAAATAGTCTTGGTTTACTTCAAAAAGGTCAATATCTATTACATCGTCAGTTCCATTCGTTGTCGTCACTGACCAAGCACCGAGCTGAGTTTTTGTATGAGAAACTCCGTAAGTTCCACTTACGATCAGTTGATTTTGTCATTTTGAACATATCGGTCCACGATTTGCGCACGATAATATCGTGCACCGATCAAAGTGAGTATGATTAAGGAATGCCACTTGTTCGTGAATAGTTTCGATTTGCCACGAGGAAAACGTGCAGAGTTTGGAAATAAATGGAAAATGATCAATGTGAAGAACTCCCACTTGGTATAAAAACGTTAAGGCCATTGTAAAGTGCGATAGCCGTTTTTTCCAAAAGCGTTTTTTCTTCGAATTGAAATTGGTGGACATAATTAACATAGCATTATATACTATGTACAACATTTACGCTGGGAGTTAACACATTCGCATTAATAAAGCATGGCAGCACTTTCATTGCAAATCTTGCTCGCACACCCTACCCCTTTAATGCATTTAATACTTGCCCGAAGGTGTGGTTTGGTGACGACAACGAAGGAAACCGACGATGTACTATAATATTATATTGATATATCGTGAAGGAAATAACGCATTTATCTTGTAATATCAGGCGAAAGTGAATATCATCGATTGTATGAGATACATGCATTTATTCCTCGTCGAATGAACCGACTTGATCGCTTGAATCTTTTACTTTGTTAGAACTGGCTTAGGGATTCAATTTTTAAGAGGGATTCAATTTTTAAGAGGGGGGGGGGGGGCGTTCCATAAAATTATTATAAATATATAGAGCGGTTTTGAATGGATCGACTGATATGATATTTTATGGATATAATTTAAAATTCATGTGGTTTCAACCTTGTATTAGCATAATTCAAAAGTAGAATAATTGTCTCAAATTAAATTACGGACCGGGGAGTATAGCGTGTAAGTTATAAAGCACTATCTAGTTAAGACTTTCTCGCGGAGTTTGATATATTCCACTCAAGATACTTTTGATAAACTAATGTATAAAAGCCGACGTTAATATGTTCGGACTTTACATACTACGGAAATAGCGAGTAACTGAGGGAAGAAACAAGTTTGTGTAGTTATGTTGAACATGGCTACTCGATTGTGTAGAAAGGGAATAATGTCAGAACAGATTCTGAAACGCCAATTGGATCGAATCATGTTTAACGTAATTTCGCGACATTAAACCTTTATAGTTTGTTTATCTTTGTTGTATGGTACAATCATTCTAGAACCAGGAAATGCACTTATGTCGTGTGCTTAATGAGTGTAATTGATTTCCCCATAATATACTTAACAAGCGAAGATATTTTTTATAAAGTAAATGATCACACCTCATTGTTCGTAAGTTTAACAGCACGTGATAGATCAAGTTGTCTTCATGCACGTCCGTAAAACCTTAGTAATAAAACATGCTTGAATAGAAAGGTGAACGATTTCTTATTCAATTAGAACAAACGCATTTGTATAAGTTCGGTGACTGATCGTGTTTTGATCCGAAAAGTAAACTCTGGGGTCATTGGGAACGTATCAATAGTGTTGAAAAATGGCCGTTGTGAAAGCCGTGATTAAGAACGTCAAACGGTTAATGGATATTAAAGCAGATTTACTGATCGGTGGAACATGTGAACTGATTAAAGGAAAATCAAGGGTTTTGTGTAAGTTGATAAATGTAAAACAGCGCTACTGGTAAAAATACCGTCTGTCTACCCGTCTAGATACCGGTAATATTTTGTCAATCAAATTATCATAACTTTATTTTCAATTTTAGCTGGATTTTATTTTTGAATTGCTCATCAATTTTTTAGGGTCACGGGGCAAAAGTAATAATTTCATGATAAAAGGGTAGACTGGTAAGTTGTCTTAGTTCATTAAACACAGGCTCTGTATAGACAGACTAGTAAAATACTAAAAACATAAGCAAGATTGGTCACTGCATGTCGAAGTTATGGTCCGGAGAAGATCGGTCGTACGCACAAACACCAAAATGGCGACTATGTCTCGCTCACCGCAAGCGAGCTCGACAAAAATGGAAAAAACAAAGCTACTGGTAAAATGTTTAATTGAAAACAATGGTACTGATAAAAAATCGGTCATGGAAAACCTAGGTACAAGTACGTGGAGAATGCAAGAAAAAAATGTTAAATGGAAAACAGAGGTACTGGTAAAATGGTTAACGGAAAAACAGGTACTGGCAAAAATGGTAAATGAAAAAACAGCGGTACTGGTAAAGTGGTTAACGGAAAAACCGGTACTGGTAAAAATGGTAAATGAAAAAACAGCGGTACTGGTTAAAATGGTAAATTGAAAACAGATGTACCGGTAAAAAGTGGTAAATTAATATAAGGGGTACTGGAAAAAAAAGTAAATAGAAAAACAGAGGTACTGGTAAATGGTAAATTGAAAACAGATGTACCGGTAAAAGTGTTTAATGGAACAACAGAGCTACTAGTAAAGGATGAATGGAAAAGCACAGTTATAGAACATAAAGAAACAATGCTACATCTGAAAACAAACCCCAGTTCTTCCAGATGAGTGGTTATCGCTATATATATAGATATATATAAGCCTATAACAACCGGGCTAACCGGGCGAACCAAACTAATAGGTGTGTACTACACATATACCAGTACTGCCTTAATTCATTAAGCATATAGCCATAAATTGTTTCCTCCTACCAATCATGAGTTTACTCTTATATTTTGTGAAACCACAAGTATGTGTCGTGGTACGTTTGGTTGACTTAATTCAATAGTTTGAAACTATAAGAATTCCATTCATGAGTGACTTCTAATCATGCAATACTGATAAAATACAAAATGTACAATTATATATAAACTTGATTTAACTCTGCTGTTGATTTAGGTCATAAATACTTTGACGTCAGTAAACGCTTAATTATCTTAATTAAGGCGTATTATTATGTAATGTACTTACTTACTTAACCCTCTTCACTTCCATCGCAGCTACATGACTTTCATTACAGCTCTCCAATCGCCTTGGCTCTGCACAAAATAAATTTAAACCGATTCAACTGGAGTCTTAAGTAGGTCATATTTGTTTTCTGTATTTCTCTTTTTGAAAACCATAGAATGTCTATATAAATTCCAGTACACCGCGACCACGTGTGTAACGCGACTACAGAAGCGAGTAAATAATTAATTGAGAACAAACTGTATTAACAATTGTTTCTGGTCAGTGGTTTATAGTTATTAAGTTACACCGTGACCCCTGTCGTCTCCGGTTACGGAATATTGTGACCCAGAGACGTTATGCGCTGATTGTGATAAGTGGCTCCTCATTGTCCCCTATACAATGTTGATTCTCCTAGCCCATAAGCTCATAAAATGACTTTATCTTCAGTTTTGGGGTGATGGTCCTTTCTTTCAAGGTGGTATTGTCAGATGAACCGAATAACAGCGGGTGCTGGCATCGTCGAATCCACCATCCAAATAGTCCTATAAATGCTCAAAATGTGTCAAATCGGTTTGTATGGCTGTCAAACCTGTGGGTGGAAAAACGCTTGAATGATCAGGAATAGGTTTGCCTATGATCCACTAAGTTTGCCTAAGTTCTCTATAAACTATAAAACTATAGTACAGGTTAGAACACCTAAACGCACTGACTATACATATAACCTATTAATTCTATAAATCCCTGGCCAGACGATAGAAGTGATCGTGTTCTACCATCTGAACTTCAGACTGCCGCATCATTATCAAATGTGTCGAAAGCAAAATTAAATTGTTTCTATGAAAGCTTCACATTTTTGTGACGAGCTCTATGTTGATTGTAGTAGCCACAGTAGTCCCGTCTACAATTTTTTTCAGACATAATGCGTTCTAAATATTGAAGTTTGCAATCGCTATCGCTATAACTATAGTGTTCTGCCATCTGAACTTCAGACTGCCGCAAATGCGTCGAAAGCAAAAAAACAAATGTTGAGAAAATTTATTTGTTTCTATGAAAGCTTCACATTTTTGTGAGAGCTCAATGTTGATTAAAGTAGCGACAACACGGCTGTGTCCCCGACTTTAGCGGTTATATTCTCGTCGGCAGTAGGCGGTTAGCTATCACACGAATGTTGTCTAGGTACAATGTAACTATAAAAATTTTTCATAGTTCTTAAACCATAAGTTCGTAAGCTGCGTGAAGTTGGCACAATATGTGAAGTTAATGGTACAATATGTGAAGTTGGTACAATAATATTTTATGCAATATTGAAAGTCGTTCTATAAAAAAGATAATATTAAGTCAGACAGGGAAGGCAGCACTCAACTTAACCAGCCGAGCACAGAAAACATTAAAAACACAAAGCACAATGCCATACTGAACCAACCGAGCACAGGAAACATAAAACACATAAAGACACAATGCCCAACTAAACAAGCGCAGATCAGCCCAAGTCCAAGCTGTCGAAAAGTATAATAAATTATTACTAGCTGAATGACCCAGTTTCCACAGCAAAATAACTATAATGCCTAGTTTTAGCTGTCAGAAATCTTAAAACGAAGAAGTGCCCAACACACTACCGACCAAGAAAATTTAACATCCCTTGTCCCAACTGTTTAAAAGCTGAATAGAAAATATTCAGCAAACAAAAGGCGGAATGCCTACGCTGAGTGACCTAGTTACAACATTAAAACTGCTGAACTACATAGTTTTAGCTGCCTTTGGTCCCAAACGTTAAGTAACAGTATTAAAACGTTGAAAGGCCCGATTTCAGCAACAAAACATCTGAAAGACATAGCCGGATGACCTAGTTTCAATAAGTAAAATGACGTAATCGAACAAATCGAGATATGGCGTAATGAACAAGTCATTAAGAATTGCAAGCAATACAGAAGTCCCCTACCGGTATAAAGCTATTTTCAATGTTTCTGTTCCCATAGCAACCACAATTCCCGTTAGAACCAAAACTGACGGACATTGAACATCAAAATGACAGTTCAATGGCGCTGGTAGAACGGCACTCACAAATTTTAAAGCTCAACGTTGGTCGCCATAACGACATTAAAAATGTGACTGTTCAATGTTGCGCTGGTAAAATGACATAACAATTAATGTTTAATATTGCTCCCCGTAGCGACATTAAAAGATTGAATGTCAAAATCGCGCTTGTAGAACGAGATTTAAAAAGTTGAATGTTCGATGTCGCAAAGGTAGAACGACTTTCAAAACATCGTATCCTCAATGTCGCGCTGGTAGTTCGACATTCAAACAATTGAATGTTCAATATCGCGCTGGTTGTACGACATTCAAAACATTGAATGTTCAATATCGCACTGGTTGTACGACATTCAAAACATTGAATGTTCAATATCGCGCTGGTTGTACGACATTCAAACAATTGAATGTTCAATGTCGCGCTGGTTGTACGACATTCAAACAATTGAATGTTCAATATCGCGCTGGTTGTACGACATTCAAAACATTGAATGTTCAATGTCGCGCTGGTTGTACGACATTCAAACAATTGAATGTTCAATGTCGCGCTGGTTGTACGACATTCAAACAATTGAATGTTCAATATCGCGCTGGTTGTACGACATTCAAAACATTGAATGTTCAATGTCGCGCTGGTTGTACGACATTCAAACAATTGAATGTTCAATATCGCGCTGGTTGTACGACATTCAAAACATTGAATGTTCAATATCGCGCTGGTTGTACGACATTCAAAACATTGAATGTTCAATATCGCGCTGGTTGTACGACATTCAAAACATTGAATGTTCAATATCGCGTTGGAAGTACCATATCAAACAATTGAATGTTCAATATCGCGTTGGAAGTACCATATTCAAACAATTGAATGTTCAATGTCGCGCTGGTAGTACGACATTTAAACAATTGAATGTTCAATGATGCGGTTGTAGTACGACATTCAAAACATTGAGTGTTCAATATCGCGCAGGTAGTACTGTATTCAAAACATCGAATTCCCTCTTGCTTACAAGATATTGCATAAATGTTGTCATACATTTCTTTTTCGTTACAGTATAATAAGTTGGGAAAAAAGTTTCAAGACAAAATTCCTCTGAATTACCTAGCAGGACATATATCACTACATGTCATTACACCCAGCTAATTCAGCACCTGGTTACACAGTTATACTTTGTTATGTAGGCTTATATAAAATAGATAGATAAAGATCAGCAGCTATATAAACGGAATGATACTATTTGTGTCTCCTTACAGGTTCACCAAGTACTCAGACAGTTCCTCGCATGCTTATATCAAAGAAATCCCCCCGATGCGATCGCTTTCATAGATACATATTTTCTTTAATTCTTCAGGAGTTTGCAAGTCGTGGAATATCAGTGAGTATATTGTATTCGCATTGTTGATAGTATAAAGTCGATGTATGAAATAGTTCACGTAGTAAACACTGACTTTAAAGTCTTTGTGCTGCAAGTATAGATCGAGTATTACAATATTTGCTTACATAGCGATCAAGAGTAAGACTCATCGATTTGCTGTTGAATGTATTTAATTATATTTGTTTAAAAAGTTTTCTAATTGTAGTACATATAACGTTCAACGTTTACACCAAACTATAGGATGCATTCCATAACTAACAGTTCGTAAAATAGCGCGCAAGCAACTTAAATTAAATTAACGTTTTACGAAGAGTTAACGAAATTAAATGCAACTCTGTGCATATCTTGAACTTTCTGGAATTTCACGCGTCAAACATACACACTTCCCTTGGGCAAAATTTGTTTCACTTACATTCATCAGTTTGGTCATACCATATAACATAATAATGTAGTAAACACTTGAAATTGTAATAACCGAAAAATGATTGAAAAACGTATGGCTAAACTAAATGAAGTTCTGCAATATATCAAAGAAGGTCTACACTTGGATTACTAAGTAAGAGATAAATTCATGCACGAGGAATTTTGTGAGATTTACGGACATGGCAAGGTGTCCTTTAGCATTGTTACAGGTTTATTTCATGTTTCAAAGCAGACCAATAGCATCTGAAAGACATCTGAAAGACAACAACAACAGTGGTCAAATGAAAACAACGACAACCAAACAGAACATCGATAAAAAAATGGAACATTCGTCTCTAAGCTGCTATATTGACAGTTGTACTGTTAGCCGCTCGTACATGATTGAGTTTGGTCCATGTTCACTGCATTTTATAGACAATTCTTAAAGGTAACAACATTTGTACCTACTGGATACCATGCTCATTACGTGGTGATCAAACCTTCGTCTTATTTTAAATGCCTATGAAATATTAAAGTTATACCCTCAGTACTTCCCAAAGAAGTTTACGGAGTATACTAGTAACAGAGGATGTAACACAAGCTCATTATCATTGTACAATGTAAACGATTTTGTCAATACAATGTTAGGGAGTTAGTTGCATTTTTTTTCGAACACCCCTCGTATGGTGCTATTCTTGAGATGACCACCAAAACATGAACTAGGTTTGAAGAGTGTTTACATAATAAATTCTGATATTGAATACTCATTGTTGTGTTTTATCATTATTTCACGCACTAGACTTACCTAGTATTTGTAAATCCTCTTCTGACATTTATTATGCAATTGTCATCATTTTCTAAGCTGTGTAATGCAACAGATGGTATCGAACAATTTATAAGCCAGCCTCCAGGAAAATTTGGTATTTTGACATTTTGTAATGAATATGGTTTTGAATATGTAATAAGTAAAATTGCAGACGTATTGATTTAATTTGGGGGGGGCGAAGCCTGTCAAAGGTAGCGTTGCATATTTCTTATCAGCAACTTAAAGGGGCATGCCCTGGAACTGAAGTGTCTCAAATAGCAATCAAATTGGTATCATTTTAATACCTTAGTCAAATAATGAAAACCCTGTAAAAAAGGTACGAAATATTCCGCTAGTTTTTTTAAAAAAACATTTCAAGCATAACTAAATATCGTTGTCGTCAATAAAAGACTGACAGCCTTTTATTCAAATTGATATACAAAATATAGAAGCGCGCGTAATAGAGTAATTTTTTAGACAAATTCTTCTTTGACTTTCCGGTAATCGTTGGTTTTACAAGTGATAAACGCAATTTTGCCCCTTTAACCCCTTTAGGCAAAACAATGAGTATCCGCATTCAAGTAGTTCCAGAAGTTATCAACATTTTCAATACTGCTATACATATGCATGTTTATCCAAATATTTAAACGTGTTTACTTTAATCAGCAACATAAGTTAATTTTAAGATCAACAATTATTGTCAAACTGCTCGTTAAATGGATATTTTACGGATAATCACTCCGCTGCAGCTATATCGCACTTGTTTCGTATCATCAAAATGCACGGATCAATGCACAATTGTTCGCGAGATCTATCGAACGTTCTACGAATGTCTCGGATGTAGCTATTTTTAGAATATTTTAGAAGTTTTTTACACGAAGCGAAGAAGTTCTAAAGTATTTACATTTGATATAAACTTATTACACCTACTGCCTCCTTGAAATGGATACAAAAACACTGTGTTAATTTTGACTAAATATAATTTACATTGATTTATTTATTTGATAATATAACAGTTTTAAAATTACTACTCTCGAGACAAAGTTCTGTAGAGTCACGTGATTAGTTTGGCTTTTATGAATGGACCGAGTTATTGTTTGCACGCACTGTTAGTCTGTTATGTAATCATATAGTGTGGCACTGACCCAGATATATACTAGCTTTCTCGAGACGTGTCTCGCTTATTCGGAATCCAGCAGTGAGGTCATGGTAGAATCTGGTTAATAGGCGCTTATAATTATTTTGTGCCTCTTTTAATACGTGTATGCCAAATATGCCCATTTTTACAATTATTAAGATAAGCCACATGTGCCTATTTTCTATTTTGACATTTCACTTGACCGGCAGGAAGGAAACGGACATAAAACGTGTGAAGTCGGTTTGAGCTTTAATAGCAGCAACCAGATCGCCTCCCAACAATACTCACAATGCTTTGATTATTAATGTAATTTACACATATGTTACTATACACTAGCTTTAAACTTTCCTTTGAATTATTTTGAAATGGCTTACTTTGTTGTACTTTGGTAAGCGATTTCAGAAACAGACTCCGATTGAGACAAACGATGAGTTAGTTGAAGGCCCCCTAGTAACCATTCTTTAAATTCATACATTTACGATTTTAATATATATATATATATATATAATCATAATTCGAAAACGAGATGCTATTTTCAGTGGTTTATGTCATGGATTGGTCAAATATTGTATTAAATACTTGTTCCAGTCTCGCGGACAACGTTGATGACGTCGCGCTTAAATATTCTAAACAGGGCCTCTACAAAACAGATGTAATTTCCTAAACATTCAATATATGAACAGAATTTCGTTTGCAGCTTGTTTCATCATAATTACTCTTTTAGATTATGAAAAACTCTCAAAATCAATTTATTTGCCAAGATAGCAGTTCTTCCTTTAGACTGGGTCATAAGAACAATGTACATGTACTTTTGTATCTACACTCAAACAACAGTTCATTCACTGAATCATTTGATAAAGTTGTCGTATGAAAGTTGCATTCCTCTGACAATCCGCTTTTTACCTGGGGGATTTCCCCCAAGTATTTTTTACATTACAATTTAGAAATCACTACGATTTGCCCATGTATTTTCTCCACAACCAATTCAGCCGAGCAAAAAACGAGTTCGAGCCAATCTAAACCAAAATAATAATTTTCAATCATTTTTAAGAACATTGGTCCCTAGCAATTGACTTATTTATTATTTCTTTGTATTGCGAGACATTTTGAAATGTTTCTTCTGTGAGTAAATGTTTTTGTGCGAATAAATTCCTACGCGCTGTAAAATGACTAATGGTTTTTAAGGGTTGACAACAATGCCACTGTAACGGTACCTGGTTAAGCAGACGAAATTAACACTGTTTACTTTCATAACGTTTATATTACATTTTAGCAACAAACTCCTATTATAATGTATTTAATCTTCACTATTTACAATATTTTGCATTGATAAAAAATATTTATCGACGTTTCATTCATTAAATTTACCTCAGATCTTCGGCTAAATAATTTGCGTCTATCGTTAGAACAACCTTTTTCCAAGCGCTGTTGTTTACATATTTCGCGCCGAGATTCGAAACCATAGTGTTTCGTCCCCTTTATGAATCGTTCGCGCTATTCGTGACCTATCCGGTTCGTTTGTAGCTAGAGTTATGGATTTTTGACTTAGTGTAGTTTTTTTTCTTTTTTTGCGCCAATTCATCCCCTATCCAATTACTTATATTATTTTTGTTTAATACCGTCAAACATTATTAATGCAGGTGCATGATGATACCATTTACTGTTATTCTTAGTCTTTTTAATACTTTTTCTCAGCTAAAACTTGGTATTTCAGCCTCCCTTTACAGTTGAAACTAGTTCATTGAGTTTTTTATGGGCGGAGTTCCTTAATGTGTTCGTTAGATGAAATTTGAATGAGTCAGCTATCATCGATATTTCTGAAAAGTTTTCACAATATTCACACTTATTAATCCAATACCATTTAAGATATTTTTTAATAGATTACCAATATTTGCGCCATCCCCAATTAAAAGTACTTCAGTACTTTGATATTTGTTCGAGGCCAATATAAAGTAAAGTTTTCGGACATCCCAACACCCGGCTGCGTACAAGTTCTTAGCTTTATGAGTTGGTACGAACTCGTTAAAGTTTTACACATTACAACCATTTGTTTAAGAGCACTTTATATTAGTGCACCTATTAGCTTGCAAGTATGTACCATATGTACCCGCGGCGACTATTTAATACGTGCTTTATTTATAGAATGGAAAAGTTAATTCGGCAACTGTCGATCCTTCCTTATGGTGACAAAATAAGCTTTTCAAATATCAGACGCCAATCACTCGGATCACCTGAAATGTCCATCCCGGTTACGACACCTTCTCTATTCTAATCTAAAACACCACCCACAATGCAAGTGTGGAAATCCGTATTGTTTTCCACGTTTTAAGACTTATTAAGTATTACACGCATAAACAGCTTGGCAATTTGCTTACTCAGCTAAATAATTTTGTTTATAATCTGGATTTAAACCAAGTATTTTCAAAGCGTCACATGTGTTATTTGATTTGTAAAGTCGACAGGGAAGAAATAAGTCCATGTTTGTAAGTCACAGGACACACCTGAAACTATCTGTGGTGCTTTCACAATAGGATAGGAGTCCGGATAGATTGTTCTTCCCTAATGAAATAAGCAGTTTATGTTTTAGTCGGATTAAGACGATCATTGGCCAATACAGTTTTAGTATCAAGTATCAAATGTTGAAATTATATTTGTACTGGCTAACACCCTTGTGAAGTAACTACGAAAGACCGACAGCGACACTTTCAATTTCAAAAAACGTGCAGGAAGGCGGCACTGAACAGGAACAGTCGAGCAAAAAGAAAACTCACAAACCACAAGTACGAGGTTCATCCGTAAATATCTAGAACAAGTATCATTGTGAAAACATCCGTTAAAACATAATCATAAACATGACGTTTTCTAAAACTTAACCATAAGTGTTATTGATACTTATTAGAACAACTGAGCATTTGAAGTGAATTCAAATGTATTTGTCGATGCATATAAGTGCGTGTTGCCGTACATCATACCCGCGCGGTGCTACGTACGGTTTGGCGTCGACGGCTCTGACAGTGAACGTCGAAACCCTGTTGCGACGTATTCTGTTGAATAATTTTGCTATTTTACAAGATAATGTTTTGAGATTTGAGGACAAACGTCACGAATAATATATATCATGTCATGAGGAATTTTAGGTTAATGATGTTATTTACAAATAAGATACGGTGATTGAATGTTGACGAACGTTATAACAGCAAGTGTAAAATTTGGACAGCGCCGTAGCTTGCTTAGCAACGATAACATCCGCTTATGTTAACTGAGCAATATGAATTTGCCTTATTCAAATTTATAACATGCCGTTCTACCTATGGTATGAATTTTTAAATTGTAGTCAATCTTTGATTAAGTGTTTAGGAGCTGTCCTAGAATTTTATGGACGACCCTCGTACAAGTCACACTGACAAATACAAAAATGATCAAGAAACTAGAAATGTGTCCATTACAGTACATATCATTTCAAATGGGAAAGAATGAGGGAATGGCGGGTTGAGGTCACATTATCATTTAGTTTCTCTAACCTTGTGGACTATGTATCAAAACTATCAAAGGTCCGTAATTCAAGTTAAAAAGATACGGCAAAAATGCCACCATTTTGCATTGAGGTTGTTATTCGTGAAGGTTTGAAGAATTTCAAGAGTTTTCATTATGGGGTATAAAGTGAAATGAACAAAGGGCAATGCTTCTGGTAAAAAATGATGCAGCTAAATTTACATCGTTACGGGTCATTTATATACATTGGGCTTGCTCATCTGTATAAATTTTAAGAAATTTAATCCAACACTAAGTGGGAAGTTAAACACACAATATTTTTCATTATGGGGTATATAGTAAAAGTAACAAAGGGCCATAACGCTGGTAAAATTGACGCAGCAAAATTCCATCTTTTACGGTCATTTACACATTGAGGTTGTTGATCTGTAAAAGTTTGAATAAATTCTACCCAACAGTTAATGAGGAGTTCAACACACAATATTAGCGGTACGTGCCTACGTCCATACGGACGGACGAATGGACGGACGGACAGCACCAATGCTATATACCCCAAACTTATAAGTAACAGCTAGCACAAAGCACTTTCTTTATGTTACTCAATATTTCGACTTAAAAGATCTTCTTCAGGAGAAGTTATGCATTCATGCTACCAATACAACAAAATAATGTAAAGAGTTTTTAGTGTTCTACATCTCCTGAAGAAGACCTTTTAAGTAGAAATATTGAGTAATTTAGAGTGATTTATCAACAAACATTATTGTGACCACCTATTAGAGATATTTTACAACATGACTTCCTTTATGTGTCCATTTTGGATGAACAAACGTGTATGCAACTATTACATGCCTACCAACCTACTTACTTACTGAGTCTGTCTTTGGCTTACTTCTCTACTGTGCCCCAGGACCGTCCGATACTTTTCAGCTCAGCTTCCACAGTGTATATCAACGTCAAATATGGTTCTTTACGTTTCCTGTTGCCTTCAGGGTACTGTTTTATCAATGCACTTACGAAAATCGTAAACTTACGATCATATTTTAATTCTCTTTAATTTGTTTACAATTACGAAGTGTGGTAAAGGGATCTGCAATACTAATAATGATTCAGTAATTGAACCCCTACAAACCATATATGTCACCAATTTGCAGTTGTTAAAGTGCTTTGATAAAACAGTAACCAGATGTCCAATGTAAGGCTAATTTTGGGATCAAGTTGTTTTCCTTTTTCTCATGACGTGTCCTAGCCATTTCCACCTCCTTCCGAACAGTATGGTGGCCATGTCTTCGTGGTGGCATTGAATTAGCAAGTTTAAGTATGAAATTGTTTTCGGCCAATATAATCTTAATAATCTTTAGTGTGAAATATTGATAACATGTTGATATCATTTTCAGTCATACTCCAGCACTCACAGTTCTGGTATATCTTTGGTTTAGTGTTGTTACTATAGTTTGGTGAATTACATTCGTTGTTTAAAGACATGAAACTGTTTCTGGTTTTGCACAGTCTAGACTTAATGTCATCACCATCCCCACCATCGGTCCTTAGGACAACACCCTAGTTTGTGCATTTACTTGTGTTTTGAATGACTTTTCTATCAATTTAAATCGGATGTAGGGTTGTCTATGTTGAGAGTCATGCTTTCAGTTTTGTCTAACTGATGCTTAGAACAACTTATATTTGGGAGATTGTGAAGGCGGTTGTTTTTCTTGCTCACTTTTGTGGGTGAAAAGAGCGCGGTCATCTGCGAACTCTAGTTCTTCTAATGTCGAATGAAGTTGCCATCATATACCTCTTTGTGTGTCCTCCATTGATTTTCTCATCACCAAGTCAATGAATAAGTTGAAAAAGACAGAAGACGTCACTGAGCCCTGTACTAGGACATGTCTTACTTCTGTTTTACTTCGAAAAAGAGTGTCGCTGTTGTTGACACAACAAGTAAAGTTTATGTAGAAACTTTGTATTATTTCTGCGATGTCTTGTGAAATGCCATAAGTATGACCACTACCTCTCTGTGTGTATGCTATCGAATGATATTTTGATAGTCAACGAAGTTGACATAATATAACTGTCTTTGCCATTCTGTGCTATGATATTTCGTAGAGCAAATATTTTGTCTGTGCATCCTTTACCTCTTATAAATCCCGCTTGATCTTGCCGTTGTTGTTTATCAATGACATTTGATCTCTGTATGATGATCTTGTACAGTATGTTACTAGTAATGGACAGTAGTGTAATTGCCATACCAGTTGTTAAAATCACTTAGTATGTCTTTTATGGGGGATTTTCATAAGTGTGCCCTTTGACCCACCAACTGGGATTTCTTTTCCTGTCCATATTATCTGCAATATTGGTAGAAATACAGTTGCAGCAAGTTCTGCTTTAAATAGTTCAGCATTTAGAATGCCTTGACCAAGAGCATAGTTTTAGCTTTTTGATGGCACTGGTCATTTCTTATTTGGTTAGCGGAGGACATGGTATGATTCTGGTAGTATGGCTGTTTCTTCAGGAGGTTGTCTATTTAGAAAGTGTTCTGTCCAGCGTTTTGTTCGTTTTCTGTTGTAAGTACACAACATGGTCATAATTCTCCTAACGCAAGTCAATTGACCCTTTATAGTACATAAAGGCCCCAAAGAAAGCGTGGTTCAACATGTAGCGATTCATGTCGTAGTTTTGTTGCGTTATGTGTGATGGGGCGATATGCCGATTATGTTACATTGTAGGGTGGCGATGTAGCGATGATATTTGTCGATGTGGCGATGTGGTGATGCGGCGATGGAAGGATGTGGTAATTGGGAGATATGTTTACGCAGCGATGTGGTGATGGTGGGATATGTCCATGTGGCAATGTAACAACGTGGTGATAGGCAGACAGTAGTGACGATGGAACGATTTGGCGTAGTGTCGACCTGGTTATGTAGTGACCCGGCGATGTGGGTAATGACATATGACGTAACGATGTGACTAACTTAACCATGTACTGGTTGCAGAATGATAGTGTCAAGTGCCTCGATCGTGATTCAAATAGTTAAGCCCTCGAAGGAGGATGCCTTAATCAAGTGACCATGGTGATGATATTGGTGAACGGTAACATTGTCACATGATCAGTTTGTTGAGTAAACTCCACGAGCTTACAGAACAAACGCTCACACACAGTGGAATAAATATACTTATGAAAGAAAAAACGAAAAGTCAAAATACAACAATAAAACAACATGTTTATTTGTCATTAATACAGTTCTATTATATCAATATATCGTATTCAAATTTAAACAGTTCTGTGGTAATCTTAGTATCGCTAGATGTAAGGTACAGATCCATTACACAACAGACAATAATAGCTGTCTATTAAATAACATAATGTGTAGAATACATAAGATCAATGTGCATGCTTTATGTTGTTAAAATTCTGATCAAGTAAAGAACAAAGAGTGACGTCATAATGTCTCATATATGACGTCACTGTGTAAATTTTATTTACAGTTTGTCACCTGACTACCATTATCTTCAATAGACCACAAACGATTTATCGAGGATGTAATTAATTAATTAATTGATTAAATGCAAAAATATCTTTAATTTAAATTAAGCAATAAAATGAAAATTCAAACTAAATTGATCATAATTATAAGTCTTAATTGAAATAAAGGATTATTGAAAAAATACAAATAATTGAGAATACAATATTAATATTCAACATCATATAATAGTTGTGTCTATTGTGTAGAAAATCCAAGTTCATAGTTCACTTTATCAAGGTGGTAGCGGGTCTTATTAATTTATCTAATTGATTAATTTAATATTGAGTTGAAATGCTACACAAAACACTGGTTCGATGGAATAATGTTATAAATCATGGTCGTTATTTAAAGGGGTCTTTACATTGAGGTTTATTCTACTTAAAACAGATGGTATAGCCAGGAAAATAACAGCACTTAAAGCATGCACAATATTCTAACAGAGCATGTATTCTAGTCATATATTGCAAGCATCATACAATTTTATGATTTTGTCTTCATATAAAATATATGTTAACTGATAATTGGCAATACAAATACCCGGTTTTTGGTCATCTAGTGTCCTAACATACACAATGAGCATTTACATGATTACAGAAAAAGTGGTAGCATGACGGAGATAACTCTAGCCTTATCAATAAACAAACATTGATAATATAAACACTACACAGTCGACTGACCGATTGTTATCAGTGAAGATTGAAAGAGTATAGCAAGGGCTCAGTGCAAAACTATTGTACATGCCTATATAAATTGATGTAGTTACACTAGATTTGCACCGAGCCCTCGATATGCATTAAAAGTTATTATGCTCAAAAAGAGTATATTAAGTCAGACAGGGAAGGCAGCACTCAACTTAACCAGCCGAGCACAGAAAACATTAAAAACACACAAAGCACAATGCCCAACTAAACAAGCGCAGATCCGCCCAAGTCCAAGCTGTCGAAAAGTATAATAAATTATAACTAGCTGAATGACCCAGTAGAAAAGATACAGCAACCAAAAGGCGGAATGCCTACGCTGAATGACCTAGTAACAACAGTAAAACTGCTGAACTACATAGTTATGTCAGCCTATAGTCTCAAAAGTTAAATAACAGTATTAAAGACTGAACAAAAATTGACATCGAAAATACATTTTATTTTCAATTTTATTTGTATACATACAAAGGCTAGTGTTATCATCGGCTGACTATACTGGTATATGTGTACGCCGATATATGTTATCCATGTACAGTACGTTGTACACGTTGTTAGTATGATGAAACACAATATCAAAGAGCAATATATAGTACAGTACTTCTTTGCAACAAAATGATGAAACATTGTCTTTATATTTCTGCATTGTATTTTGTCTAAATGTTGTTGTAATTGTAGTCAATTGATTTGTTATGCTATAGCGATTGTTGTTTTTGTTTATGTCGATGTTGTTTTTTGTGTTGGTGTTGTTGCTGTTGTGTATCTTTGATTATATTGTTGTTGGTGCAGGGGTTTAACTTTTGTTTCATCTGAAATTGGTTTGTGGTGTTCTTGATGCAACGACTGCGAATGTTATTGCTATTCGTGTATGCCAACACTTAACATGGTAACTATTAAAGTTAACAATGCATGAAATATATTAATTAGTAATCAGTAGGAATAATGTCAAATTAACTTAACACAAGAAACAGTTAGTGGATTAAATCGAGCGCAAGTTTAAACAATTTTATTCACATGATATTTTACTGTTTTCAATTAACCAATCAGAAAAATCCGTAAATTATCAACTGGTGAAATTAAAACACTAATTTGCTTGGAATATGTATTATGTAGATAAAAGTAATATATTTATGCAAAATGACGATATGCACCTCGTATTAACAACAGAGTTACGATATCTAAGCATTTGTTCCAGTAAAATAAGTCAAATACCCGTTACACAATATAATGTCGACAAAAAAAACAACAGTTACAATGGAAAATGACCTTAAAAATAAAATGAAAATAAGGATTTGAAATAATATAATGAAGAATGAATGTTATAGTTTTCCGGAAATTGATTAAGTTTAGTTGAATACTTCAGATGGATTGTTTCGGTAATCAGCAACCACGCGATACTTTATTCACGCTGCCATACATCGAAACTAGCATTAACTTTTAATTCTGAAGAAAACAATAAACAGCCGTACCCTTTTTATTTCAACTTCACTTTGTCATTTCTCAAACGCTTTTTGACTGTGTTTACCCATTCGACTACACGTTGAAGTGAAAACTCGCAGGTAGCGGTGTTGTACAACCGGGTACTGTTTTATCAAAGCACTTACGAAAATCTTAAAGTTACGCTCAAATTTAAATGCTTTATAAGTCATTAACAACTGCAAATTGGTGACAAAAATGGTTTGTAAAAGTTCATTAACTGAATCATTATTAGTATTGCAGCCCCATTTCCCACATTTTATAATTATAAACAAATTATAAAGTCTTTAAATTTGATTGTAAATTTACGATTTCCGTAAGTGCTTTGATAAAACAGTACCCGGGCACGTTAGGGAACCAATGAATCTATTTGGACAGAGCTTATGTATCTAGCCGGGCTCCTTGTATCACACAACTGTCTCTTCCAACGAGGTCGAAGGTCATTGGCCAATCTGTTATTGAAAACCTGCTTGGCCACGCACTTACGGTCTGAGTCAACTCGACAAACAAACAACATTTCATTTTCATTATCAACTTGGTTTGGAAACGAACATCGACAATGAAGTTCGCAATATTTGAGCACGCTTCAGGGGGTTTACTGTATTTTTTTTCATGTTTACGAATACCTATTCTTGATATTACGGCAGGTACACTATTAGCACCTGAAACGCGTTGTTCAGCACTTTTAGGATTGCGTAAATAGTTGAACTCGTGTTGATGGTAAACTGTCGTTGGCCAATATGTTATTGAAAACCACGCACTTACGACGGTCTGAGTCAACTCAACAGACAAACAACATTTCATCTTCATTATCAACTTGGTTTGGGAGCGAACATCGACAAAGAAGTTCGCAATATTTGTGCACGCTTTAGAGGGTTTAATCTATTTTTTTTATATTTACGTATACCAATTCTTGATATTACGGCAAGTACACTATTAGCACATGAAACGCGTTGTTCAGAACTTTTAGGATTACGTGAATAGTTCAACTCGTGTTGATGGTAACAGTCGCTAAAGTACAGACATCGCAAAAGAAATGACAGGCTTTCGCGTTTGAATGACACACGGTATAAAAGTCTGACGAATTAAAAACTTGAACAACTCCGGAATTTTGTGAAACAGTAACGTGTAATGAAAACAATGATTATACAATGAATATTTACAATATGTTTTGCGTTATGAAAACTATTTACACATAATATTAAAATCATAATTAATGCGTACATATATAAAGGTCATATTTTTACAAAATAATTGCACATAGCCGATTAAAGTATTTCACGAGCGTGACCACATAGCATTGCACTGCCCTATAAAGGGGCTGGGTTGAAGAATATATCAAATGAATTATAGAAATAATCAAAGCAATATTTCATTAGAACAAGGGAGCGCGACGTATCCCTTTAAACTGCAAATGACGTTCGTATTTCAGCAAAGGTCTGCATCTAAATTCTATAAATGTATGTGCATACATGTACATACACTTGCCGTATACAATTTACATAAACTCGTTGTATAATATATTAATATCATTCAATATTGTTCTGATGATTATACAATATACACATATCCAATGTCTAGTGTACACAAGTTCAAACGTTTTGAGTACAACACCAAATTAATAGTACATTGTACAACAGCTAATAACAACAAAAACAACAACATATAACATGGATTTACATAAGTGTTTGCCCGCTTTTATGTTCCCCGTATTTATAATCAGTTGTTTATACCCTCATAACAAAGCTTACTGTCACATAATAGCACTGTGAATAATTTACTATACATCACAAACACGTGTTCACCGTACAACAGACAGCCATGAAAATGTCTGCTTATATTATACAGTACAAATTTTCCAGAGCGAGCCTACCTTTTTTAACAACAATGTCAAATTCTTGTAAGATTTGACTCTAGTTTCACCGCTAAACGAACAACGTCTAGACAGCAATAGTACGTCACATGAGGTACCCAAATGATACTGCTCTGGAGACTGTGTTGTATTCGTCGGGTTACTGATATATCACAGTAATACTATCTATACAGAAAATAGACCAAATGGAGTTTCCTAATGTTTGATTTGAAATGTTAGGAAAATTGTTTGAGTTGTTTCTCCACAATGTGATTTTGCTGTCTGACATTACTGCACATACTTAAGATGGCTACGTCATCAACTGCGCACGCTTAAGATGGCTACGTCATCAACTGCACACACTTAAGATGGCTGCGTTATCAACAGACATTGTAGATACATCATCCTGAGTATTTAGTTTCGAATTTCATTGTTGAAACTGTCGTTTACAGCCACAACAGAATATAACCACTAGAAATTCACGTCAGAGCTTCGACATGACTGCCATGTTTGGCAAAAATGTTTCATATACCGTAAATAATGCATTGAAAGTTGTCCCGATTGAAACGTGCTCGGAGCCGAATGTATGGCCATACGGACGTGCTATTTTCTAGCAACATGGTCCATGTATCAGATTTCCATAGACATACGTGATTACGATGGAAAATGTTCTCCGCAGCTGATACTGTCAGTTCAAGGACTTTCCCTGTCGTAAAATTCCACCGGTAGGTTAGCTCCCAATGTCATAACGGTACGTACGAAAGGTTTCACGTCGAATGCGTCTTTGGTAGGCCTGAGATCGTATCGTTTTGCAATCTGAAAAAAGGATAAACGTATATATTTATTATCAGTAAAGATTAAAAATGTATATTATACAAAAAAATATACCCACCGTCTACAACACGATCTGGTAGTCAGTGCTATAACGACTACACACACGCGTTTTAAACTTTCGCAACCACAGCATGTTACACCATTGTGTAGCCACAATGTTTATAGGTAGATCTAGTGGTATAAATATATTGCGCTTTCGTGAACAGAATGAAAGTTAATGGGATTGATACTGCTGTTTAATTGTTAGAGGTGTTTGTTTCGATATGGGGACAGGGAGCGGAGAAATGAAAAGGAAACGCTGTATACAGAATCTTGTTCTCTTAACCCTTGTACTTTTATTTCACCCGCAACACTCGGTGGTCAATGACTTAGTGTTGCCGGTCAATGATTACGTCAGCAGGGACCTTTAAAGTTCATCAGAACAATGACATCGTCTATTAACAACATCTCAGTAACTTGAACACGTAGAGTACATCGGTACAGAAACAAAGGCAGTGCAATATTAGTCATTTGGAGACAACTGCCAAGCAAAGGTGAAACGGAAAAATGCTGGAAGGACATGCTCTGTTTTTGGAAGAGGTTGTAGGGCATATGGTTCCTTGAGGATGACAGACCATTGTTATATCCAACATATGTGTTGCTTACTTGCTTGCAGATTTAGTAATCAACTTACGTTAGCAATTGTTAAGTACATCATTGTTTCTGCTAGCCGTCGTCCTACACAACTTCTCTTGCCAAATCCGGAAGGTAATGAGGTGAATGGGGAAAACTCCCTCACTTCGTTCCGAAGCCAGCGTTCAGGAATAAACTCGTCTGGCTTGATAAACTCGTTTGGATCTCGGCACATGGTGAATGCGTTCAACATCACTATAGTCTGAAACAAACGGACACGATAATAATCAAACATGGTATCATAAGGTCGTAAAGGACACAATTATGGCACAATTATGCATTATGGCACAGTTATGCATTATGGCACAGTTACGCATTAGGGCACAGTTACGCATTATGGCACAGTTCAGCATAATGGCACAGTTACGCATTATGGCACAGTTACGTATAATGGCACAGTTACGCATTATGGCACCGTTACGCATAATGGAAGTTACGTATAATGACACAGTTACGCATTATGCCACAGTTACGCATAATGGCATAGTTGAGCATAATGGCTCAGTTACGCATTATGGCACAGTTACGCATAATGGCACAGTTACGCATAATAGCACATTTACGCATAATGGCACAGCCAGCTAAGTTAAATGAAAGGGTGCAGTTAGGTACTCCATCGGAATTTAAACCAAATAAAGACCGAATAACTAGAATTTGTTTACTACGTATTGTAAGTATTATAAACATCTAAAATAGCTCGAGGAACTCATATTACAGATATTATGTAAATCGCTTTTTGTCTTAGGTACACAATGATAAAACATTTTCTTATAGTCTATATATCATGTTTTCTTTTTGTTTGAAATTGGAAGCATGCATTTTTGCAACATTTAACCGAATAATTCAAAGTTGCATACCTGATACTAGTTTCGACTAAAATACATTTATACCACGGTAGTAAAAGGCTTACATAGATCTACTATAGTTTAATCAACTTTTTATGTCTTTTTGTTATTGTCGTGGTCCGACTAAAACCCGATTTCATGTGCATGTATTCTTAAACATGGAACTATCTTATCATATCACACATGTGATAGTTTGGTACTCTTCAATTTGGTACTCTTCAATTGAAATCAAAAACAGTCATTTATTCGAATCTGTATAATTATATAACGCTTCATTTCATTGGTCACATATTCACAACGGATCCAATGTAAGTAAAAATAATAATGGATCGCGAGAACTTGTGGCTTACATTTTTGGGTATAAGGTGGGCGTCAACTTTCGTGTCTTCTTTTAAAACTCGTGCATTTATTGGTATGATAGGTAATAGCCGCAATGATTCTTTAACCACAGCTTTTGTCAGGTCCAAACCATCTACTTAAACTTTTGGAACGTGACGTATATTCCAGACACAATATGACGTATGCAATGGCGTAAAGGTGTTATTTGAAATCTATAACAGGTTTGAGTGTATTTCTGAAAGCACTTCAACACGTATATATGCAGAGCTAATACTACCGCACGGTTGGAATATTAGTTTTATTATTTTATATTCATATGAAATAATAAAAATAAAATAAATGAACACCTTTCCTGGTATATATCTAGACCATATTGCTAGTTTATATCATATTTAATGGTTAGATGATTCTTTTTACTATATAGCAACTGTTTCGGTGGCAATTATGGTATTTACAACGAACAGCTGTTTAAACACAAAAAACACACGTGGAACAGTTCTATGCTTGACTATTGTAAGACTGGTGATTTTTGTTGATTTGTTGACTTTCGAGGATGAACTCGGTTGTAACCACCAAATCAAATCCCCACAATCGCAATACTGCAGTGGCGTATCAAGAGATAAAAAAGCACACAGGCATACATTTTATAGGGTCTTTGTGAGGCATTTGTTTCTCCAAAACATGCTTATTTTGGTACTTTCTCATTTTTCATTGGTGTGCCACAGCGTAGCTACGGGTCTGATACTGTGTGTTCCCATCAAATGTTTTAGAATCCATGAATTTACCATCTAACGGAATGGTTGTTTTACCAGAATGGACGAAAAGTAATACAACGAAAATGATCGATTTTACAGTACAAATTTAACGGTGGTAGTATTTACCGTATCTACTCTGGACAGAAGTAACTCCGATATGTTGGTATGAATCTCTTCCATTGTCAGATTTTCAGAGGCTAGGAAATGTTCAAACAAGATAGTCTTTTCAATGGTACCAGTTTCCTCGCTATTCGCAACTCTCTCCTCTATGGATTTCCGTTTCGCTTGAAGTATTGTATTGCCTGAAAAGTGACATTGGTACTTGTATAATGCATTGTAGGAATTGACCTTCCTGCAGACGCTTCGTAGCCACGCCCCCGTCCCGCCACATAGTTACAGGAAAGTTAAAGGTATCGCAGTCGTCTATGAAACATTGTACAATTGTAGCTACATATATATAAAAAAGATAATATTAAGTCGGACAGGGAAGGTAGCATTCAACCAGCCGAGCACAGAACTGAAAACATTAAAACATACAAGACACAATGCCCAACACACAACCGAACGAGAAAAAGATCCGCCCAACTACTACTCACCTGTTTCAATAATCACATCCCATGATTGAACGAATGTTCTCCATATTTTTGTATTAAATCTTTTGTGAACATCACAGAATGCTATATACCCCAAACTTATAAGTAACAGCTAGCACAAAGCACTTCCTTTATGTTACTCAATATTTCGACTTAAAAGATCTTCTTCAGGAGAAGTTATGCATTCATGCTACCAATACAACAAAATAATGTAAAGAGTTTTTGGTGTTCATAGGAATGGACAGCCAGAATGGACATTCAGAATGGACATTCAGAATGGATAGCTACAATGGACAGTTGGTATATTTTTATATAAATACAGCGATGACTAATACAGATGGACAGTTGAACAGATATAGGAATGGACAGCCAGGATGGACATTCAGAATGGACAGCTACTTTGGACAGTTGTCCAGCATATTTAATTAGATGTACAGCTAGAATTGACAGTGGACAGTTGTCCAGCATAATAAATTAGATGGACAGCTAGAATGAACAGTGGACAGTTGTCCAGCATATTTAATTAGATGGACAGTTAGAATGGACATTGGACAGTGGACTGCCAGCTTCACACACCCAATTTTTGATAACATGTTGAGATCATTTTCAGTCATTCTCTAGCACTCTGATTCATATCGATTGGTTGACAGAACACAGCTCTCGTATAACTTTGGTTTAGTGTTGTTACTATATTGTGTTTTACATGCGTTGTTTAAAGACATGAAGCTGGTTCTGGCTTTACGCAGTCTAGACTTAATGTCATCACCATCCCCACCATTGTTTCTTATGACAACCCCCTAGTTTGTGCATTTACTTGTGTTTTGAATGACTTTTCTATCAAATTAAATCGGATGTAGGTTGTCTATGTTAAGAGTCATGCTTTCAGTTTTGTCTAACTGGTGCTTAGAACAACTTATATTTGGGAGATTGTGAAAGGCGGTTGTTTTTCTTGCTCACTTTTGTGGGTGAAAAGAGCGCGGTCATCTGCGAACTCTAGGTCTTCTAATGTCGAATTAAGTTGCCATCATATACCTCTTTGTGTGTCCTCCATTGTTATTCTCATCACCAAGTCAATGATTAAGTTGAAAAAGACAGAAGACATCACTGAGCCTGTACTGAGCCCTGTCTTATGATATTTCGTAGAGCAAATATTTTGTCTGTGCATCCTTTGCCTCTTCTAAATCCCGCTTGTTCATTTCGTTGTTGTTTATCAATGTCATTTGATCTCAGTATGATGGTATTGTACAGAATGTTACTAGTAATGGACAGTAGTGTAATTGCCATATCAGTTGTTACAATCACTTAGTATGTCTTTTATGGGGGATTTTCATAATTGTGCCCTTTGACCCACCAACTGGGATTTCTTTTCCTGTCCATATTATCTGCAATATTGGTAGAAATACAGTTGCAGCAAGTTCTGCTTTGAATAGTTCGGCATTTAGAATGCCTTGACCAAGAGCATAGTTTAAGCTTTTTGATGGCACTGGTCATTTCTTATTTGGTTAGCGGAGGACATGGTATGATTCTGATATTATGGCTGTTTCTTCAGGAGGTTGTCTATTTAGAACTTCTTGAAAGTGTTCTGTCCAACGTATGTCTTGTTTGTGTTCGGTTTTAAGTACACATCATGGTCAAAATTCTTCTAACGTAAGTCAATCTACCCTTTATAGTACAAAAAGCCCCCCTAAAGCGTTGTACAACATGTAGCGATGCATGTCGTAGCTTTGTGAGTGATGAAGCGATATGCCGATTCTCAAACATTATGGGGTGGCGATGTAGCGATGTTTTTGTCGACGTGGCGATGTGGTGATGCGCCGATGGAAGGATGTGGTAATTGGGAGATGTGTTGAAACGGTGACGTGGCGATGTTGCGATATGTCCATGTGACAATGCAACGATGTGGTGATGCTGCGATATGTTCATGTGGCAATGTAACGACGTAGCGATGGTCTGATGTGTTCATGTGGCAATTTAACGACGTAGCGATGGTATGATGTGTTCATGTGGCAATGTAACGACGTGGTGATGCTGCGATATGTTCATCTGACAATGTAATGAGTAGTTGGAACGATTTTGCGTATTGTCGACTTGGTTATGTAGTGACCCGGCGAAGTGGGTAATGACATATGACGTAACGAAGTGACTAACTAAAACATTTACTGGTTGCAGAATGATAGTGTCAAGTGTCACGTTAAGCACCCGAAGGAGGATGCCTTAATCAAGTGACCATGGTGATGATATTGGTGAACGGTAACATTGTCACATGTTCAGTTTGTTGAGTAAACTCCACGAGCGTACAGAACGAACGCCCAAACACAGTGGAATAAATATAATTATGAAAGAAAAACGAAAAGTCAAAATACAACAATAAAACAACATGTTTATTTGTCATTAATACAGTTCTATTATTATATCAATATATCGTATTGAAATTTAAACAGTTCTGTGGTAATCTGAGTATCGCTAGATGTAAGGTACAGATCCATTACACAACATACAATAATAGTTGTCTATTAAATAACATAATGTGTAGAATACATAAGATCAATGTGCATGCTTTATGTTGTTAAAATTTCTGATCAAGTAAGGAACAAAGAGTGACGTCATAATGTCTCATATATGACGTCACTGTGTACATTTTATTTACAGTTTATCACGTGACTACCATTATCTTCAATTAGACCACAAACGATTTATCGAGGATGTAATTAATTGATTAAATGCAAAATATATATTTAATTTAAATTAAGCAATAATGCAAACTAAATTTATCATATAAGACTTAATTGAAAATAAACAATTATTGAAAAAATACAAATAATTGAGAATACCATATTAATATTCTACATCATATAATAGTTTTGTTTATTTTTGAGAAAATCCAAGTTCATAATTCACATTATCAAGTTTGGTAGCGGGTCTTATTAATTTTTCTAATTGATTAATTTGATATTGAGTTGAAATGTTACACAAAACACTGGTCCGATGGAATAATGTTATAAATCATGGTCGTTACATTGAGGTTTATTCTACTTAAAACAGATGGTATAGCCAGGAAAATAACAGCACTTAAAGCATGCACAATATTCTAACAGAGCATGTATTCTAGTCATATATTGCAAGCATGATACAATTTTATGATTTTGTCTTCATATAAAATATATGTTAACTGATAATTGGCAATACAAATACCCGGTTTTTGGTCATCTAGTGTCCTAACATACACAATGAGCATTTACATGATTACAGAAAAAGTGGTAGCATGACGGAGATAACTCTAGCCTTATCAATAAACAAACATTGATAATATAAACACTACACGGTCGACTGACCGATTGTCATCAGTGAAGATTGAAAGAGTATAGCAAGGGCTCAGTGCAAAACTATTGTACATGCCTATATAAATTGATGTAGTTACACTAGATTTGCACCGAGCCCTCGATATGCATTAAAAGTTATTATGCTCAAGACTGAACAAAAATTGACTTCGAAAATACATTTTATTTTCAATTTTATTTGTATACATACAAAGGCTAGTGTTATCATCGGCTGACTATACTGGTATATGTGTACGCCGATATATGTTATCCATGTACAGTATGTTGTACACGTTGTTAGTATGATGAAACACAATATCAAAGAGCAATATATAGTACAGTACTTCTTTGCAACAAAATGATGAAACATTGTCTTTATATTTCTGCATTGTATTTTGTCTAAATGTTGTTGTAATTGTAGTCAATTGATTTGTTATGCTATAGCGATTGTTGTTTTTGTTTATGTCGATGTTGTTTTTGTGTTGGTGTTGTTGCTATTGTGTATCTTTGATTATATTGTTGTTGGTGCAGGGGTTTAACTTTTGTTTCATCTGAAATTGATTTGTGTTCTTGATGCAACGACTGCGAATGTTATTGCTATTCGTGTATGCCAACACTTAACATGGTAACTATTAAAGTTAACAATGCATGTAATATATTAATTAGTAATCAGTAGAAATAATATCAAATTAACTTAACACAAGAAACAGTTAGTGATTTAAATCGAGCCCAAGTTTAAACAATTTTATTTACATGATATTTTACTGTTTTCAATTAACCAATCAGAAAAATCCGTAAATTATCAACTGGTGAAATTAAAACACTAATTTGCTTGTAATATGTATTAGGTAGATATAGTAATATATTTATGTAAAATGACGATATGCAGCTCGTATAACAACAAAGCTATGATATCTAAGCATTTGTTCCAGTAAAATAAGTCAAATACCCGTTACACAATATAATGTCGACAAAAAAAACAACAGTTACAATGGAAAATGACCTTAAAAATAAAATGAAAATGAGGATTTGAAATAATATAATGAAGAATGAATGTTATAGTTTTCCGGAAATTGATTAAGTTTAGTTGAATACTTAAGATGGATTGTTTCGGTAATCAGCAACAACGCGATACTTAATTCACGCTGCCATACATCGAAACTAGCATTAACTTTTAGTTCTGAAGAAAACAATAAACAGCTGTACCCTTTTTATTTCAACTTCACTTTGTCATTTCTCAAACGCCTTTTGACTGTGTTTACCCATTCGACTACACGTTGAAGTGAAAACTCGCAGGTAGCGGTGTTGTACAACAGGGTACTGTTTTATCAAAGCACTTAAGAAAATCTTAAAGTTACGCTCAAATTTAAATGCTTTATAAGTCATTAACAACAGCAAATTGGTGACAAAAATGGTTTGTAAACGTTCATTAACTGAATCATTATTAGTATTGCAGCCCCATTTCCCACATTTTATAATTATAAACAAATTATAAAGTCTTTAAATTTGATCGTAAATTTACGATTTCCGTAAGTGCTTTGATAAAACAGTACCCGGGCACGTTAAGGAACCAATGGATCTATTTGGAAAGAGCTTATGTATCTCGCCGGGTTCCTTGTATCACATAACTGTCCAACGAGGTCGATTGACATTGGCCAATTTGTTATTGAAAACCTGCTTGACCACGCACTTACGACGGTCTGAGTCAACTCGACAAACAAACAACAGTTCATCTTCTTTATCAACTTGGTTTGGAAGCGAACATCGACAATGAAGTTCGCAATATTTGCGCACGCTTTAGAGGGTTTAATATATTTTTTTCATGTTTACGAATACCAATTCTTGATATTACGGCAGGTACACTATGAGCACCTGAAACGCGTTGTTAAGCACTTTTAGGATTGCGTGAATAGTTGAACTCGTGTTGCTGGTAACAGTCGCTAAAGAACAAACAATCGCGAAAGAAATGACAGGCTTTCGCGTTTGAATGACACACGCTATAAAAGACTAACGAATTAAAAACTTGAACAACTCCGGAATTTTGTGAAACAGTAACGTGTAATGAAAACAATGATTATACAATGAATATTTACAATATGTTTTGCGTTATGAAAACTATTTACACATAATATTAAAATCATAATTAATGCGTACATATATAAAGGTCATATTTTTTACAAAATAATTGCACATAGCCGATTAAAGTATTTCACGAGCGTGACCACATAGCATTGCACTGCCCTATAAAGGGGCTGGGTTGAAGAATATATCAAACGAATCATAGAAATAATCTAAGCAATATTTCATTCGAACAAGGGAGCACGACGATCCCTTAAAACTGCAAATGACGTTCGTATTTCAGCAAAGGTCTGCATCTAAATTCTATAAATGTATGTGCATACATGAACATACACTTGCCGTATACAATTTACATAAACTCGTTGTATAATATATTAATATCATTCAATATTGTTCTGATGATTATACAATATACACATATCCAATGTCTAGTGTACACAAGTTCAAACGTTTTGAGTACAACACCAAATTAATAGTACATTGTACAACAGCTAATAACAACAAAAACAACAACATATAACATGGATTTACATTAGTGTTTGCCCGCTTTTATGTTCCCCGTATTTATAATCAGTTGTTTATACCCTCATAACAAAGCTTACTGTCACATAATAGCACTGTGAATAATTTACTATACATCACAAACACGTGTTCACCGTACAACAGACAGCCATGAAAATATCTGCTTATATTATACAGTACAAATTTTCCAGAGCGAGCCTACCTTTTTTAACAACAATGTCAAATTCTTGTAAGATTTGACTATAGTTTCACCGCTAGACGATATGAGGTACCCAAATGATACTGCTCTGAAGACTGTGCTGTATTCGTCGGGTTACTGATATATCACAGTAATACTATCTATACAGAAAATAGACTAAATGGAGTTTCCTAATGTTTGATTTGAAATGTTAGGAAAATTGTTTGAGTTGTTTCTCCACAATGTGATTTTGCTGTCTGACATTACTGCACATACTTAAGATGGCTACGTCATCAACTGCGCACGCTTAAGATGGCTACGTCATCAACTGCACACACTTAAGATGGCTGCGTTATCAACAGACATTGTAGATACATCATCCTGAGTATTTAGTTTCGAATTTCATTGTTGAAACTGTCGTTTACAGCCACAACAGAATATAACCACTAGAAATTCACGTCAGAGCTTCGACATGACTGCCATGTTTGGCAAAAATGTTTCATATACCGTAAATAATGCATTGAAAGTTGTCCCGATTGAAACGTGCTCGGAGCCGAATGTATGGCCATACGGACGTGCTATTTTCTAGCAACATGGTCCATGTATCAGATTTCCATAGACATACGTGATTACGATGGAAAATGTTCTCCGCAGCTGATACTGTCAGTTCAAGGACTTTCCCTGTCGTAAAATTCCACCGGTAGGTTAGCTCCCAATGTCATAACGGTACGTACGAAAGGTTTCACGTCGAATGCGTCTTTGGTAGGCCTGAGATCGTATCGTTTTGCAATCTGAAAAAAGGATAAACGTATATATTTATTATCAGTAAAGATTAAAAATGTATATTATACAAAAAAATATACCCACCGTCTACAACACGATCTTGTAGTCAGTGCTATAACGACTACACACACGCGTTTTAAACTTTCGCAACCACAGCATGTTACACCATTGTGTAGCCACAATGTTTATAGGTAGATCTAGTGGTATAAATATATTGCGTATTCGTATACAGAATGATAGTTAATCGGATTGATACTGCTGTTTAATTGTTAGAGGTGTTTGTTTCGATATGGGGACAGGGAGCGGGGAAATGAAGAGGAAACGCTGTTAACAGAATCGTGTTCTCTTCATCCCTTGTACTTTTATTTCATCCGCAACAGACGGTGGTCAATGACTTAGTGTTGCCGGTCAATGACTAACTCAGAAGCGACCTTTAAAGTTCACTATATTCCTCAGAACAAAATGCCACAGCGACAAAACAATGACATCGTCTATTAACAACATCTCAGTAACTTGAACACGTAGAGTACATCGGTACAGAAACAAAGGCAGTGCAATATTAGTCATTTGGAGACAACTGCCAAGCAAAGGTGAAACGGGAAAATGCTGGAAGGACATGCTCTGTTTTTGCAAGAGGTTGTAGGGCATATGGTTCCTTGAGGATGACAGACCATTGTTATATCCAACATAATTATGTGTTGCTTACTTGCTTGCAGATTTAGTAATCAACTTACGTTAGCAATTGTTAAGTAAATCATTGTTTCTGCTAGCCGTCGTCCTACACAACTTCTCTTGCCAAACCCGAAAGGTAATGAGGTGAATGGGGAAAACTCCCTCACTTCGTTCCGTAGCCAGCGTTCAGGAATAAACTCGTCTGGCTTGATAAACTCGTTTGGATCTCGGCACATGGTGAATGTGTTCAACATCACTATAGTCTGAAACAAACGGACACAACAATAATCAAACATGGTATCATAAGGTCGTAAAGGACACAGTTCAGCATAATGGCACAGTTCAGCATTATGGCACAGTTACGCATTACGGCACAGTTACGCATTTAAGCATAGTTTCGCATAATGGCACATTTACGCATAATGGCACAGTCAGCTAAGTTAAATGACAGGGTGCAGTTAGGTACTTTATCGGAATGTGAACCCAATACAGACCGAATAACTAGAATTTGTTTACAACGTTTTGTAAGTATTATTAACAGCTAAAATAGCTCGAGGCACTCATGTTACAGATATTGTGTAAATCGCTTTAAGATTTTTTGTCTTGTGTACACAATGATAAGACATTTTCTTATAGTCTATATATCATGTTTTCTTTTTGTTTGAAATTAGAAACATGCATTTTTTGCAACATTTAACCGAAATAATTCAAAGTTGCATACCTGATACTAGTTTCGACTAAAATACATTTATACCAAGGTAGTAAAAGGCTTACATAGATCTACTATAGTTTAATCAACTTTTTATGTCTTTTTGTTATTGTCGTGGTCTGGCTCAAACCCGATTTCATGTGCATGTATTCTAAAACATGGAACTATCTTATCATATCATACATGTGATATTTTGGTACTCTTCAATTTGGTACTCTTCAATTGAAATCAAAAACAGTCATTTATTCGAATCTGTATAATTATATAACGCTTCATTTCATTGGTCACATACTCACAACGGATCCAATGTAAGTAAAAAGAATAATGGATCGCGAGAACTTGTGGCTTACATTTTTGGGTATAAGGTGGTCGGCAACTTTTGTGTCTTCTTTTAAAACTCTTGCATTTATAGGTATGACAGGAAATAAACGCAATGATTCTTTCACCACAGCTTTTGTGAACGTCATTTTGTTGAGGTGATCTTGTGTGAAACCATTTGTCAGGTCCAAACCATCTACTTCGTTTTGTAGCCGAGTTAAAGCTTCTGGATGCCTTGATAAAAGGTAAACAATCACGGCGACTGTATTTGATGTCTGAAAAAGACGATAAAATTTTAACTTTTGGAACGTGACGTATATTCCAGAAACAATGAAGTATGCAATGACGTAAAGGTGTAATTTGAAATCTATAGCAGGTTTGATTGTATTTCTGAAAGCACTTCTATATGTAGAGCTAATACTACTGCACGGTGGGAGTATTAGTTTTATTATTTTATATTCATATGAAATAATAAAAATAAAATAAACGAACACCTTTCCTGGTATATATCTAGATTACACTGCTGGTTTATATCTTATTAAATGGTTAGATGATTCTTTTTACTATATAGCAACTGTTTCGGTGGCAATTATGGTATTTACAACAAACAGCTGTTGAAACACAAAAAAACACACGTGGAACATTTCCATGTTTCAATATTGTAAGACTGGTTATTTTTGTTGATTTGTTGACTTTCGAACGTGAACTCGGTTGTAACCACCAAATCAATTCCCCACAATCGCAATACTACAGGGACGTATCAAGAGACAGAAAACCACACAGGCAAACATCTTATAGGGTCTTTTTGAGGCATTTGTTTCTCCAAAACATGTTTATTTTAGTACTTTCTCAAATTTTCACTGGTGTGCCTCAGCGTGGCTACGGGCCTGATGCTGTGTGATCCCATCAAATGTTTTAGAATCCACGAATTTTCCATTTAACGAAATTGCTGTTTTACCAAAATGGACGTAAAGTAATACAACGTAAAAGATCGATTTTACAGTACAAATTTAACTGTGGTAGTATTTACCGTATCTACTCCGGAAAGAAGTAACTCCGATATGTTGGTATGAATCTCTTCCATTGTCAGATTTTCAGAGGCTAGGAAATTTTCAAACAATGTAGTCTTCTCAATGGTACCAGTTTCCTCGCTATTCGCAACTCTCTCCTCTATGGATTTCCGTTTCGCTTGAAGTATTGTATTGCCTGAAAAGTGATATTGGTACATGTATAATGGATTTCTGAATTGACCTTCCTGCAGACGCTTCGTAGCCACGACCCCGCCCCACCCCCATAGTTACAGGAAAGTTAAAGGTATCGCAGTTGTCTATGAAACCTTCTACAATTGTAGTTACATATATATAAAAAGATAATATTAAGTCGGACAGGAAAGGTAGCATTCAACCAGCCGAGCACAGAACTGAAAACATTAAAACATACAAGACACAATGCCCAACACACAACCGAACGAAAACAAGATCCGCCCAACTACTACTCACCTGTTTCAATTATCACATCCCATGATTGAACGAATGTTCTCCATATTTTTGTATTTAATCTTTTGTGAACATCACTGAATGCAATAAGTTGGTGGCTTGCGTACATCATTTTTTCAATTGCTTCGACAAATGTCTGCATCTTCTCCGACATATTGTGTTCAAGGCAGCCAAATCTTTCATCAACTATAACTTGACCGATACCTGCAAATATAACAAGTTTAAACTAGAATAATATTAATAAACTTCATAATTATGTATAGTTGGATTACGCAAATGTGACATTGACCTTGTAAAACAATAGACGGAATTACTAGAACGTCATCACATTAAACATTTGTGTCAAGTTCGTCGGAATTATTCCGAGGCAGTATTAAGGCATGAAGACAAATAGACGGACAGTTAAAATCAATATGTTAGACACTAGTTTCTTACAAAAAAGAGACCCTAATAGAAAACTTAGTGATGGCGTTGCTTGGAAGGTTGAATTTATCGACGTAAGTTTAGATGAAAACTGTCTCGTATGGAATGATTTGGAAGAAGTGACTGATGCAAAAAGGAACAAAAACTCTCATTTATATTACAATTATGCTAATAAATGCTATATGATCCCGAATTGACAGTTGACGTACACGGTACACTGTGTTTTCATGGCCTTTGTATACGTTTTACAAGTTACTCCGGTAAATTGGTGCAAAACTAGATATCAAGTTGTAAAGACACCATTACATCTATTTAATACGCCTTTCAGCACGTGTTCTTGTATAAAAATGTCATAGTGTAGCGTGCTAATTTGTTACTTTTGTAGATGATTTAGTTTGTCCATGACCTGGACGTGTATTCATATGTAAGCAAGACTCTCGTTTTTTGTAAAATGTAAGAATTTGGTCTAGTGTTAAATACATTAAAATGTGCTTTTCTCAAATAGCATTGATTAACATACAAGAAACAATATAAAAGGGAGCAGTAAAGGCTTCCATTTTGGCGTTAACTGAATTCTGGATTTACATGTGTAAACATCATGGTATTGTTTTATCGTAAACTACGATATTTTACGACTATAAAATAGTGGTAAATGGATTTGCAATACTAATAATCATTCTATTAAGAACTCATGCAAACAAATATGTCCCCGAAATGTGCAGTTGTTGAAGAATAATTTTAACGTAAGTTTACGGTGTCCGTAAGTGCTTTGATAAAACAGTACCCTGGCGTCTAATTATAATCAATTACGCAGACATCATATGTGAATCATCTAATCAGTTGATCAATGAAATAATTTAATTTAAGCTTTAACGGAATAATAGCATTTGTTTGCATATGATCCAATGGATTGCTTTAATAATATCCGACAAGCAACATCGACAGACAAGTGGGCGGAGCATTATCTACCTGGTCAACTGATAAATGTAAATTTGCCATCCGAGAGTGTAGCGATATGGCACTTCGCGATATAATTATATCAGACTGCTAAAACTGTCTTATAATAAACAAAATGTATGTATTAAGGTGGAATGTACCCTTTTCAATAAAAACATCATCAAAATTCGAAACACAGACCGTTTTTATCGAAAAGGGTCTATTCTACCTTTATTCATCATGACAACCTTTCCATTCCGCAATCCTATTGAAATTTTATAAGATTAACACATGTATAGGAAACTTACTTTCAATTGACCACTCGCAGAAGAGATTCAATATATTCGGAACTGATTTGTCTTTTTCGTTACTATCTCTGACCACACGAATCTTTTCAGCCAGCGTCTCTGAGATTGGACTGAGTTCTGTTAGATAATCCTGAACATTCCTTGGCTTCATCAATCTCTGATTGAGTACCTTCCTTATCTTCCACCACTCCTCACCGGACCTGTAAATATAAATACAACCAGTAATTATAATTATATTTCTATACCACTGTATTAAATGAGTATGTGTCGCTAAATGTATTATTATGTTTGAATTACCAATTAGAGAGGTCCGTACTTTTACGATATCGACACGGTTTGTGGCGGTAGGCGCATGCGCCTTGTCCATAATGTAGATGTAGAAATTGACATAGATTATGACGTCCCACAATGAACTAAATGCTTTACAGACTGTTTAAAATCAACATTTTAACCTAGTGTGCGCAATATATGTACATGTAAACATACTTATGTTCGTATGTCAATATGTCATGAATATCAAACTTTACGAGTAATAAATTTGAAATATTTTATTCCGATATCGGAACTGGGGTAAATTATATTGTGACATAGATACTCCAATAAAATGCTATCCACTGTTATTTTTATGGTGAGAAACAAAACATAAACGTACGCTGAAACGATCCCTTTACTACGGTTTCTCATGTCTTTATAGAGTACCCATGCTTCGTACGGAGGCCTGTTAGGGTATTTTCCTTCATGGCGAAATAGTTCTTCAACAAGTTTTGGATCCGCTATTGAAACGTTAGTCACTGGCCCCAATTTCTCTTTAAAAATGCGGCCATATTTGGCGTGAAATCGTCGCTGAAATGAAAAAACAATACATAATACACTAAGGCTTAATGGAACATGTATACAATTTAAAACAATATATTATGGAACTTGCAAAAAGCGTCATGCGCATGCGTCATTTTTAGCATATTTTCCCTAAATATTCCGAAGGTTATAGCAATGGGTAGAGTGTATATTTGCTCTTCTAGCTTAACGAAAATTCGTCCGGTGCGAACAAAACTGATTTTCAGTTCAATTGAATGTGACAATAAATCAGTTTTAAAGCTACTCATTTCACCATTCAGCAAATTTTATGGAATTACAGTCTAAGATATATAACCAGCGTCGAGTGAAAAACATGCACTTGATAAGAATTCATAAATTATATCTGAAGTTAAAACCACAGTGCCGACTGTACAGTACAAATCTCGTTCATGTTTGTTGACAACAGAAGGATGGTGACTCTTGGTAGTATTTAAAACAACTCGAGTATATGGTCATTGCCCGCATCAGAATCTAGCACATTGAAGTCACTGGCAATGTCTCGTACATACGTATAAGTCGATCGTAAATTACACTTTATCATTTTGTAAGAGCGTTGTGCACTTTTGTTTTATCTGCTAGGTACCACTGTATCTACACGCTCCTTAATCATCATCGTACTACCTATCAATCTTAAACCATCATATTTAACAGCTGCATGCATGAGACAGGCATCAGGCAGCTAGTCTGCTAGTGTAAAATGTTTTGTCCGCTCAGCTAAACTACCGGTATCATAGACAAGCCGCGTTATACCAGGCTGTACCCGACTGTACCCGACTGTTCGCAACTCAACCCTCTGTTCCTATGTATAATATATCTTTTATATTAACAACACCTCTCACACATGAGCGCAAGTGATGAATTCTTGCAATGTATTAAGTGAGAAAAACTTATCTCTTCCATCGGAAATGTCATGTTAAAACAGACTGACAGTAATAGCGTTAAATGTGTACAAAAATGTTATCATGTTTTACATACGAACACATACCGGGACAACATAAATTAGCGTTCACCCCCAATGACCTTTGTCGTGATAAAATAGTGTCCTTTAATTGAATACGATAAGCCAAACACTATATTACAGGGTACATTCTTTTTTGTATACTGAAGCGTACGGTACATTATTATAATGATTTATTTTCTAAAGCCGGCCTCACATGTTATTTGAGCCGATTTTTAATCAAGCACGGTGGACGTGTTTGACCGTATCAATTCGGAACCCACCTAGTGGTTTTATCAGGTGGAGATTGTCCGCTCAATGCAGGATGCCAGTTTAACTAAAGTGAACTATGATATTTAAACTCCATTATCCATATCATTATACTGATCATAAATTTGATATAAAAAAAGATAAAATTCTGCACTGAAAACCCAGTCAATCGCGCCTTATCATAGCCGGTATGCAAGATCGCCCAAAAATTGCTAGCACTGCGTAACCCGTAAACTTATGCCGACCTATATCTGTTTCTGGCGATTGGCCACTGTTCGTAACATAAGCAGCTATGTTCTGTATAACAATTTTGGCAGGATATATATCATAAACGGTTTTACAAAGTAGTCCCCATTCATGAGGCTTAATCAAGCATATTTCTTCGCAGATACTGTTATGAATTGAACCGAACTTAAAACTTCGAGTTGGTATAGGCCAAACACGGCTCTGTATGAATGAAAAAATTAAACAATAATAGTTTGCTTTGTGTACTTTGTAAAGTTCTGTACTTTACAAAGACTTGGTTTTATAACTTACGGCCGACAACCACAACATTTTATTAATTGTCTGTAATGGGGAAGCGTATGTCTGCATACTATAACGGCGTTTAACCGCGATCGGTAAACTAAAGACACCCATTTAGCTAAAAATTACCACAGTCAGCTGTTATGCGGTTTGTTAACAAATAAATCAGGGCTACAAATTACTGCCGTTATTCCAAGCATTATCTTTACGCCAAAAGCTGATAGAAATGATTAAGAATGCGTTCAGTCGAACAAACCACCAAATATTCGGTATATATTTTATATACAGTACAAAAAAAAACAGAAAAACAACAGAGAAAGATGCACTTTTCTGCAATACGCGTTCTCGCACTTTAAAACGTCCCATGGTTTATATAGTGAACTTTTAAGAAGAGTACACTAATTTCGAATGCATCGGATAAGAATGTAATGCGACCAATATTTTCACGGACTGCAAATACACCAATAAAGTATGCGTTTTATGGCAATGTATGAATAATTATAATAAATAACACAATACAAGACAGTAGCTTTTAAAAGACTAAATGCAAGAAATTAAAGTACAGTATTTTGCAATACTCGTTGGTATAATCGTATCATACGGTTTTGCGATTGCATTGACATTGATGTTTGAATTTTGCTGTTGGTCATATTTGAAGGGGACAGTTGGTGTTAAGTGCCTTTTGACAGCTGAGACTTGGGCAGGTCATTTTCTCGTGCGGTTTTGTATTGGGCATTGGGCCTTGTGTGTTTTTTATGTTTTCTGTCCTCGACTGGTTAAGTTGAGTGCTGCCTTCCCTGTCCGACTTAGTATTATCTTTTTGTGGGCGAATTCCTATGACGATTGTTGGTGGGTTTCCTGTCGGTGATTGGCGATAGTAGTCGCTGTTGGCGATAGTTGTCGGTGCGTTTGAGTATTACGTTTGCGGTTGTTAAAAGATGACCATTAGTTAAGTTTTTAACCCTTGTATATAATTAGGTTATGAAGTATAATGTTAAGACAGCTGTCACGTCAACGAACATGTAATGTCAATTTTCCGTACATGACCACAACTTCAAGTTGTCCACATCAAAGACTTTTCGCACTGTTACGGGTTGTTAAAACAGGTTCTAACATAAAAAGAAGTTGTTTTCAGGTCAGGAGTATAGCTAATGATCTTACACCTATTAACAACTCTTTCATGGAAATACTGTATGTGCCATACGCGTTACCTTGTCGCTCGGCGAACTAGTTTTGTTTTACCGAACTGCCCACGAACATATTTTCGCGTAGTACGATTCCCCTTTCTTCACTTATACATGTAAAAAGATTATAAAAACCAGACCGGAAATGCACCACTCAATAGAAACCTACAATACTAAGGTGTTGGATCTCAAAGTATCAAACGCGTGTTTAAAAAATATGTAACAGTTACTGTTGGAAGTAACTGCAACTGACTCTGTTGTCTTTCTAGTGACAGTAGATTTTTGTGTCCAAGATTTCACAAATATTAAAGGTCGGGTTAATTTTACCACTACTGGGCATACATTCAACTAGGACATCATTTTAATTTCAACAAGTATATGTTTACCCGAAACAAACACGTACGCACGTAACTTTATACAATTCATACAAAAAATGTTACAAACGTAATTGCATTCATGGCGTCCTTCGATTGGGCTTAACGCCGTATAGTACATTTCAATGAAACTAAAACATAATTATATTGAAATGATTATATTTTAATGCATAAAACAGATGGGTATATGATGCTAAATACGACTTTTTAATATCATGATTCGGCAAGTTTACCGTGTTTATATTGTATATGTGTGCCATGTTTTAGTACACTTGTACCTATTTCCGTACATTATATAGAACAACTCTGAGTTATATTAAGCTCAGGGTGTTTTGAAGATAACTTGATAAGAGAAAACAGTTTTTACGTATTTTATCTTTATTGTACGAAAAGTTGGAACGCGTTGTTTTGAAAAATTTCTTCTTTAACCATGTAATCTTTATTATATAAATTATATAAAATTGGGCAACTAATCTGACTACAAACAACGAGGATAAATTAGAATTTACACCGACTACTGACAGGGTAATAGGATTAAGCCCCTCCTTGTGGCACAACAGAAAACATTGCGTAAAGCATTTCGGTGCATCTATCGTATGACCTTATACAATTATGTAACGTATGAAAACCTTATGTGTTTGTTGTTGACATTATATATCCGAATTAAATATATAAATAGAAAACAAGGCGATTAAGACGGATTATAATGACAAATTTATACCTCTCAACGTATTAACATATATCATACTGCACTGATATTGTGTGTATTACATAACACGAGGGCGTAAATGCTGTACTATAAGCACTTGAACAGCGTAAAGTCGCTTTCGCAATGCATCCCCCGCTCGGAAATACGCAAGTGTTAGTCCCGTAGTGCGTATGCAAATTCGTATGTCCAATATATAGGTTACGTTAAGCCCAAATGAGTAATGTTGTATTATTAATGTTATAGCTTTCTTCGAAGAACAAACCCACTTATGTACTCAAATGCACCAATAGCATACTCATAATACAACTATTTCAATACGGTATATATTCAATACTAAAAACTTTAAGTATTGATCTATCGATAAGAACTGATATGCATTTCCTGCCATTAATTTAAAATTGTGGATTGGAATATAATTTGAGTCTTTATTGAAGGATGGTAAGAAGACTTCACTTAGTTTATTTTTGAAGGCAATACAACGTATTTGCATAAAACTGTTCTGTTGTGTGTGTTTTTGTACAGAAAACATCATGCTTTACCTAAACCGTAAATGCCGTCCAAAATTGAACCCCCAAAAAAGACCGCTGAAAACCCGAACAACAAGTTCATAGTTTCATATTCTGTCATTTGCTACTAATTTCTCCCCATTACGTATGTACTTAACGAACTAAGTGCTTAGCGCTGATTAGCTGTACGCGATTAACGAAATCTTTACAGCTTCGTTAAGAAATTCATTACAAACGACATTCGGTACGCTTCGGACATCTTGTTTAAGTTATGCAGATTCATTACAGATTTGACATACAATCATCATAAAGAACGTCCGACGCTAATGTCCATCACTAAAAATAGCTACACAGTGCGTACTGACCTATCGTACATAAATTACTTTACTAATTACGACATTATCATAACACCGGGGTATTAAGACTTATCAAGGTCAGTAGGTCAGTGCTGTAACCTTTAGGTGCAAAACTCCCCGGACAATGACCGGCGAATTTTCCGGTACATTATTATTTGTTATTCGTCCGATATTTATTATTTATCAATTTCTGCACAATTATGTCAATATCTGTAAATATTCGATTATTCACCGACATAGGTGCAATCGTGAGACCGAACAGATGAGAGCATTAGTATTGTGATTACTAGTATACCCCTACCTTCTCTACAAGTACGGGGGTTATAAACAATTATAGACTGTAAAAGTTTGTGTGCTCTTAATCGGTGCGCTAGAGTATTGCGATAATTTAGAATCCCTCTAGGATATTTAGATGTGTCATAATATGATTCACAAGATACGTAATTTCGTTAAGTATCATAAATTTTAATTGTACGCTATTTGTGTGTTGATATATATATATATATACTTCCCACGCTACATATCAAATTTACATTCATATTATAACGATTTATATTAATAAAATCATTTCACAACCCCACCCACCGGCTCGCACTAGTGAACCAACAAGTTGATTTTAATTATCTACACTCAATATAATAATCAACGCACCGCTAAAGCTTAAATAAAATTCAATATACATTATATCAAGATCGGGTCTAATACTGTAAAATCTTTATTTTTCGAGGGAGTTTGACTTCTCGTCGAATTCTTTGTTAAGGCTAGACCACGAAAACTAATAAAAAACAATTAATCGACCTACCAAATACAGAACGCGGGCCCTTGCATGTTTCGAAGTACACAAAAAATGCAATTTAATCAAAATTTACGAAATTTAATTCCCACGAAAATATGTGATTTTACAGTAACATGAATTGTTTAGAACCTCTATAAGAAGACAGTAGTCGGTACTTTATACGAAGTTTTGTGATGAGATAGTTTTATTACGCAGTGTGAGTTTATGAAGGTACGAAATTATTGGTATAATATATTCTAGTTTAATAAGATGAGAAGAGAAGGGGCACATGCATGACAAGACGATTGTAAATATCAAGGCAAAGGGCACCCGTGACTTTGCTGTAAGTGTCAAAAGTATGAACACTATCATCAAGGTTTCGTTCACCTGTACGGGATGTACCTATATCAATATCTATTCTAATAACTAATAGTGTTAATTCACATGGCGCGTTTTTTATTTTGCTGAGTATATATATTATCATTGAGAGCTTACCAATATAGCTCACTACAGAGAGTTGCCACTGTGCTGACGGCGTGAACGCAAAATATAATTTACCAACCTATCAATCATGATTAAAAGTAAAAAAACACATATAAACTGGATATGTACTGGTCGGAATGTAGCTAGGTTGACTCGGTTCACACAAAGTTTGCGTGCTAGTTTACTGTAGGGATTTAGTATCAAATAAAACGTTTTTATCGCGTATTTATCAGAACATCTGCATTGAACGATATCTCAAGCAACAACCAGGGATTCACATCTTATACTAGTAGCTAATTATGGCATAGGACCAGCGAGTTCAAGTAAAATATAAAACTGCTATTTAATAGCTTTGATTTCCTCTACCAAGCGACATTCGATGTTTATCGTCATTTCCAATCGAACTTGTGTGCGTGTTTATTATTATTGGTATGGTAAAGCGTTTGTCAACCTGTCCGTTTGTCATCATATATTCCCAAAACTTAGGCCTATGTCCCACTGAGCATTGTTTTGCCTCGGCGATGTACGCCCGATTGAAATGAATGAGCTATCAGGACATCGGGAACATGTTCCTCGTGGTCTAGGGGAAGCTTATGGGAAGTCAAGAGAGAGTTTGTGATATCGGAAGGAATTGTGATGAATCGGGTGACATTGGGAGAACATCGCCGATGTGATATTCCTCAGAGGGACCTACTAATTTTGATCTGCGTTGGTTTACTGGCTACTCGAGTTACGATGACAGAATATTTAGTCTATAAAACTACTATTACAAGTGTCACATGATACATCCGGACATCTGTACTTATGAATTATTTATTCATGTCCACACTTGGTGAAATTGTAATTGGTTGGTTGTATCCAGTACTTTTAAAACACTTAAATTTTGACCTGAGAAGAAAGGTATGTTGAATCGAGCTTGTACCTTCCTTTTGAACCCATTTTATTTGTGACAAAAATACAATGTACCTGCTAAATATAATAACATTAAATGTTCAAGTTGGGTAAGTTAGGTGTCTGGTTATATTGTATTGTTCGTGTATTGAAAGCGGGTACCTAACTGCTCAGGTCAGTAAAATTCACAGTCAGGAATAAAATGGTTTACAGCATCGAATATATTTTGTATGAATTGACTAGGTTCACAATGATCACACTGAAAGAATTGGGTAGCTATATGAAAACTCGGAGAATGCTTAAATTTATCTGGTTGTATAGAGTTGCATGGCATTTCTCCCCCGCTGAGAGCATGTTTCGCAATATTGAAGAATTTTGATAACAAATCACAAGGAACGAAGTCGACTTATCAATACAAAGTATGTTTTAGACCGCGATAGAAGCCTTGCATCGCGAAAAGATAGCGTTTATCGCTCACATCTATATGATAAAATAGCAAACAGTCTGTTCTGTAGATAGCATATGAAGAACTAGGTGAATAGCTTGTACTTGCGGTCTTATCCGATGCCATCTTAGTTTAGTCTTTAATAAATAAACGTAACTTGATCTACAGTTTTAAAAAATCTATTTATTTCGTTTTGAAATTGTTGCTCTGATTGCAAATTCTGCGGTTCGCGGTTTCGCGGTCCGGCGATAATGATATAAAATTGATATACCTACTTGAGAAACCGATACCGGTCACCTTGTGTTTTATGCATTTGAACTAGTCATGCAGATACTCCATTATGTGGGTACAGCGTACTCATATCATGCAATTAAATCAACACTAATCAAGTACTAAGTGCCCGGGTTTTATCGGTGAATAATTCCCAGAAGTACAGGGTGTAGGTGCAAGATTGAACACAGGAACTGGCACAATAATCGACGAAACTAAGTTACTAGATGTTTGAAATTAGTGCAACATGCTACTTTTTTAAATGCCGAGCATAGCCTTTATTTACCACTCAGCTTTACCAACACTGAACTTTTTTCCTTTAGTACATAATTATACATTCTAGTTCGCCAGAGTATTCTTCGTCCGAAGTCTGGGAACTTGACTAACCACTGATGTATGAGGATGATAATTATATTGCTGTCTTGTGATGACGAAAGGATGAAAAATGTACATCATACATAAATAATGTGAGTTACTAGTGTACAAAAGTTCACATGTACTAGTAGAATTATATGTCCGCGTATGTTTAAAGGTATATAATACTTTAGAGTATCTGGACGGTTCGTCATTACGTGAAATAACAGAATCAAAGTACTGTATGGCATTAGTACGGTGCAATCATGGTGATCTACATGACGCCACTATGGACTATAAAATACAGATTCATCAAAATGTTTTGGAACATTTGAGAGGTAATACGCAACATGATGCACAAGGCATTTTGCCACATGACCAAGGAGGTAAACTGCATTGTGCAAAAAATACAACAACTACTCTAAAAACATACATAATCAAAATGCGTACTTAAAATTATAAGATCTGAATAAATATTTGTTTAAATACCGCAATTCAGACAAGGCTTGTTTCTTACAGATAACTAATAGCTTTCGTGAATGGCTTTAAATTCAGATCACACACCGAAATAACTTGTTTCAGCTTTTCAAATAAACCTATTATACAATAAACGAAATTTTGTATTTGACAACGTAGCCAATATGACTCCGATGCAGGAATTTTAGTCCATCTGAATGAATGTCCTTAAATAAACAAAAATACGAGAATGCGGCGATCAAAGATGACATGCTGTCATTTTTTCGTATTAATAGTACCCGTGAATCAAAAGGTATCTCCGTGTATGTGTGTGTGCGTATATTGTATAATATTTGCTCCGTCCCTACAAGTATAACTAGACGATTATTATGTAGAATATGGCAGGGTTTTAGTACAACCTGACTTTGTGTCATCATTATGTTTTTGTAACCGGTTTCTCTATTCAAGCGCTCAATTATATGAATAAAAATTTACCCAAGGCGAGGTAAAAGAGTTTTCAAAGAACTACTGGTTCGAAAACAAAACATTACTTGTACTTTATTTACTAGTCGTATCAATGAAATACCAAAAACGTTTCAAAGTTAAGGTCAGACTATTTTATAACATATTTAGCCCACTCTAACGTGGGATATATCGGATAATAGGACAAGGTTAGAAATTAATACCTGTTTTAGTATACTGTTGTTATTTAACATTGCCTGTTATCATTTACAGTGGCGCAGAAAGCTGTACCCCGGATAGTAGATGTCATAACAAGTTTATAATGTGCCCTATATATATCTCCCCTAGTTTATCAACTCGTGGTAGAATTACAGCATTGTCATTTACACTATTCAGATGACAATGCAATTATTATAATTGCGACCAAACGCGGAGGTTTAAATATTCATACCAGCCAAGTGAACGAATAACATAGTTGTACGGCTATTAACTACAGCAAAGCCGTCGAAAAGAATGCAGTTAACATTGCTGAGATCAAGTATTGAAATGAACTTAGTGTAACAGATTTCATACAACTTAACTGAATGACAACGTTAGCTATTCTCACGCGGTTGACGATTGTACGGAAGCCGTCCAAGGGTATAATTTATATTAAAACAGGCGCAGTAGATTTCTACGATGTAGTCTCACGGATGGGTCACAAAAATGGTTATTTATGCTAATACATGAATATAATACTTGCACTACGCAATGCAGTTTAGAATTGGATTGAAGAGGGATCGCGGTAAATACAGCAATGTAAAATAACAATGTGTATTATAGAGGATAGTTTTTTCCCCGTACGGTCGTTTACCAGCTAGATTCTCGACATTGAATAGTAAAACATTTCGTACACGACTGGTTTATTGCCTGACAATCTGAAATCTTAGATTTACGCGATAGATGAAAAACGCAATGAACCAGAGATAAAAATGTAATAAAAATGTCAATACCAAGTATCGGGTTACAGATGAGAATAGCTTCAACATTTCGTACTATCGCTACAAAACCTCGTATTCTGCACCCCCTGCTTTTAATCGCTTTCCAAAATCTTGCTAGTGGTAGGTTACATATATTTTATATGTCATCAAATATAAATAGTACAATGCATATTATGTTCAATTTATGCCTGGATTTATGTGATTTTCACATCTCCTAAGCTGAAGCTGTCAGGTGGCTGTTAACGTTCGACCGAACTGTACTGACATCGCATTCTATTTTAGTTGTATACTTGATTTTGAAACTTCGTTTGTTTTACATTAATTTGAATTTCTTTTTGTTACAGTTCCAAACGACGCGCTTGTTATTTTGCGCTAATTAAAACGTCTGCTATACTTATCGGTTTTGAGTAAATCACCTCTTGGCAAAACAGACAGATTTCCTCTTCTAGGCAGAAGGTAATTAGTATATTTAAGAAAAATACGCGGCAAATGTGTCAGAAATATTAATTAGGAAATAAGCTTAATTAGTAGACGTCACTTTGCCGATCGCCGTAATGAACCTAGGAAAGATTGAATCAAATAGCGATTTCTGGGGGAATGCTTGCGTTTAGAAACACAAAATTACCTCTTAATTATATGGCGACATTTTTAGCTGTTATCCTTGCTTCCCTGGTGTTTTCGTTATCAATAAAATGCAAACTAATTATGCATGCCATGGTGTTACTCCGCTAAAATCTCAACACATGCTGCGTATCATAAATTACATTTACCATTTTATAGGTCATCTAAATTCTTTGGAATGCGGTTTCTATGCATGTAGAAATGATACCGGTTGATAAAATGCAACATGCATATAAAACATACAGCATTAAGTGCACTGGTGAAGCTTGATATAGAAACTTGTAAATAATGTTTCGAGGAAAGATATGCTGCTTTTTTGCGCCTTTGTGTACAAATGTATCAGGTTCTAAACGAATCATAACCAGTCGAGAAAAGACGGTTGCAACTTGGCATTGGCAGTTAAAATCAAGAAAATGAAACTTTCCAGGTGAAAAAAAACACAGGAAAATGCACAATATTTTTGTGAGTAAATAAAAGATATGTAACTTGTACACCTACCTGCACCTCGTGCATCTGTCCCCTGTTGGGCTTGCGAAAATATTCCAAAGCTGTACCGAGCACAGGTAGACCATCCGGTCCGGGTAGATCATGAATTGTTCTGCTTGTTTCCGCTTGTGTATCGTGAAGAACCGTCGGTGCATCAACAGCTGCAGCATTCACAGCCGCCCTCTCATGTCGGCGGTCCGTGTACAATCCACGAATGTTCTGACGCGACAAACTGACAGCCTGGCACGCAGCACGACGCAGTAAAGTCTCAGTGGCCGGATTCATACTCAGTACCGAATCTTAATTTTTATAAATAAATGTGCAATAGTTAAAATCCAACTTAAACGTCACACTTTCAAATTTCCTTTATGTGTTCGTCTTAAGCACCCAACCTGAAAAATGTAATATCAACATGAAAATATAAAATTGTTTACTTTTGACCTAATGTATCAACTTTTACAACCACTTATTATTTTATGTCTGTTTTATCCCAAATCGTAAATAAAATAGCATTCACTCGTGAATGTATATACACTAAAGAGCAAAAATAAATATATATAGTCCTAAAATGCTGTAGCATGTTTTACACGGCAAAAACGAGAGTTGATTCGTGACACACTCCATTAATAAACCGTCCAACTGACGCTGGTGAAAAATTCGTGAAAGCGTCTAAACGATTTATTAAAATTCCCGCATTTTTTTAATTTTAGGAAAAAAATGAAATATATAAAATTATGCAAATTTAAATTAAATGCAAAATAATTAGAAAATAAAAAAAATAAATAAAAATAAATAAATTACCAGCAAAAATAAAAATCCAATAGAGTTACGATATTTATTTATTTTTCTGTAAACCAGAGTTAAAACTAGTGTTGTGCATATCCGACCCTCTCCGGTAGAGTACCATTTAAGTAATGGAGGTCGTTCCCAGTTGACAGCCTATTTTGCCTACTCTATACCTATCCAATGAGAACGGCTGATTGGGTCATCCAAGTGCAACAAGTAAACTCCAGACGCCATTAACAGATATAAGCAGTTACGGCGTTCACTTTACTATTACTCTACATAATATACGTATTGTTGAGGCTTTCACGAAATGTGCGATGCGGTGAAATAGTTCATTAATGCATACGCATTTATTATTAATTTAGCACATCAACGCGGAAGCGAGGTTACTGGATTTCTTTGATCGTTTTAGTGATAAATCTGGTCAATTTTTTATGTAAAGACTACCACACGTGCTAATTGATTTCAAAGCTGCGTTTAATAGTTTAAAACATTACTTTTGTGCTAAGCTTGTCGACGCTGATTGGTGTATGGTGTACTTAAAGGGACATAATAATGCTACTATTAATAACAATATATCTTGTTCATAAGTTCGCGAGCGTGACAAATTAAATCAGGACCAAAGTGAGTATGCAAGCACTCTGATACACGCAATAAAAAGCAATGTTTCTTCTTGCTATAATTAATATTTATAATTCATATTTGCGATTAAGATCTGATTCTAGGTACGAACATGCACGAGTACGAAAAGGTCAATGGGTGCGAAAAAAATTAATTTTGTTAAATGCGTGGTACGGATCTAGAACACTGATTTTAGATATGTAACCAACCCAGCATTACTCATTGTTGTAAAAAACAATAAGTTCTCCATGCGTTTCCTACGATAAATTTTGATATGAAAAGTTAACGTGAGCGCGAACAATGACTGATTGATATTTCTGATAGATTTGCAACCGATTATTACTAGATTCTGTATATTTGGCGTTGTCGGCTGCCCCCGGGTATCTCTGCGGAAAGTGTACCAGATTAATCATTGCATAAATATAATACAGTATTTTGTAACATGAAATAGCGCAGCACCTGTACACACTTGGAAATATTGCATTCATAATGCGTCATTTTTGCAGCCACTGTGAAAACATCGGTGCATCATCCTCCTTCTTAAACGCACCTAATTTAACATAATCGAATCATAACATAACATAAGCATGACAATTTGAACCGTGTTTGCCCTTTAAACATCAATGATCTACTTTGATAGCAAGTTTTCATGAAGTACACAGTTTACATACGGCATTCAGTAAAACACACTATATACCTTCATTCAGCTGTGTGTGTATTATACACACGAATTATACTAGTACGTTAAACCTGACAACTTATGAGATAGGTCAAGGACTGACAGTCGAAAATCGTTTTCTTTCATTAGAGGTGATTAGGCCGTTTTTCGACCGTTTTCAGTGATATACGTACACGTCTGGTGGGCATTTAATTTCCAACCATTGTGGACTTGTTTTTCCACAAGCAACTAACCATGGAAGAACATAACTTACTAATCTTACCAACCAATGCAATAAAACCCGGATCGACCGCTTCATATTTTAAATATCTCTAAAAGGCCGAGTCGGATGCTGGATTGGTATGTCGGATGCTAGATGGTCATGTCGGATGCTTGATGGTCATGTCGGATGCTAGATGTTCATGTCGGATGCTAGATGGTCATGTCGGATGCAAGATGGTCTTGTCGGATGCTAGATGTTCATGTCGGATGCTAGATGGTCATGTCGGATGCTTGATGGGCGAGACGGGATGCTGGATTGGTGTGTCGGATGCTTGATGGGCGAGACGGGATGCTGGATTGGTGTGTCGGATGCTAGATGTTCATGTCGGATGCAAGATGTACATGTCTGATGCTAGATTTCATGTCGGATGCTTGATGGTCATGTCGGATGCTTGATGGTCATGTCGGATGCTTGATGGTCATGGCAGATGCTAGATGATCATGTCGGATGTTAGATGATCATGTCGGATGCTAGATGGCCATGTCGGATGCTAGATTTCATGTCGGATGCTAGATTTCATGTCGGATGCTAGATGGGCGAGACGGGATGCTGGATTGGTGTGTCGGATGCTTGATGGGCGAGACGGGATGCTGGATTGGTGTGTCGGATGCTAGATGGTCATGTCGGATGCTAGATAGTCATGTCGGATGCTAGATGTTCATGTCGGATGCTAGATGGTCATGTCGGGTGCTTGATGTTCATGTCGGATGCTAGATGGTCATGTCGGATGCTAGATGGTCATGTCGGATGCTAGATGGTCATGTCGGATGCTAGATGGTCATGTCGGATGCTAGATGGTCATGTCGGATGCTAGATGGTCATGTCGGATGCTAGATGGTCATGTCGGATGCTAGATGGTCATGTCGGATGCTAGATGGTCATGTCGGATGCTAGATGGTCATGTCGCATGCTAGATGGTCATGTCGGATGCTAGATGGTCATGTCGGATGCTAGATGGTCATGTCGGATGCTAGATGGCCATGTCGGATGCTAGATGTTCATGTCGGATGCTAGATGTTCATGTCGGATGCTAGATGTTCATGTCGGATGCTAGATGCTAGATGTTCATGTCGGATGCTAGATGGTCATGTCGGATGCTAGATGCTAGATGTTCATGTCGGATGCTGGATGTTCTTGTTGCATGGGCGTATCAGATACTAGATGTCGGACAATCAAATATAAGATAAACTCCAAATGATGATGAAAATCATTAAAACAACTTTGTAGCTATTTTTAATGAAATTAAGTGTCAATTTTTGGATGTTCAGAATGTACTTAATGCTATATTAGTTACTAAATAAGTAACATTGGTAGGAGAACTTATAAAAGATCTGTGGGAAGTTGACCAGATAAATGGTGACGTTACATAAGACATTTCGACAACTATGTGTGATGAAATATAAGATTTGTGATAGATAATGTATTATTTATACAATCTTTAAACTTTTTGCTGTGATTTTTAACATACATGTAATTAATATTTTGATGATCATTTGCCTATGCAAAGCGCTACCGAGCGCCTTTATTCAGTTACCTCCCGTTAGAAGGCAATGCTTACCTGCCGTGGAAAGCGCTACGTAGCGCTCGCCCATGTTAACGGTCTCGTGTAGTACACATTGGCCGAGTGGTCAAGACGGCCGACGGTTCGAATCCTATGATATGTCCGTTGGTTTGTCTCAAGTAGGCTCAGTAATTGTTACAGCCCTGTACCTGTCATCGAAGTAAACCAAAGTAGTCGGGAAGTAAATAAACTAAAACAGGTGTTTTATAAGTCTAATTGCCTGATTAAATTGACATAGACGTGAACAATAATAATATAAACTGTTTACTTTATGTTATTAAGTTGGCTTCTGTGAATGTGGATATTAGAGAGGATTCATCTGTAGTCGATTTGGCATAATTGTTCGAGGTTATTGAACTGACGAGGATTCTCCTTATAATGTACATAAATAATTGATACTGAAGAAACAGTTACTGCTATTTGGTGATTTAAATTAATAGAAAATAACGTGGAATTCGACGTTATACCGATTGTCTTACAAGCGTCACAAAAGCGGTGTCATTGTGTGTTTCTCTCTATTTGTCAATTTCTAGAAAAAAACTACTAGTATTGCCCAAAGGTGGAAGTGGACCATTGGCAAAAGATGGAAGATAGACCACTGGCATAAGGTGGAAATGGACCGTTGGCAAAAGATGGAAGAAAGACCACTGGCATAAGGTGGACATGGACCATTGGCAAAAGATAGAAGATAGACCACTGGCATAAGGTGGATATGGACCATTGGCAAAAGATGGAAGATAGACCACTGGCATAAGGTGGAAATGGACCATTGGCAAAAGATGGAAGATAGACCACTGGCATAAGGTGGAAATGGACCATTTGCAAAAGATGGAAGATAGACCACTGGCATAAGGTGGACATGGACCATTGGCAAAAGATGGAAGATAGACCACTGGCATAAGGTGGAAATGGACCATTGGCAAAAGATGGAAGATAGACCACTGGCATAAGGTGGAAATGGACCATTGGCAAAAGATGGAAGATAGACCACCGGCATAAGGTGGACATGGACCATTGGCAAAAGATGGAAGATAGACCACTGGCATAAGGTGGACATGGACCATTGGCAAAAGATGGAAGATAGACCACTGGCATAAGGTGGAAATGGACCATTGGCAAAAGATGGAAGATAGACCACTGGCATAAGGTGGAAATGGACCATTTGCAAAAGATGGAAGATAGACCACTGGCATAAGGTGGACAAGGACCATTGGCAAAAGATGGAAGAAAGACCACTGGCATAAGGTGGACATGGACCGTTGGCAAAAGATGGAAGAAAGACCACTGGCATAAGGTGGACATCGACCATTGGCAAAAGATGGAAGATAGACCACCGGCATAAGGTGGAAATGGACCATTGGCAAAAGATGGAAGATAGACCACCGGCATAAGGTGGACATGGACCATTGGCAAAAGATAGAAGATAGACCACTGGCATAAGGTGGACATGGACCATTGGCAAAAGATGGAAGATAGACCACTGGCATAAGGTGGAAATGGACCATTGGCAAAAGATGGAAGATAGACCACTGGCATAAGGTGGAAATGGACCATTTGCAAAAGATGGATGAAAGACCACTGGCATAAGGTGGACATGGACCGTTGGCAAAAGATGGAAGAAAGACCACTGGCATAAGGTGGACATGGACCATTGGCAAAAGATGGAAGATAGACCACTGGCATAAGGTGGAAATGGACCGTTGGCAAAAGATGGAAGAAAGACCACTGGCATAAGGTGGACATGGACCATTGGCAAAAGATGGAAGATAGACCACTGGCATAAGGTGGAAATGGACCATTGGCAAAATATGGAAGATAGACCACTGGCATAAGGTGGAAATGGACCATTTGCAAAAGATGGAAGATATACCACTGGCATAAGGTGGAAGAAAGACCATTGGCAGCAAGTGAGAGATGAACCATTGGTCACAGGTGTAACATTGACCTTTTGTTACAAGTTGAACATACCTACCATTGGCCACAAGTGGAAGCTGGACTATTGTGCACAGGTGGAAAGTGGACCGTTTGCCACAGATGAAAGGTGGACCATTTGGCAACAAGACAAAGATGGACCATTGGCCACAAGTTGAAAATGGACCATTCACCGCAGGTGAAAGAGGAACCATTGGCAACATATGGAAGATTGAACATTGGCCACAGGTGGTATATGGAACATTAGACACATATGAAAGATGGACCATTGGTCACAGCTGGAAGATGGACCATTGACCACATGTGGAAGATGGACCATTGGACACAGGTGAAAGATTGACCATTGACAACATATGGAAGATGGACCTTTGGACACAGGTGGAAGATGGACTACAAGCATAAGGTGGAAGATGGACCATTGGCCACAGATGGAAGATGAGCCATTGGACACAGGTGAAAGATTGACCATTGACAACATATGGAAGATGGACCATTGGCCACAGATGAAAGATGAGCCATTGGACACAGGTGAAAGATGAGCCATTGGACACAGGTGGAAGATTGACCATTGGACACAGGTGGAAGATGGGCTATTGGACACAGGTGGAAGATGAGCCATTGGCCACAGGTGGAAGATGGACCATTGACAACATATGGAAGATGGACCATTGGCCACATATAGAAGATGAGCCATTGGACACAGGTGGAAGATGGACTATTAGACACAGGTGGAAGATGGACCATTGGACACAAATGGAAGATGAGCCTATGGACACAGGTGGAAAATGAACCATTGGCCACAGGTGGAAGATGGAACATTGGACATAGGTGGAAGATGAGCCATTGGCCACATTGGAAGATGGACCATTGACAACATGTGGAAGATGGACCATTGGCCACAGATGGAAGATGAGCCATTGGACACAGGTGGAAGATAAGCCATTGGACACAGGTGGAAGATGGACCATTGGACACAGGTGTAAGATGAGCCATTGGACACAGGTGGAAAATAGACCATTGGACACAGGTGGAAAATGGACCATTGGACACAGGTGGAAGATGAGCCATTGTACACAGATGGAAAATGGACCATTGGATACAGGTGGAAGATGGACCATTGGACACAGGTGGAAAATGGACAATTGACAACATATGGAAGATGGACCATTGGACACAGGTGGAATATGAGCCATGGGCCAAATGTAGAAAGTGGACAATTGGCTACAAGTGGAAGAAGGATCATTGGCCACAGGTGGCAGATGGACCATTGGACACAGGTGGAAGATGAGCCATTGGCCACAGGTGAAAGATTGACCATTGACAACATATGGAAGATGGACCATTGGGCACAGGTGGCAGATGGACCATTGGACACAGGTGGAAGATGGACCATTGGACACAGGTGGAAGATGGACCATTGGACACAGGTGGAAGATGGACCATTGGACACAGGTGGAAAATGGACCATTGGACACAGATGGAAGATGGACCATTGGCCACAGCTGGAAGATGGACCATTGGACACAGGTGGAAAATGGACCATTGGACACAGGAGAAAATTGGACAATTGACAACATATGGAAGATGGACCATTGGACACAGGTGGAATATGAGCCATGTGCCAAATGTGGAAAGTGGACAATTGGCCATAAGTGGAAGAAGGATCATTGGCCATCAGTAAAAGATGGACCATTGGTCACAGATAGAAGTTGGACCATTAGTTACAGATGGAAGATGGATCATTGGTCAGAGGTGGAAGATGGACCACTCGCCACAGATAGAAGCTTGGCATATCTAAACATGACATTTTAAAAATAATACTAAAGACGAATTTTTAAACTAGGTTGAAATAGTTTCCTTTTCTATTTTATATATTGCATAAATTAAGAAATGCATTAACTCACGAAACTATAACATATATTTTGAAACACCCTTTTCGACTATTCCGATGCCATTCCGTGGGCATTCTTCTTTATTTGCATATGACGTCAACCTTACTGACGTCACTAGGCATTTTATTGCTATAGAAACATATAAGACTCAAAATTTGATAAGGGTCAAGCACTTTTCCATTTGAATATTTTGCAAATTGAATGAAGTTGACAGGTAGAATTTTCTACATCTGCAATATTATAAACCAATAAAGATTACATAGAAATTTAATGTCTACGTGCTGATAAGCCCAACACCATTTAAATGTTCGTGCTACATTCAAGCCTCTGTAGTAACAGAAGGCGGTCATTTTCATGGGATTTTTGGTCTTACACGATAAGGTAATGAAACGGGATAAAAATTTCCATGTTAATCTAGTCACTATAGTCCCCGCCAATAAGGGCTTATCAGTTACCTGAAAAAACGACGTCATTTTGGCAATGCGTATCAAATGCAAGACATCGAGTTTCGAAATTTAGCAGCAAATAAGTTATTTTCATCGGCTTTGTACATTTAACGTGAGATGGGCAACATAATCGATTTCTTGGCCCTTAGCAAAGTTTGAGTAGTATATAAAGCTATGGCAACGTTAATGCCAGAGTTCGTTCCTTCAAAGCGCTAATAGTGTTGTTATAACAATTTTTCTGATAAGTGTAGGGTGCGAACATCTATATTGTTACCTCATTCGTCCCCTTTAAGATAACTGATAATTACTGTGGACTACTTTTCTACTCAGTTTGTCAGTGGTTTGGTCAACACTGGAGGTAGATCGGTACTTTTATTTTTTTTTATATATCCTTATAATAGTTGGTACCGTTGGAAACAAAAAACTTTTTGCAATTCAATGGCGTTATATGGCGTTTGCGTCATGAATCACGTTGCAATAACGTCGTTAAATGTCGCATCGACGCTAAATGTCGCACCTGACGTTAAATGTCGCAAGGCTGACGCTAAATGTCGCAACCGACGCTAAATGTCGCAATCCACCCTGACGCTAAATGTCGCATCTGTGACAAACTGGCCTGACGTTAAATGTTACAACATTAACGCTAAATGTCGCAATCCTTTATAAACACTCATTTGTAGTATTAATGTTCTAGTTTAAGTCCAGACGTATCCACAGTTCTTATGGGTTTACCCAAAGGGGTACGACACAAGCATTTAGTGATAAAAAACTGTTTTCAAAAAAAAATTTACTTCTACTATGTAAATGTATATTGTATGAAATTTACACAGTAGAAATAAAAACATATTTTTTTGAAAAAAAGATAATCACTGCAGGTTCATGACTGTGTAAAAATGCCGGACGGACCTTTCGGATTGATAATCACCCTCGGGCTAAAGCCACTCGGGCGATTATGCTTCCTGCGGGACGATTATCTAGACCCCGTCCTACATAGCCGTGCATTATCCTCTAAGTAACTCATCGTGCGGGTTTGAATGCTACTTTTCGTAAACACAAATAAATTGATGTCAACAGAATTTCAATTATGATTTACATAATTATTTATTTAATGTATTTTACATTGTTCGACAAATACTCGGTAACTGGAACTACACAAACCTTGGTCGTGATGAAACCAGTATAATTAAGTATAATCCGTAACGAAACGGGTTTCTACCGGGCATACCGTATATAACCATAATTCGGGTATATGCTATGTTCTTCCCTGCCTCCATCGGTATGAAACGCACTTTACTGGGACTCAACCGGTAGAGCCAGGGTTCAGCGCAGTCCAAATAATGCCGGTATACCACGGTTTATAAATAAATGAAATACCAGAATAGGTTTGCACCTATAGTGGATATCGAACCCATACTGTACGACGTCATACGGTCGTAGCAACACGGCTCGTCACGGTTAGCCCGAATCGACTAAGAACTTCACGATGTCTCTAAGGTTCATACAACGGGACAAACCGGGGGTGCCAAACCGGCACAAGGTCTGCTGTCAGCTCAGAACCGGGATACACTGTGGATACAGCGGGATAATCCGTACTGAGACCGGGATGCAACATCGCTGTAGAGCTAATGTGTAGCAACGGTTGTAATCCAGTTTTGACTCCATATTTCGATTCTGTTGAAATCTTGACCATTCCTCCCGGTAGCTCCTGATGACTACATGAGGCTTTAAACATTTTAAAACAATCGGGTCTCTTTTGCCAGTTTGATAAGAGTATCACAGTTCACCATAGTTCGTCTTGCCGATCCAGCGTTGTTACGGTTGGACGACGGTTAACTGAACCGGGTATACCGAGTAAGATTCGGTTCATCCCGTTAAACCTAAAGGGGTTCGACACATAAACTTTCAGTGATTAAAAACTGTTTTCAAAAAAACATTTTTTATTTCTACTGTGTATATTTTATACAACATACATGTACTTAGAAGAAATAAAAAAATATTTTTTTTGAAAACAGTTTTTAATCACTACAGACTTATGTGTCGAACCCCTTTGGGTAAACCCCTAATAACTGTCGATACGTCTGGACTAAAACTAGAACAGTAATACTATAAAAGAGTGTTTATAAAGGACTGAGACATTTAGCGTTAACGTTGCGACATTTAACGTCAGGCCAGTTTGTTGCGACATTTAACGTCACAGATGCGACATTTAGCGTCAGGGTGGATTGCGACATTTAGCGTCGGTTGCGACAATTAGCGTCAACCTTGCGACATTTAACGTCAGGTGCGACATTTAGCATCGATGCGACATTTAACGTTGCTACATCGGGCAATAGCTATACATAGCTAATGTTTCTTTGTTGTACGTGCATCCGACTTAAAATAAATATTGTTTTGTAGTGTATTGACGCGAACATTATCACTTTGCGTCCTTTTTATGTCATTTTTACGGTACCCAAATATGATTGTAATAAACATTACGGACTAGTTTTTAACGTGGCTTAGAATATAACCTACATTATGAGCCAATAAAAACGCCTCATTTTCGCGGTTAAATGAAAATTTAATCATTAAAATTTTCTCTTAACAGACTTGACGTCATGCGTCGGAGCTAATTTCTATCGGCCAATCAGAATGCAGAATGTTATATTCTAAGTTAGTTCGCTTCGCTCGCTCCGCTCGCTCCGCCCTTTTTAATCATTAAAATTTACTTAATATGTTCTAACTATAACCTCAAAAATAGATATATCTGCTACAATCTGTGATTATTCCCTACACATCTATGTGTGTAAAACATGGATTGTGCTGGCGTCAGTGAGAGAAGCGTTAAAAGGTAATATATCGCTTCTGCGAGTTTTCGACAAAGTCCGACGTTAAACGCGATTTAAAAGAAAATTGGCCCGATGAACTTTCGCCATTTTTTTTATATGTTAATCTGCAAATTATAATATTGCCGTGAGCCAATTTCAGGAAAATTTGTCCATTTTTTTAAAATCTAGATTGAATATTTCCACTGTAACGTCATAATATGTTGTCCCTAAAAGGTCAACAATTGTAAACACGTGTTATTGTAAAAAAATGGATTTGTGAAAAAATGAATTTAACTTCAAAATGTTGCTATGCCTGAAATCAACCTATGACCTCAACAGAAAATTAAGGTATCGAATGAGAACCAAGGTATTAACTGTGACAAGTTTCCAAGTTCTCATAATACTTCGCAATTTGGCGCGCCATATGAGCGTGTTAGCAAGAGATCCCAACTTCTTAAATGAGTACTTGTTTATAAGTGGTATTACTATCAGAGTCATGTGAGCTTTTGTCGCGCCAACGATCCATAACGTGACCAATGTAGAGGCAAACAATACTTTCTATACCTTTTCCCACCAAACGGATTTAGCTCAGTGGTAACGCGCTGGGCTGTCAATCCAGAGGTCGTGGGTTCAATCCCTGGCATCGGAACCTGACATTTCTGAAATATTTATAATATTTCCCGCTATATCTGGCCGTGTGGTCTGCAAAGTATCTGGATGTGCCAGGAAGCTGTGTATCGGTGCTATACACCGGGCACATTAAAGAACCAGGCTGTCTATTCGATTAAGAGCTAGGCGCACTTCTGCAGCGCCGGACATGCCTGTATCTAATGTCTCTCTCTCCCTTCCGGGACTTTCTCTCAGTCTGTCCCTCTGGTCAGATCATGCTGTATCTGCACTGGTAGAGGATTCACCTGCGACCTGGTGGCTACAACACAATCATGTAAATTGCCTTTGAACGTGCGTTCGCATGAAAAGGGCGCTATATAAATCTGGTATATTTATTTATTTAATATTGGAGTCTACCTAGGTCAAGAAAATAGCAAAGCTGGCATCACACATGTTTACGTTTTTCTCTGTATACCATGCCAAAACTAACAATGCTTTAAATGATGATAAATACCATAAATACGAGGCTAATTTCCTCGTCAACAAGAACAAATAACACACAAACATGCAAATTTAGCATAAATTGGTTTGCATCAGTTCGACCTGAATAACTATTTTATTTTATGCTATAATTATATACGAAACCATTAAGCAAGTTCAATCGCAATACTTTATCATGAAAGTGCATTAAAATCAATGTAAAATAGACAATTAAGTTGAATTATTGGCGATGTTTCTGGTTGGTAAATAATATTTCTATTAGATAAAATGCACATACATAAAATTTGAAGCACTAAATTTTATGTTTTTATACTAATTTGCTCCTCGCGGAATGTCTAAAATATTCCCTTCAAATTGCGCTTCAAGACATTTACAAATGGGAAATTCAGCAAATGAAATGCAATTAGCTTAATTGATATTCCATCGTCATACCAATTATTATATTTGCCTACGTAGACTAAAAAGGTCGTCTAGTACTTCCCTCGTATATTGGAGTCAACTGCACAACCAAATATAACTATGGTCATGTATTGCTAGAACATCTCGTCTTAATCAACTAAACTAAACACCAACGTTACCAGTTGCCCGTAGCTAAGGTTACACTCTATTGCAGGTACTTACCATAAAGATGTTGCTCAAGAGAGGTTGTTTCGAAAAGTGTTTTGCTGATATGTGTTGCACTCCAATAAATTGCATCAAAAGGTGTTGCTCTGTAAGGATGGCATCAAAAGGTGTTGCTCTGTTGGTTTTGCACCCAAAAGGTGTTGCTCTGTAGGGATTGCATCAAAATGTGTTGATCTGTAAGGATTGCATCAAAAGGTGTTGCTCTGTTAGGATTGCATCAAAAGGTGTTGCTATGTAGGGATAGCATCAAAAGGTGTTGCTCTGTTGGTTTGGCACCCAAAATGTATTGCTCTGTAGGGATTGCATCAAAAGATGTTGCTCTGTAGTGATAGCATAAAAAGGTGTTGCTCTGTAGGGGTGGCATCAAAAGATGTTGCTCTGTAGTAATAGCATAAAAATGTGTTGCTCTGTAGGGATGGCATCAAAAGATGTTGCTCTGTAGTGATGGCATCAAAAGATGTTGCTCTGTAGGGATTGCATCAAAAGATGTTGCTCTGTAGTGATGGCATCAAAAGATGTTGCTCTGTAGTGATAGCATAAAAAGGTGTTGCTCTGTAGGGATGGCATCAAAAGATGTTGCCCTGTAGTTGGGATAGCATCAAAAGGTGTTGCTCTGTTGTTGGGGTTTGCATCAAAAGGTGTTCCTCTGGTATTGGGATTGCATCAAAAGGTGTTGCCCTGTTGGGATTGCATCAAAAGGTGTTGCCCTGTTGGGATAGCATCAAAAGGTGTTGCCCTGTTGGGATCGCATCAAAAGGTGTTGCTCTGTTGTTGGGATTGCATCAAAAGGTGTTGCTCTGTAGGGATGGCATCAAAAGATGTTGCCCTGTAGTTGGGATAGCATCAAAAGGTGTTGCTCTGTTGTTGGGGTTTGCATCAAAAGGTGTTCCTCTGGTATTGGGATTGCATCAAAAGGTGTTGCCCTGTTGGGATTGCATCAAAAGGTGTTGCCCTGTGGGGATAGCATCAAAGGGTGTTGCCCTGTAGTTGGGATAGCATCAAAAGGTGTTGCTCTGTTGTTGGAATTGCATCAAATGGTGTTGCCCTGTTGGGATAGCATCAAAAGGTGTTGCTCTGTTGGGATCGCATCAAAAGGTGTTGCTCTGTTGTTGGGATTGCATCAAAAGGTGTTGCTCTGTTATTGGGATTGCATCAAAAGATGTTGCCCTGTGGAGATAGCATCAAAGGATGTTGCCCTGTAGTTGGGATAGCATCAAAAGGTGTTGCTCTGTTGTTGGGATTGCATCAAAAGGTGTTGCTCTGTAGTGATAGCATAAAAAGGTGTTGCCCTGTTGGGATTGCATTAAAAGGTGTTGCCCTGTATTTGGGATAGCATCAAAAGGTGTTGCTCTGTTGTTGGGGTTTGCATCAAAAGGTGTTGCTCTGTTATTGGGATTGCATCAAAAGGTGTTGCCCTGTTGGGATTGCATCAAAAGGTGTTGCCCAGTAGTTGGGATAGCATCCAAAGGTGTTGCCCTGTTGTTTGGATTGCATCAAAAGATGTTGCCCTGTTGTTGGGATTGCATCAAAATGTGTTGCTTTGTTATTGGGATTGCATCAAAAGGTGTTGCTCTGTAGTGATAGCATAAAAAGGTGTTGCCCTGTTGGGATTGCATTAAAAGGTGTTGCCCTGTATTTGGGATAGCATCAAAAGGTGTTGCTCTGTTGTTGGGGTTTGCATCAAAAGGTGTTGTTCTGTTATTGGGATTGCATCAAAAGGTGTTGCCCTGTTGGGATTGCATCAAAAGGTGTTGCCCAGTAGTTGGGATAGCATCCAAAGGTGTTGCCCTGTTGTTGGGATTGCATCAAAAGGTGTTGCCCTGTTGTTGGGATTGCATCAAAAGGTGTTGCTTTGTTATTGGGATTGCATCAAAAGGTGTTGCTCTGTAGTGATAGCATCAAAAGATGTTGCTCTGTAGTGATAGCATAAAAAAGGTGTAGCTCTGTAATGATGGCATCAAAAGGTGTTTCCCTGTTTTGATGTCATCAAATGGTGTTGCCCTGTTGTTGTTATTGCATCGAAAGGTGTTGCTCTGTAGTGATAACATCAAAAGATGTTGCTCTGTAGTGATAGCATTAAAAAGGTGTAGCTCTGCAGTGATGGCATCAAAAGGTGTTGCTCTGTAGGGATGGCATCAAAAGGTGTTGCTCTGTTATTTGGATTTGCATCAAAAGGTGTTGCTCTGTAGTGATGGCATCAAAAGGTGTTCCTCTGTAGGGATGGCATCAAAAGGTGTTGCTCTGTAGTGATAGCATCAAAAGGTGTTGCTCTGTTGTGATAGCATAAAAAAGGTGTAGCTCTGTAATGATGGCATCAAAAGGTGTTTCCCTGTTGTGATGTCATCAAATGGTGTTGCCCTGTTGTTGTGATTGCATCAAAAGGTGTTGCTTTGTTATTGGGATTGCATCAAAAGGTGTTGCTCTGTAGTGATGGCATCAAAAGGTGTTGCTGTGTTGTGATGGCATCAAAATGTGTTGCTCTGTAGTGATGGCATCAAAAGGTGTTGCTCTGTTGTGATGGCATCAAAAGATGTTGCTCTGTAGTGATAGCATTAAAAAGGTGTAGCTCTGCAGTGATGGCATCAAAAGGTGTTGCTCTGTAGTGATGGCATCAAAAGGTGTTGCTCTGTTGTGATGGCATCAAAATGTGTTGCTCTGTAGTGATGGCATCAAAAGGTGTTGCTCTGTTGTGATGGCATCAAAAGGTGTTGCTCTGTAGTGATGGCATCAAAAGGTGTTCCTCTGTAGTGATGGCATCAAAAGGTGTTGCTCTGTTGTGATGGCATCAAAAGGTGTTGCTCTGTTGTGATGGCATCAAAATGTGTTGCTCTGTAGTGATGGCATCAAAAGGTGTTGCTCTGTAGGGATGGCATCAAAATGTGTTGCTCTGTATGATAGCATCAAAAGATGTTGCTCTGTAGTGATGGCATCAAAATGTGTTGCTCTGTTGTGATGGCATCAAAAGGTGTTGCTCTGTTAGAATCGCATCAAAAGGTGTTGCTCTGTTAGGATCGCATCAAAAGGTGTTGCTCTGTTGTGATAGCTTCAAAACCCTGGTGCATCAAAGGGAATATTACGGGAAAGGAGACACATTTTCCTCTGGAGACGTTGCCGTGTGTTGTTCTGTTGGGTGTCCAATTTTCCAAGATTTCTTGAACAAACGCGAGAAATTAAACAGAGTATCGCCTTTGTTTGAATGCATCTCTTTAAACATTTATAGCTAAAACTCTAAATATTGAGCAACTATCGCCTCTCCTTAGATCCAGTATCGTTACTTCAGTGCTTATAACTGGAAACATATTAAATAACAGCTTTGGTTTGGCAATATACGTTCTATGGCTCTCAGTTTGCATACGTTAGGGATATCGAAATGGTTTGAATAAAGCCACAATAATTGTTTTGTAAACATATTTACGCATCCCTTATCACAGAACTTATTCGCTTGCAGCTTTGTGTTCCTAGGAATGCTGGTTCCACCTGTACGCAAAGTTCGTACGGGTTAACATTCTTTAGCAAGGTTTCGCCTTTTCTGTATAGTTCTCTATGAAGTGCACACAACCAGGTTAATTAGTACAGACCAGATAACAAAGGTAGATCCATGTAATCTCGCATACTGCCTTTTGTTTTCAACTTGTGTGGCATTTCAGGCATCCGAGGAATTCTTCAGAAAGTAATGTAACTGTCACGATCTCAGAACTCGATGGAACCAAACAAGCAATATTAGGTGAGAGTTGTAATACGCTGGCTGAGTTTGACGAAGGTTTAATCGTTCACTTGATACGAATTGTAGGTGTATCTAGGAATTATTGCGGTTATTGCGGTACGTGGATTACCTGCTATACGACCTTGTTGTTGTTTGTATTTAGGATAATCGTACTATCACGATGCGTTCGTTCGCGTTAATTGCCTATTATTCCGTGCACGTGTTAATTACCATAAGTTATATTTGTTTCCTAATTGCATTCCTTATTACATAGCATACATTTGATCAGGTGCATATCAAGTGGTTTATAACCTGACCTGGAGTGCATCCTCACAATGTCACGAAAATGTACATAACTTATCAAGGTGCAAGCATTACAGACAATACGCGCGACATAACAGACAATACGCGCGACATAATAGACAATACGCGCGACATAGCAGACAATACGCGCGACATAACAGACAATACGCGCGACATAGCAGACAATACGCGCGACATAACAGGCAATACGCGCGACATAGCAGACAATACGCGAAGTATTACAAACAATACGCTGGACTTTACAGACAATACGCGCGACATTACAGACAATACGCGTGACATTACAGACGATACGCGCGGTATTACAGACAATACGCCGACATAACAGACAATACGCCCGACATTACAGACAGTACGCGCGACATTACATATAGTACGCCCGGCATTACAGACAATACACTCGGCATTACAGACAATACGCCCTACATAACAGACAGTATGCGCAACATAACAGACAGTACGCGCGACATTACAGACGATTTGCGCGACATAACAGACGATACGCGTGACATTACAGACAGTACTCGAAATATTACAGACAAAAAGTACGACATTACAGACAATACGCGCGTTTACAGACAATGCGCGCGACATTACAGACAATAAGCGCAATCTTACAGACAATATGCGCGATATTACAGACAATACGCGACATTGCAGACAATACGTGCCATATTACATACATTACGCGACATTACAGACAATACACGCGATATTACAGGCGAAACGCGTGACATTACTGACGAAACGTGTGACAATACAGACAATACGTGCGAAATTACATACAATGCTCGTGACATTAGAGACAATACGCGTCACATTACAGACAATGTTCGCGACATTACAGACAATGTGCGCACGACATTACAGACAATACACGCGACATTACAGACTATAAACGCGATATTACAAAAAACGCGCGGTATTACGTAAAAACGCGCAATATTACAGACAAAACGCGCAATATTACAGACAGAACACGCAATATTACAGACAATACGCGCCGTATTACAGACAGTACGCGCAATATTACAGACAATATGCGCAATATTACAGACACTACGCGCAATGTTACAGACAATACGCGCCGTATTACAGACAGTACGCGCAATATTACAGACAATATGCGCAATATTACAGACAATACGTGCCGTATTACAGACGGAACGCGCAATATTACAGACAATACAGTCAATATTACAGACAATACGCACGGTATTACAGACAACACAGGCAATATTACAGACAATACAGGCAATATAACAGACAATACAGGCAATATTACAGACAATACGCACCGTATTACAGACAATACAGGCAATATTACAGACAATACAGGCAATATTACAGACAATACAGTCAATATTACAGACAATACGCACCGTATTACCGACGGAACGCGCAATATTACAGACAATATGCGCAATATTACAGACAGTACACGCAATATTACAGACAATATTACAGACAATACAGGCAATATTACAGACAATACGCACCGTATTACAGACAATACAGGCAATATAACAGACAGTACGCGCAATATTACAGACAATACGTGTCGTATTACAGACGGAACACGCAATATTACAGACAATACAGGCAATATTACAGACAAAACGCACCGTATTACAGACGGAACGCGCAATATTACAGACAATATGCGCAATATTACAGACAATATGCGCAATATTACAGACAGTACACGCAATATTACAGACAATACGCGCCGTATTACAGACGGAACGCGCAATATTACAGACAATACAGGCAATATTACAGACAATACGCACCGTATTACAGACAACACAGGCAATATTACAGACAATACAGGCAATATAACAGACAATACAGGCAATATTACAGACAATACGCACCGTATTACAGACAATACAGGCAATAGTACAGACAATAGTACAGACAATACAGGCAATATTACAGACAGTACACGCAATATTACAGACAATACGCGCCGTATTACAGACAATACGCGCAATATTACAGACAATACAGGCAATATTACAGACAATACGCACCGTATTACAGACAATACAGGCAATATTACAGACAATACGCACCGTATTACAGACAATACAGGCAATATTACAGACAGTACACGCAGTATTACAGACAATACACGCAATATTACAGACGGAACGCGCAATATTACAGACAGTACACGCAATATTACAGACAATACGCGCCGTATTACAGATAATACGCACCGTATTACAGACGGAACGCGCAATATTACAGACAATACGCGACATTGCATGCAATACGCGCCATTGCATGCAATTCGCGCAATTTAACTGACAATTCGCGCCATATTACAGCCAATACGCGCCGTATTACAGACATATGCGCGATATTACAGACAATATGAACGATATTACAGACAATACGTGGTTTGTTACAGACAATATGCGCATTGTTACAGGCGATACGTTACATTGGAGACAACAGAATTAAAATAGAGGATATTTGTTGATTTTGGTGTAAGATCGAATTTTATTTCACCGAGTGATCACAGAAAATCAATATTTCACTGAAAAAACTGCATAATCCATTGAAAGCAAATAATAAACAGAGCATTTTGTTCAAAATTATTTCGAAAAGTGTAAGCAGAACACGGCTTTATTTATACCGTAACATAGATCTAAATGACCAAGGTATTCGTATAAACTATTGCAATGATGGAACATTCCCTCAATGTTTTCAATCTTCAGATATTAAGTAATTAGGTAAAGTTACTCAGTACAGATATATAAAAGTATTACATCTAAATAAAGGCTACGGTAAGGTGATAATGTCCATCAAATACGTTTACCAAGAAACGCACGTGTATGATAGTGTGAGATGCATTTGAAAGAAATGTAGGCCATGTGAAACCTCTGCTGGAATGCATGTTATCATTATCATCAATCACATTACAACTGATATATGTCACTTTTAAACAATTGGAATCTTTGTAAATGAATAAGAATATAATTCTACTTTGATACAGGAATGTATGGATTTACATTAAAATACAAGCATTAATTGACTGAGCTATGCCAAGTTAAACATATAGACACTATAGCCAAATTGAGGAAGAATAAACATTAGGATTAATGGCATTATGCTTGCAATTAATCCAAAAAACCTTTCCGTTTGTATGGTATGACATTCTCAACGATTTTAATAAACTATTGCAAACCGATCAAGGCCGATGTCATCCGCATATGACCACTTTCAGCTATTTTTAGAATTGAAGAGTGTTTAAAACCAGCCTCTGAGAACATAGTTATGCAGAAAAGTCTAGTAGTTTTTACAGAAGGCAAAAATAAGGAGCGATTGTGTTGCCGTTTATACCACCATTGGCTCATGGTGGGTGTACTACATTCACTGCGGCCTTGGATCAAAGCTACGTTATATATCATATATCCCTGATTCTCGTATCGTCGTGCTTTCTCGTATTTTCGGCAAGCATCAAAACTTCTTTTCTGAGTTATGATTTTGAATTATTTTGATAGTTTTAACATATTTTAGTTGATTTCCTCAAAAAATAAATCAGATTTGGGCAAAAAACGAAAATTTTCGAAAAAAACTAAAAAAATGGCGAACATTTCAAAAAAGGGAAACAACCCATATTATTCTTGCTCAAACTTTTTTTTGAATGGTTTTCAAGCACAAATGAGAATTTACATGTGTGGTTGAAGGCCAATATTACAAATTGGGCCCAATATAAAGTTTGTAAGAGTACCAGTCGAGGCACAATACGAAAATGACGACTATACGAGAAAGTTCACTTGAACTCAGATTATGGAGGTCACGTGATGTGATGCTAAAAATAGACCATACAAGTTATTTTTTTCGTGTTTTTGTTGATTGCATGTTTTGCTTAAGTGGTTTAGTCATATTTTCCTCTAATTAAAAAATTCAAAAAGTTTTTTAAAATGCTTTTAAAATCATTTTTGTGCTTAGATGCCCGAAAATAGGGAACAACAGGATAGATCTATTATGTATTGTTTATTGTTGACCTGTTTCGTTAATCCATTGTAAATGGAAGTTGATCGTAACATTTAGTGCATTTATATATTGTTTTATATTATCTACCAATGTTATGTTTGCTTGCATGCTTTTATCTTAAGCTTATTTCGATCTCGTTCTCATTTGCTATCAACCCTTAATAACGATACTTTAGAATCTTCAAAATATAAAGAATGAGGTGTTTACATCTTTGGAACAATCGTTTTAATTATAATTAAAAAATTACACGTTTCTAAGTAACTTTCGGTGTGTTTAGCCATTAGTGATAAACTATTAAGCCTAGATCCCACAGAGGAATTCCACTCCCGATTTCTTCCGATACCACGCGATTCATCACAATTCCTTCCGCTATTACAAACAGTCTCATGATTTCGCCGAAGCTTCTTCTAGACCACAAAGAACCTGTTCCCCATGTCCTGATAGCTCATTAATTTCAATCGGGAGTACATCGCCGAGGCAAAAATGCTCAGTGGGACCTAGGCTTTAGCACTAAATGATCACACAATGGACAAACGATACCACCATTGATACCGAGCAAACTATGTATTATTGACGGTACATGAGTACTTTCTTTGCTATTTTCTTCCACATCATAGGTGCAAATAGCTATTCTGTAACTATATTGAAATTCCGTACATCAAATACCGATTAGCGATATTATATCTAATGTTTGGTGCGATCTGGTACAGTGTAAGACCTGTGCCAACTTTAGTGGTTTCCTGTGGCATCTCTTCCAAGGAATTTCTGTTTTCTAGTTTAGATGTCAAATTAATTAAGGTAATTGTGTTTCAATCTATGGAATTCCTGTATTCAGAGAATGAAAGAGTGATAAGAAAGCAGCTTATACCTTACCTAACGGTTCCAAACATAATGTTTTGGTATACGCTGGAAGAAGCTGTGATGTTATCTTTAACAGTATGATTTATTATTTATTAATACTAGAAAACTGTCGATTATGTATGGCATGTGTATGTTTAAAGTCAAATACTGGTTTGCACAGTTTGCAAGTATAACTGGCTCAAATAGCATGTCAAAAATAAGCATGCCGTGTCAGAACTGAAAAATCGTCTTTTGTCGCTTTCGGTGGTATTTGTTGTGCAATTAGGTATTCAAGTATTTAATGCTGTAAGGCAGAGCTAGATCATAGAATCAAGTCGTGTTTGTAGTTCTTACGCATTCAAATTGGCTATGCCATTTTTTCTGTTGTTGCTTAGGTGCTATATTATCAGCAACTGTAAAACCAACTATTTACATGGACATCAAATTTCGTGGATTTTGATAAAATGCAATTTCGTGGGGTTGTAAATTCGTGGATTACAAAATATGGACAGGGATCACCCTTGATCTGTATTAGGAGGTTAATATAGGGGATTATATTTCATGGTTGAATTCAACCAAGAAATCAACGAAAATGTATCATTCACGAGCAATAATAGTTTTACAGTATTATGACAAGATGCACGATACTTGTTCATAGATAAAACACTCAAGAGTCAGAATGAGTCGGAATGAAATTTGGTGGTGTATACCGGTATATTCCAAGTGTGCATTCTAAGCATTCAGCCTGCATTCCGAATACATTCTCGTTCATTCGTTCGGCCACTCCGAATGCTATGCTCATGCTTTATACTTTAGATTGCATTCGAAGTGGAGATTCCTGGACTGATTCCAAAAACGGTGCCAAATAGCGACGTCATGTGACGTCATTGCAATAAAAATGTTACTGCGCAACGCAGATGTGCATGATAAACGTCCGTGCTAATTTTCTAGCAAAATGTCAATTTTTAAATTCGACAACACAAAGCCCGAGTAACCTTAAAATGTTTTGATCATGAGCAAAACATTCACATTGGCCACAAACTGCCAATATAAATTGTTAATTGTTACGAGCTATGTTCTCGAATATATCGAATATCGATTACCAAGCCGGCTCGTTATTCAACTTATCTCGTTTTTCAATATCGATGTTGGATTAACCTTTGTGTTAGGGTTGTGCTGTCTTCACTCAACTTATAGCTGCGTGTCGTGGTATGTACGCTTATAGCTGCGTGTCGTGGTATGTACGCTTATAGCTGCGTGTCGTGGTATGTACGCTTATAGCTGCGTGTCGTGGTATGTACGCTTATAGCTGCGTGTCGTGGTATGTACGCCTATAGCTACGTGTCGTGGTATGTACGCTTATAGCTGCGTGTCGTGGTATGTACGCTTATAGCTACGTGTCGTGGTAAGTACGCTTATAGCTACGTGTCGTGGTATGTACGCTTATAGCTGCGTGTCGTGGTATGTACGCTTATAGCTACGTGTCGTGGTATGTACGCTTATAGCTGTGTGAGGTGGTATGTACGCTTATAGCTGCGTGTCGTGGTATGTACGCTTATAGCTACGTGTCGTGGTATGTACGCTTATAGCTGCGTGTCGTGGTATGTACCCTTATAGCTACGTGTCGTGGTATGTACGCTTATAGCTGTGTGTCGTGGTATGTACGCTTATAGCTGCGTGTCGTGGTATGTACGCTTATAGCTGCGTGTCGTGGTATGTACGCTTATAGCTGCGTGTCGTGGTATGTACGCTTATAGCTGTGTGTCGTGGTATGTACGCCTATAGCTGTGTGTCGTGGTATGTACGCTTATAGCTGTGTGTCGTTGTATGTACGCTTATAGCTTCATGTCGTGGTATGTACGCTGTGTCGTGGTATGTACGCTTATAGCTGCGTGTCGTGGTATGTACGCTGTGTCGTGGTATGTACGCTGTGTCGTGGTATGTACGCTGTGTCGTGGTATGTACGCTTATAGCTGCGTGTCGTGGTATGTACGCTGTGTCGTGGTATGTACGTTGTGTCGTGGTATATACGCTTATAGCTGCGTGTCGTGGTATGTACGCTTATAGCTGCGTGTCGTGGTATGTACGCTTACAGCTGCGTGTCGTGGTATGTACGCTTATAGCTGTGTGTCGTGGTATGTACGCTTATAGCTGTGTGTCGTGGTATGTACGCTTATAGCTGCGTGTCGTGGTATGTACGCTTATAGCTGCCTGTCGTGGTATGTACGCTGTGTCGTGGTATGTACGCTGTGTCGTGGTATGTACGCTTATAGCTGCGTGTCGTGGTATGTACGCTTATAGCTGCGTGTCGTGGTATGTACGCTTATAGCTGTGTGTCGTGGTATGTACGCTTATAGCTGTGTGTCTTGGTATGTACGCTTATAGCTGCGTTGCAACCATTATTACTACTGGTATTGTTTTGTTTATATGCTGTCAGGGCTTCATTGTTTTACGTAATAATGTTAACAAATCTACGCTAACCGTTGCTCATGTCAATCATTATGCCACGTAGTCTGTCAACAAAGTTCTCATTAATTATGTTCATACTGTCAGTGGTTAACTTACGATCCTGCAGATTGTATGGCAACATTTAAATGCTTTATTTCTTTCTACTATTGTTGCTACGACAAAGGTAGCTCGTGCACTGCTACTATAATATATGTAATTGATGGTCATTTGTGTTACAGAAAATTCGACTGGTCTTCGTTCTAAAAGTACTCGCACCATTGTGAACACAGCATTTGGTCGTCTTGCTAAATTGCTAAATGACCAGGCATATCTTGAACAGTATGTTTGTTGTACAGTTGTTGTCAGTAGCGATAGTATGATCACCCGTCGTGTTGCTCGTACTAACTGTGCTGGAACTACAACCGATGTAGCTGTTGTCGTTGCTAGTGGATACTTTGTTACTAATATTAGTGTCGATGGTCGTACTGCTGACGTCAACTGTGATGGAACTACAACCGATGCTGCTGTACGAAATATTATCGTGACTGAGAACTTCATTAATTTAAAAATATGCGTTATTGTAGCTTTGGAGACCATTCGAACGTCTGGAATTGAACCGAGAGTTGGAACAGACGACATTGCAGAAGGCTTTCAAACGTAAGCACCGTTGCCTCATTGTGCTACATTTTGAAATAAGAAAGCTCTCTCGTGTTTTGTACAAATGTACCATTCTTACCGCATGCTGTTTCGTTACAGGCCTAGCTCTAAACTGTACCAATTCTTACCTCGTCTATGATGTCCCTACTGAAACAAAGCTAATAACATTCCATAGTGCTTGTTATTTAGGCTGCATACGGTCTTTTACATAATTATCACCAGCTTTATATATTTACTGTACTGTACAAATATGCAAGGTACGCAAAAACAAAAGCAATCCATTCTATATCCTATGATATCAATTAAACATGCATCGTTATTGGCGTACAATGGAATATAATAGCTCATTAACAATTGTGACAGATGCGTCAGTGGTTTGTGAGATCAAAGCAGACGGTCCGTACCACACATAGAGAAGAAATATTTTATTGAGTTTAATCATATTAAAATAACATCGACCGTTTAACAAATTATTACCACTTATTTTAATCCATTACCATATCCTATATCTGCTGATTCTGCTCACGTCCGCATGACCTTATTATCCCAGATTATGTAGGTAATGTTATTTCATATCTGACATTGAAGTATAGGCAGGTTGGTTATGGAAATGTGTCAATATGCTACATGGAATGGGAACATTATTATGCTGTTGGTGAAAGCATGTTTCTATGCGCGAAATTTCAAAATCGTATAAGATAAGAACAAACATGAATTTTAGTTTCAATGATTGCATATGAATGTTGATTAATAAAAATAAACAAAATATTATCGCACAAATTAGATATTTTTAACTTTTTATTATGGTGACATATCATTTTTATGATTTCAATATTTGTTCTTGAAGAATGTTCTGTCATTTTAAGACGTTTCAAGGAAAATTCGATCGTTAGATCAAAGGTGCGCGTACCTCCTTAAGCCAAAAGTCATTGGTAGGGTCAAACATGCTTAAATAAATAAGTAAGGTAGGTAAAATGGTTTTTATTATCCTTATTAATTTTAAATTATCTTATTAATTTTATGCACAGGAAAATCAATAATCTCCAGTGACGTCCAGCGACGTGCCAATAAAATGTTTAAGGATCGGGGCAAGTAGAGTAGTTAGGAATTTCAGTACCACACTTGCGTTGGCCTTTATCATAACATTTTATAATGAAAACTTTTATAGCACTACAGATTAGTGAAATCGGTATGTTTAAAGCAAAATTTAAATGAAAACAATCTCCCAACTTGATTTTATTTTTTACTTAACGTGAAATTTTTAAGTGTGATGTAGTTCATATAACGAGTCACGTTGCCGTTATTATTGCGATGAAAAAACAACACATGAAAAACGTGAACTGTAATTTTTTTTGCCGTTGTGTGTTTTAATGTACGTACTTTGGTGCGATTCGGAACTAAATGTACTCGGTTCAACTCTGAAATTATTTAATTAAAGTAAATGTTAAAACGTGCCGCAATTAGGACAATCACAACAACAATTACAAAATTGAGAAAAAAATAGTTTACCAAATCACCATGCACTGGCCAACCCTAACCGAGTTTGTCATTCGGGCATATTAGTGCGCCGAGTAAACGGTGTAGTAATATAATTAGTATAGATCAAATAATCACTTTTAATTGATTTATTCCGTTTTTGGTAAAATTTAAACACTCAGACTAGACACAAGATCATTTCCAATAAGATTGAGTCGTATTTAGTCTACCGAGGAGCACTTCAGAAACGGGAAAGTTTAAAAGTCACTGAGTACGTTGAAATAGAAACTAAATTTCGAGACACTTGGCTTAGACCCACCCACTAAAACAACGCCATTTATTTACTATTTATTTGTCTTTTCGACTTAAATAGTGACATTTTATTATTTAAAGCGCCGATTATACTCACTTTAGCGGTCGTAAATATCCCGCGTAACCGCTTGTTTACTGATTAGCTTTTTCTAATTAAGCAATTTGAATTTGGAAGTAATAGAATTGTACCATACCATAATTTTGTAGTCCATTAATTACCAGAAAAATCGCGTCGGTGTATTTAGAACACGTCTGACGGGCAGATAATTTACATTACGTTGTGTAAGATGGCTTAATAAGAAATTTGACATATGCTAAGTATGCGGCTCATATTTAATGAAACCCTACATTGTATTAATGTCTCTGGAAAAAGTCGGTGTAAAAATAGTGAAGAACGTTTATGAGGTACTGTGACAGGAAAAGCAAGCCGTTCACTCCCACACAAATAAAATAGATAGAAAATATGGCATGTCTAGTAATAAATGTGTCCAAGACGAGCGGTCCTTATCTGCATGCTAGTAATAAAATTACAATATGTTAATTAGTATGTCTAGTTAATTTATTACATTGAAATTTTCACGAAAATAGAGAAGAATTCTCTGGTCCTAATTGTTGGGCATAATTTGTGGCAGCGGTGATATCTTTGTACTTGATGCCGTCTCCCTTGTTTGATCTTTTATCGTTATTTATGCCTACTTATCAACGTGCGTGAGTATTTGACGTACTAGCTATGTATATATGTATGCATTTCACGGGTATACTTGGTCCTAAATAAATATTGCAATCATTAAATTAACGCTACAATACTAAGTCCTAGAATGACGCAAGTTTGTGGACTGAGTGACCAAATGTTACCACGTATTGAAATGACCACACGTATAGTCCAGTCAGGATAAAAATCCAGTGACGCAGCGGTCGATTCCACTATAACGGTGTAAACCAATTATAAAGGCTTATACTGCACAAACAACTATAATTACAATGCTTAACTAACATACCTATTTAGACAATGGTTGGGATTTTTTGCGTACACATAAACTGCAACGTCACTGTCACAATATCATAACTGGACTATACATACAGTCATGTTTAACGCCGTTAAATATATTATATAATGTATATACACATGTACATGCCTCCTCGATAGCCTAGTGGTTGAGCGTTCGCTTCGAGTGCGGGAGGTCTCGGGTTCGATCCCTGGCCGCGTCATACCAAAGACGAAATAAAAATGGTACCAGAAACTCCCTTGCTAGACGCTCAGCATAAAAGGGAAACTGGCTTCTCTTCTCTCATACCCTCGTGGCGATGGATAACATCAGGAATGAGGTGTCGAGAGGGATTAATATAAGTTGGAAAAACTTGTTTCACAATCGACCTTAAATAAATTACCGGTAGTATAAACTATGTACATGTGAGGTTTTGACTTCGAGAAGGTACCAAACTGATATCTACTAATTAAGTACCATCTCGAGAACTCATGCAGCGGTCATCTTCTGTAACAGAGTTTTCGGTACATGTACATATTTTGACCATAATATCTCGCAAGGATAGTTAAAATATTCGAAGTACTTATATGTGTGTCCAAGACCACGAAAATTGCGTTAACGCGGTTTTAGTTGCAAAATAACGAATAACCTTGGAAGTTAGGACAACCCTGATTGGTCTACGGATAAGCACGGATATTCAAGGATTCCATGTTAAAAGTTCTGAGCTATATGTCCAGGATGGATAAGCAAAACTATTAATGAAGAGCTACATGTGAAGTATATAAAAATATTCACATGAGACTATGTTGAATTTCGTACATCGGGCAATATTGATATCTTTGAGCATCTAAATCAATGTCGTATGTCAAGGCATTGAGTAGCGAACTTCGAATATCGAGCGAGCGCTTCGTTTAAATTGTAAGTGTCGTATGACGCTCATATTGTTTAAAGTTGCAAATATTTTGAATATCGAATATGGTTAGTAAATCAATGCCACTTAGCGCAGCTCCTTTGTTTTATATTGTTTATACTTCGTATTATATTGTAAAACTAAACTAGAGTTTCTTCTAACTGACTGATGTATTCCCAGCTTTATCTCGAGTTATTCCTTAACTTTTAAGGGCAGCTAAAACTAGGTATTCCAGCCGTTTTACTGTAGAAACTAGGCCATCTAGTTGGGGCGTTAAGCTTTTTTGGTTACTGAAAATTGTTCATTCAGCTTTTTGACAGCTGGGACTTGGGCGGATCATTTTCTCGTTCGATTGTGTGTTGGGAATTAATTGTGCTTTGTGTGTTTTAATGTTTTCTGTGCTTTGCCGGTTAAGTTGAGTGCTTCCTTCCCTGCCCGACTTAATATTATCTTTTTGCTCAGCTTTGCCCCACAAAAAGATAACCTCGTGTCAAACTGTATAAATGGATATTTTCGCGAGTCAAAAAGTTTACACATCCTGAATTTCAGAAAATTGCGGAGCGCAAAATTAAGAGTTTTATCTCAGTTGAATTCTTTTAATGCTATATATACGCTAGTGGATTTACAAATGTATTAGCGAATTTAGAAAGAAATTCGTCAATCGTTTCACGTCGCTAGCTTTACCCCTTTTACTGCAGTTCTTTATCTGTAAGTTAAAGTACAATTTATATAATTTACGTACACATGAACGCATATAAACCGGTCAAAATAGACTTGTATATAGACCTACATAATTTCTTATCAAGACAGTTGTCTTCGAAAAATATAGTGCATTATCATTGCACAACGGCGCACAATCCAATATAGATTTGCTAGTTAACAACGGCCTATAATTTAAGTACATTCAAACTGCGCACAACGGCGCACATTCCAATATAGATGACCTAGTTGATCGACCTATAATGTATATAAACACTTATGTATCTTTTTAATGGCGTTAAACTAGTTTGCGTATTTGAGTTCGGCTATCAGTGTTTCGTATTAGTACATGTGTTGTGACGACATCGTTACAAGGCAGATGTTAAACACACAGTGTGACATGATTACTTGGAACACCATTTGTTCTGACGCACCGTTCCTTTTCTTGAAATAAACATGGTCCCTAGATTATATTCCATAGACACTATTGATTTGATGCACTGATATCAACTTAATATAACCAGTCACTACACACAATGCGAACTTAACAACACTAGATCCTTGCCATTGAAGGTCACCGGAAATGACGACATGGCTGTGACGAGAGAAGACGTATTTATTACCCTATTTATGGGCATTGCAATTTTCACTTTTGACTTCTCTACTGAGGTCACTTTTCAATTTCGACTTCACGTCTGAGTTCATTTGTCAATTTTTACGTCACTTCTGAGTTCACACGCTGATATGTGATATTGGGGCATGACGTGCAAGGCGACAATGATATGTGATATTGGGACATGGCGTGCAAGGCGCGCTGATATGTGATATTGGGGCATGACTTGCAAGGCGACAATGATATGTGATATTGGGGCATGACGTGAAAGGCGACAATGATATGTGATATTTGGGCATGACGTGCAAGGTGACAATGATATGTGATATTAGGACATGACATGAAGGCGACAATGATATGTGATATTGGGACATGACATGCCAGGCGACAATGATATGAGATATTGGGACATGATTTGCAAGGCGACAATTATATGTGATATTGGGGCATGACGTGCGACAATGATATGTGATATTGGGACATGACGTGCAAGGCGACAATGATATGTGATATTGGGGCATGACATGCGACAATGATATGTGATATTGGGACATGACGTGCAAGGCGACAATGATATGTAATATTGGGACATAGCGTGCAATAATGATATGAGAAATTGGGGCATGACATGCAAGGCGACAATGATATGTGATATTCGAACATGACATGCAAGGCAACAATGATACGAGATATTGGGACATGACTTGCAAGGCGACAATGATATGTGGTATTGGGGCATGACGTGCGACAATGATATGTGATATTGGGACATGACGTGCAAGGCGACAATGATATGTGATATTGGGACAAGGCGTGCACGACAATGATATGTAATATTGGGGCATGACGTGCAAGGCGACAATGATATGTGATATTGGGACATGACGTGCAAGGTGACAATGATATGTGATATTGGGACAAGGCGTGCACGACAATGATATGTGATATTGGGGCATGACGTGCGACAATGATATGTGATATTGGGACATGACCTGCAAGGCGACAATGATATGTGCTATTGGGACATGACCTGCAAGGCGACAATGGTATGTGATATTGAGACACAACTTGTAAGGCGACATTATATGTGACATTGGGGCTTGACGTGCAAGGCGACAATTATATGATAATGGCATATGAACATTGTATTGTTGCCTTATGTTGTTTCGCTTAGTCCCTCTCTGTATATAGCAATAGATACTGTAACGTATAAAATAAGTATGTCGTCACGTGTTAAGCAGGTTGAAGAGCGGATGACGTTTCAAACACAAAATGTAGTAAATTACTCCCACTCATCTACTGGAGCGTTTTAAGTTTTATATTAAAATAGAATTCATCACAATTATCAAAATTGGTCGTTATAATGAAATTTGTCCGATTTGTATGATTTTAATATCGCGTGTGGGGGCTGCGTTGAATATGCAAGTCGCCTAAATGTCAGAGTTGCACATATGCCATTATATGATTGTATATATTTTGTGTCATGACTATGACGTAAAGTATGTTAATGAAAATTGTTGAAAGTTTATGAATCTATAATTTTATGTTATTCATGTTACATGCACTATGTTAGGTTACAACTATTTCAGCGGTTCTGACAACTTTTTTCAAAGGTTACTACTATTTCTGCTGTAACTGATATTTCTGCTGGTACAATAAGTCCTGTACTTACTGCTACCGGATGCAACTTCTGCTTGCTATTACTATTTCTAATGTTACAGCTACTTTTGTTGTGGCTTCAGCTGTTACAACAACTTCTGATTTTGCTTCAGCTGTTACAACAACTTCTGATTTTGCTTCAGCTGTTACAACAACTTCTGATTTTGCTTCAGCTGTTACAATAACTTCTGATTTTGCTTTCGCTGTTACAACAACTTCTGATTTTGCTTCAGCTGTTACAGCTACTTCGGTTAATTCTATCGCTGTTACAGCTACTTCTTCTGTCTCTTCCTCTGGTGCTGCTACTATTTTGGATGTTACTACCACTTGTAATTGTAACAGCTACGTCCGTTGTGACTTCTCCTGCTGATGATATTGCTGTTACCGTGTTATCCGTTATCACTGCTACTAATTGTGCTGTTCTCGCTTCTTCTGCCGACTCATTCTAAACTTTCGTCAAATAGCATATATGTGAGTAAATTCATCAATGTAAGTCCCTACATAAATAGAAACGTATGACGTATACAATTATACAGAACATCCATCTACAGTTTATACCTAGGAAAAACAAATTTATCAAACTAACAAATAAACAAGTTAATGTCTGTAATGTGAAACTAATGTGTTATTAAGATATATTATAATTTTACGACATTTCCTAATCAAAATAATTCAGAAAATAACTCATTTTAGTAGGTCTCATTTCAGTACATATCATATAGATGTCTATGTGATATCAATGTTTGGCGGCAAGCGTGCTTGTTTATAATGAATGAAGGTGTGTGCCGCCTGTCATTGCGTGTGACTCTAGGCGACGGTCTAACATCCTGTCCATAGATCTACCATCATTGTCACACGCAACATTTCTTGAAACAATACACGAAGTCTTTATTGGTTAAATACGGTGAACATTGTAGATGGATGGCAAAACCTTGGGCCAATGGTAAATTACGGTGAAAATTGACGATGATACGAAGTGCGTCGAGTGCAAAGTCTTTAATGTAGGCCTTGAAAACTATTTTATCTCGAAGGTAAACATTCTTAACTCGTTTATCTTTTAAACATGGTATTTGACCCCTTACGTACAGAAAATATATATACTCCGCTTTAAGTGCATTCGGTACAAACGGCGACATACTACGATGAATTCAGAGGTGAACCGTATCACGTTTTCTCATGAGCATAAAAAACGACGAGGTGCTATTAAAAGTTCGGCACGTCCTCGTAAAAGGAAATAAAAAATCGGACTATCTATACTTGTAGCTGTGCCAAGTTTTAAGTTCGGCATACGTGCGTTAGAATGAACGATAACCTTGACTTTGACATTATTCCTCCGCTTAAGCCAACATTAGTTTCATAATTACGGAAATAGAAAATGTAATTGAATGTTATAGTGCGCCCAGGATAATGTGAAAGGCGGGTAAATTTGGTATATTCCACAAAGGTGGATTACAATTATGTGCACAATTATCAGTGATGTTTTGAGTACAATACTGACCTTATCTGTTTATTTAAGTGATTTGTCAAACCAATTTTGCCACAGTTGACCAAACCGATTAATGTTTGTAAATATCACATTATCCTGGGCGGACTATACACGCTGTTGAATTAAAGGCGCTGAAATCCATACCAATGATTACAAATTTTCACCAAATGTTCATTCTTCAGAAAATGGATAACACTACATGATTTTAAAGAGGTTGCGATGCGTACGTGTCCGCCTACTTGTACGTGTAGCTAGCGGTAAATGTATACAACTCGTACCTACACGTTGTAATTAAAATTGGCTTGCGAAACACATGTGCGTGTAAAATCGCATGACAGTTTTAACATGATTTCTTCCTGAATCGATACTGAGTGTTGGTTTACATAACCTCAAAGAGTCTACGGTCGGTGACATCTTAGGTTTCCCGTGCAAACGCATACCTGTGTGACATAGCAAACATTATATTTCGTCTGTCACACGTCCGATACTTGAAGAAACTACACATACCTGGATGACGAAATACCCAAAAATAGATTTCACGTATACACGTACACGTTACGCATTGCCTTTCGCAACCTCTCTAGTGTCAGTAGACCATACGAAATTCATGTGGAAAGTTCATAAAATTGTCGCTCACATGTTGTAGCAGTGCATGCAAGCCCTGTAATGCGACCTAGTTCTTGGCCCTAGATGACGCAATATTGAACTTGACCTAAATTTTGTTGAGATGATCGCTCTGACCAAGTTTCATAAGGTTTAGGCTAAAATTGTGACCTTTTTTTGGCCCAGATGACCCAATATCGAACTTTACCTAGATTTGGTTGAGATGATAATTGCAACCAAGTTTAATGAAGATTAGGCTAAAACTGTGACCCATAGTGTCTACACAAGCAAATTGTGGACGTACGACGGATGAAGGACGTACGACGGATGTCACTTTGTAACAGGTGAGCTAAAAAGTGCTGACCGGGCACAATAGAGACTTAACATACTAGTAGCATATTTTGGTATATATTTGTAATAAAAATGATATTCCATGCGCATTTCAATCAGCATTTATTATTTAAACACTAGTCGAAATATTGGATACTTGTATACATCGGTGGTTCCTTTTCTATGCTGAATTTTATGTAAAGTTAAACAAAATGTAGGTTATGACCCAATGACCCAAATTCATAATGATGCAGTGGTGCCTAACTTGTTTAAATGATATTTTCTAGTTCAAGCAGTGTTTGGTTGTTTTTGCTCATTCGTTATATTTGAGGGAACAAACGGTGCACCGGTTAAGAGATCTCCACTGATCATCAATTAACAATACATGTATATTATCTCTAATCAACGTTAATTGTTTTTGCTAATTAAAAGGGAATAATATACGGCTTGCTATGAATGAACGGTGTACTAAATGCTACTGGGCAAGATAGACATGTATGGTATAATTATTTTATCTAACTTCAGCACGCAAAAGTCTAAAGGAACGAATTAGTTCTTGTACGCCCTTTGTAAATAAGCACCATCAACGGGATCTCTGTTCCGTGAATGTCCGAGATTGTTCTGTGAATTTCCGAGATTGCTCCGTGAATGTCCGAGATTATTCCGTGAATGTTTGGTGTCGTTCCGTTATTGCCCGAGGTAGTTCCGTGAATGTCCGGGATTGCCCCGTGAAAGACCGACGAGTTTCAATTTAGACACGCGACCTTCTCTACGTGTGCATTGCAGACCTTCCATGCAGTAACCTAGACATTCGTATAATGTGCACGTGCAGCCATATTACATCATTTGTCCAAATACTCGGCATACTTCGGTGATAATGCATACTATCTTGACATTACGATAATAAATTACCAGAATGTCTAAATTCTAGTTCTCCATTCAGCAATGTGAAGTGATAAGGCTTAGTAAATTAAGATCACACAAATGCATTTGCTGCACTTGGAATATGTCAATATTATATTTATACAGTACGGAGAATTTGAGACGACTCTCGACCTTCCTTTAGCATAATTCAATAGCTGATATATTGTCTATATTTATAATTCCGGTTGTATGTTTTCATAAGCGAAAAGTATCACGAAGACGCTAGAGGTGTAATACAAACACAAATCTAAAGCACCGATATGGCACGATTTGCTCGCGGAAATGTATAATTATACTCAACGCAAGAACCTTGTTATATATTCATGCATAAAGGTCAGGTTCAGGTCAAATTATCCGTGCTATACCTACTCTTACCTGTGTATTGTGGTTTGAAAGATATAGTTAAAATGCAGCAGTGCAGTTATGAAATAACTGTAAAAAATATAAATAAAAAACAACCACGTTTTATATATTTCATTTATATAGCTTTAGTCATTAATGTATACCTCTTTCTCTTCGTGAATATGTGCAGGGAAAGGACCCAGTGCGTGAATCTAGCCTCGGAATATGTGCAGGAACGGGACGCAGTTTCATGATCCTGACCTTTATGCATGAATATATTACAAGGTTCTTGCGTTGAATACATGCATATCATTTTCCGCGAGAAAATCGTGCAATATCGGTCCTTTAGATTTGTGTTGGTATACTATACACCTCGGGCGTCTTCGTGATACTTCCTGCTTGTGAAAACATACAACAAAGGTACCGGTATATAAATATAGACAGTATCTCAGCTGCTACATTATGCTAATAGAAGGTCGAGATCCGTGTCAAATTCTCTTGACTGTACTTTTATTCGTTAAGTTGCGATTTCAGGATTTCAACTTTACGAAATCTCTTTTTTAACTTTACGAATACACGATTTTAAGTTCAGGAATTCATTAATCTTGATTTCGTGAACTCAATATCTCGGAAATTCATCAATTCTCAATGTTAACTTCTTTTACTTGTGTTTAATGATTCTCTCCAGACAGCTCTAAATGAAACATTATCTAAGTTATATTTATTTATTAAATTATAAATATTAATATGTATATCTTTCACAGTATAAATTACTTTTGCAGTATATCATTTTGATTCACAAAGGCACATTTTAATCATATTTATTAATAAATGTTTATTGGTTTACGGTACACGATGTCAGTTGGATGTCATTTCTCAAAACGCACCGTACACAATGAAATACTGTTTTTAGATATGATTTGTCGAAGTTCATAGTAATTCAGACCACGTGTTTAGTACAATATACTTATGTTAAATATAATGTTTATATCATTCAACAGGACACATCATCTACTTAATAAATCAAACCTTCTAACACACGCACCTGTTTATACACGACCAACTGAACAAGCTGAAAACAAGAAAATAAAAGAAATCATTTATTGTGTGAACTGTTCCCAGATGTACGCAACGAACCCTTCGTGATTACAACACGTAAAGAAGGACTCTGTAAATGATTGTTGATTTGTGAAGACGACCTGTGTCTATGATAGGCCGTTAACAATGACCTTAGCCGCATCATTGAACGGAGAGACAATTAGGGTACTTGTGTCTTATTCCTTGTCACATTAGACCCTCAAGTCGAATAGAAAATAAAGAAATGACACGAGAAATAATAAGGTTTGACAAGCTGACATTTCAAAAGGTTTCATCGCTTCTCAAAACGTTTAAAATTCGGTGTTAGATGTCCTACTGTCTATATACAATCCTCGTGTTGTCGATAAATCGTGTGTCCTCCATTATCAGAAATAATATACCGAAAAACAACGAAACACACTCCATAAAAATATATAATTATTAGTTTTATCCCCATTACAAAACACAATTCATTGAAATCCTTGACATCTTTTCTTCATTCCTACAAACAATGCATTATCTTGTCAATTAGCTACAAATGCGTAGTGATTATAAACCAAAGATAAAATAGCAAAATTATTATTTAGATGAAAACTTCAAATAGACGGTATGAATGTCAATGTGACATAATATTATGTTTATTTTTACATTTTGTTGACTCAACATGCTTAATGTAGTTGCTGTCATCAAAATGTACATCAACTAATTGCAAATACTAAGAAAGTGAATATGTATATGACATAATAAAAAGGTTTGCAGCGTGTTTTGCAAATGAGAATGCTTCTGAGACACATTTGGAGCATTGTTGAACCGAATATGGCTCGCGCCGAATATGGAGAGCCATATTTAGGGATGATGCACATTCTCAACGAATATGGCAATATTTTTTTCACCCTACGAATGTTTCTTGAGAATTTGCTCCGACTGGCGTATGGCGTATGAGTTTGAGCATGTGTGACTTTCTCCGATGTTTATACTCAGTGGGTCGCGTTTGATTCTAGTGTTGCATGGAATATGTTCGCCATTGGGCCTGAATTGATTCAAGTAATACATGGATTATGGATTCCATGATATCGGAAGAAACAGGAAACACACTTTGTGCTTTTTATTGTTTTCAAGACTCGACCGGACTTATCATATGTGTTTAGCTGTCATAAATTATTTTAGCACGACACGGTTTCAAAACTTAGTTTTACCGGTTAAAAATAATACATTATGTGTAAAACAATAACGATTTGTTACTTTCGTGACGTCTCATGTTCACAAAAATTACGTGAATCCGTCGGAAACACCTACGTACTATTGAAGGTTTTATGCCTATATAAGATTATGTGGTATCAGTTTTGTGTACTTCGTCATCTGTTCTGATACACTGGTATTCGGTTTCTGAAGCAACGGGGCAAATCATAATGGAGAAATAAAAAGTGTCGTGATTTCAGATTTCATCGCGGGGGGGGGGTAAATGTAAGACCATCGAATCCCCGCGGATATTGATTATACGCTATATTCCATACATCAGGGGTGGTATTCAATATTGATCTTATTTAATTGGAGAATAAGGATAGCCAATCATATCGCCTGTAACTGACCAAGAGTTTAATATGGTCTGATCTGATTAGTTGTCCTTATCCTTAAGTCTAGTTAGATCAAATATTGAATACCACCCATGGGCTCTAGTGAAACGAAATTGTCGAACATTGGGTATCCGACGATGTACGATGTGTCTGAATATTTGTATGGATGATTGAAAATTTGAATGTACATTCGTATTTTATATGTTATTTCAGATAGAAGACCACGTTGTAATCAAAGCGCCGAAAGCATTGGAGTTGTTCGAATGAATGCACGGGATGTATATATTAAAGATGAATCAGCAGATGTAGCTGTATTTTTCACAATCTTATTTTTTATGATGATTTAATTGTACATTTATTTCGATCGTATACTCTTTATTAACGCAAGCTTGAATGTCTTGATGTAAACTCCTGTCCATATATACTAGTTCTGATAGATATAGCTTTCTGGCATGATCATATAATTATATTAATCTACAAGTTTAAGTTAAATGCTTAAAATCATCTAAATATGTCATTTTAATCACACATAATAGTAACATTCACATACAACGTACACAGGTATAATGGCTTATCAGCCAACGTTTTACCACCTGTAATAGTAACGGTTAAATCGGTATATTTATGCAACAGAAGTACGGCCTCAGTAATCTTGCGTTCACCGTGAAATTTCGGATATTTCTGCGTGCTTCGGTAAATAAAATTACGCAAGGCAGTCAACAGAAGTGGCGATTGCTTTGTAAATATAAAAAAATACTGGAAATGGGTTTAAATTATTTAATGGGATATTCAACTGTCTTATAGATTTAGAAATAGGAAGTAGCTCTGTAGTATATATGCTGCAAGTGATGGAACTATTTTGCATGACGGTTTACATCCGCGTCGGTAGTTATCCAATACTGGCTGACATGTTTACTATTGGAAAGGTGGCGCTGCCTAGCGGCGGCGTAGGAAAAAAGTAGTTTCATTAACTAAAGATCGATTGTAGAAACGTGTGTATTAAATATAGTTTTTCTAATCCGACAACTAAAAAAGATATTTTCATTTTGTATAATTTGTATAATCTTAATGTGTCATCTTCTTTAAATAAAGATATTATTATTATTACCACCATTAGGCTTAGAAGGAAATCTGACTTTGATTCATTAGTGTCAACTTGAAAAAGGTGATTTTGCTAACGGGTTGATCTAGCCTGTTCATCCAAAACTGATTAGAAATTCATAATTTGTTGTATAACTAGTGGAATGGTGTACGCGTTAATCTAACACATCCCGAGCCGTACAGCTAACACAGCTGGCAGAGCATCAGCCATGCTGCTACATGTAAATGTCCATACTGAACAGCAACTTCGGGGTCCTAGAGGACGGCAGGTCTAAATTGTACACAATTGTAGCGATTTCTAAACTTTTTGGAAGCGAATTACAGAGCAAACTGGTAGCAAACCTGAAGAAAATGTATTGTTAGGCGTATTGCGGAGATCGATAAATCGTGGGGAAATAATTTCGTATTTGGGTTCATCTTCGACGGTGATCGATTAATGACTTAATAGTATGACGGAACGGATGCTTGATCTATAGCCGTGATGTTGATTGTAGATTAAACGAAAGGTAAAAAAGAACAAACTAATTAAAGAATCTCATTTCACATTCTTTAAGATTATATAAAACAAAATGAAGATGTATTGATAAATAGGTTAAGATGTAATTAACATATTACTGTCTCATTAAATACGCATAACGTTGGAAAGATAGGTCATATTTTTCTAGTTAAAACATTGGTTCAACATTGGTTTTACGAGCACCAAGATGTTATGAAGATTAAATAATGACATAATTTTATGAAGTGTGAGTTGGGTTCGTTTCTCACATTATTAATTCCGCCGACGTTTTATTGTAGGCGTGTTAACGTAATTTGTAGATACTCACACTGTGACATTTTGTAAAACTTGTAAGTTTTATTACGTTTTATTAGTAAAAATAAAACTCGTATCTTCACCAGCTGTCAATCATTCTCGGTTTTTTTCTTCGTTGTTTATAAAACCGGAACATTAATAAAAACAAGTTTGGTGTTTTTTCGCCTTCAAATGTAATTATAAAACCAATCCACATAGGTTGACGCCACCGTGTTGATCAGCAATAATTCATACAGTGTAGAATATGATACAGTATTTATAATGGATGGAACGCCGAAATTGAGTTAATTATTTATCGTTCGTTCTATTTAAAAATGAGAAATCATTAACTATACGATTGTACATCAACTTCATTAAAATGTAATTAAGAAGCACAATATCATGAACTTTGCTATATCAAAATTTCACGTTTTGCATAAATTATACAACTGTACATACATGTACTAGACTTCTCCTGTTTCATCATAAGCTTTTGTTGCTTGCTTGCCTACATACTTGCTAACTTGTTTGCTTGCTTACTTGTTTGCTTGCTTGTTTTTGTGTGTTTGTTTGCTTGCTTGTTTGCGTGTTAGCTTGCTTGCTTGTTTGCTTGCTTGCTTGCTTGCTTGGCCCTCTAATATCCAAGCAGTGCGTATAGGACATCTAGATCTGCCTTGTAGGAACGCCTTATCTTTATGATATGATGGTATTCAGTTTTTTGTCCATTGCTCTTCTGCACGTCAGGACAGGTCTTCCACTCTACCTCCTCCCTTGACGGTTCCAGTCAATGGATTTTTGAGAGGCTTCCAATGGTTATAGCTAATCCATCGCCATTATGACGTGTACAAAGCTTATTTTTATGAGATGATATAAGTTTAAACATATTTTATCACCCAAATTATATAGACACTTTCGATTGTACGTATGGTATACATGGGTAAAAAGGTCGAGCCACAAGTTCAAACATTTTGTTACGGCTCTCACCTGAAATGAGATGGTAGCATGTGTTTACCATAGACTGTTAAAATGTGAGACATGCTGTAGTAACGTCACGAACACACACCAATCTATCACATACCACGTCTGATGCTGGAGTCACATACCACGTCTGATGCCGGAGTCACATACCACGTCTGATACTGGAGTCACATACCACGTCTGATGCTGGAGTCACATACCACGTCTGATGCCAGAGTCACATACCACGTCTGATGCCAGAGTCACATACCACATCTGATGCCGGAGTCACATACCACGTCTGATGCTGGAGTCACATACCACGTCTCATGCTGGAGTCACATACCACGTCCGATGCTGATGTCACATACCACGTCTGATGCTGGAGTCACATACCACGTCTCATAATGATGTCACATACCACGTCTGAAGCTGACGTCACATACCACGTCTGATGCTGGAGTCACATACCACGTCTGATGCCGGAGTCACATACCACGTCTGATGCCGGAGTCACTTACCACGTCTGAAGCTGACGTCACATACCACGTCTGATGCTGGAGTCACATACCACGTCTCATAATGATGTCACATACCACGTCTGATGCTGGAGTCACATACCACGTCTGATGCCGGAGTCACATACCACGTCTGATGCCGGAGTCACATACCACGTCTCATAATGATGTCACATACCACGTCTGATGCCGGAGTCACATACCACGTCTGATGCTGACGTCACATACCACGTCTGATGCCGGAGTCACACACCACGTCTGATGCCGGAGTCACATACCACGTCTCATAATGATGTCACATACCACGTCTGATGCCGGAGTCACATACCACGTCTGAAGCTGACGTCACATACCACGTCTGATGCTGTAGTCACATACCACGTCTGATGTCGGGGTCACATACCACGTCTGATGCTGGAGTCACATACCACGTCTGATGCTGGAGTCACATACCACGTCTGATGCGAGAGTCACATTCCACGTCTCATGCTGGAGTCACATACCACGTCCGATGCTGATGTCACAAACCACGTCTGATACTGTAGTCACATACCACGTCTCATGCCGGAGTCACATACCACGTCTGATGCTGTAGTCACATACCACGTCTCATGCTGGAGTCACATACCACGTCCCATGCTGGAGTCACATACCACGTCCCATGCTGGAGTCACATACCACGTCTGATGCCGGAGTCACATACCACGTCTCATGCCGGAGTCACATACCACGTCTCATGCTGGAGTCACATACCACGTCTGATGCTGGAGTCACATACCACGTCTCATGCTGGAGTCACATACCACGTCTCATGCTGGAGCCACATACCACGTCTGATGCCGGAGTCACATACCACGTCTCATAATGATGTCACATACCACGTCTGAAGCTGACGTCACATACCACGTCTGATGCTGGAGTCACATACCACGTCTCATGCTGGAGCCACATACCACGTCTCATGCTGGAGTCACATACCACGTCTGATGCTGGAGTCACATACCACGTCTGATGCTGGAGTCACATACCACGTCTGATGCCGGAGTCACATACCACGTCTCATGCCGGAGTCACATACCACGTCTCATGCTGGAGTCACATACCACGTCTCATGCCGGAGTCACATACTGAGTATGATGCCGGAGTCACATACCACGTCTCATGCTGGAGTCACATACTGAGTATGATGCCGGAGCCACATACCACGTCTCATGCTGGAGTCACATACTGAGTATGATGCCGGAGTCACATACCACGTCTCATGCTGGAGTCACATACTGAGTATGATGCCGGAGCCACATACCACGTCTCATGCTGGAGTCACATACCACGTCTGATGCTGGAGTCACATACCACGTCTGATGCCGGAGTCACATACCACGTCTGATGCTGGAGTCACATACCACGTCTGATGCTGGAGTCACATACCACGTCTGATGCCGGAGTCACATACCACGTCTCATGCCGGAGTCACATACCACGTCTCATGCTGGAGTCACATACCACGTCTGATGCCGGAGTCACATACCACGTCTCATGCCGGAGTCACATACCACGTCTCATGCTGGAGTCACATACCACGTCTCATGCCGGAATCACATACCACGTCTCATGCCGGAGTCACATACCACGTCTCATGCTGGAGTCACATACCATGTCTCATGCTGGAGTCACATACCTTGTCTCATGCTGGAGTCACATACCACGTCCCATGCTGGAGTCACATACCACGTCTGATGCCGGAGTCACATACCACGTCTCATGCTGGAGTCACATACCACGTCTGATGCTGATGTCACATACCACGTCTGATGCTGATGTCACATACCACGTCTGATGCTGATGTCACATACCACGTCCCATGCTGGAGTCACATACCACGTCTCATGCTGATGTCACATACCACGTCTGATGCTGGAGTCACATACCACGTCTCATGCTGGAGTCACATACCACGTCTGATGCTGGAGTCACATACCACGTCTCATGCTGGAGTCACATACCACGTCTGATGCCAGAGTCACATACCACGTCTGATGCCAGAGTCACATACCACATCTGATGCCGGAGTCACATACCACGTCTGATGCTGGAGTCACATACCACGTCTCATGCTGGAGTCACATACCACGTCCGATGCTGATGTCACATACCACGTCTGATGCTGGAGTCACATACCACGTCTCATAATGATGTCACATACCACGTCTGAAGCTGACGTCACATACCACGTCTGATGCTGGAGTCACATACCACGTCTGATGCCGGAGTCACATACCACGTCTGATGCCGGAGTCACTTACCACGTCTGAAGCTGACGTCACATACCACGTCTGATGCTGGAGTCACATACCACGTCTCATAATGATGTCACATACCACGTCTGATGCTGGAGTCACATACCACGTCTGATGCCGGAGTCACATACCACGTCTGATGCCGGAGTCACATACCACGTCTCATAATGATGTCACATACCACGTCTGATGCCGGAGTCACATACCACGTCTGATGCTGACGTCACATACCACGTCTGATGCCGGAGTCACACACCACGTCTGATGCCGGAGTCACATACCACGTCTCATAATGATGTCACATACCACGTCTGATGCCGGAGTCACATACCACGTCTGAAGCTGACGTCACATACCACGTCTGATGCTGTAGTCACATACCACGTCTGATGCTGGAGTCACATACCACGTCTGATGCTGGAGTCACATACCACGTCTGATGCCGGAGTCACATACCACGTCTGATGCCGGAGTCACATACCACGTCTGATGCTGGAGTCACATACCACGTCTGATGCGAGAGTCACATACCACGTCTCATGCTGGAGTCACATACCACGTCTGATGCTGGAGTCACATACCACGTCTCATGCTGGAGTCACATACCACGTCTGATGTCGGGGTCACATACCACGTCTGATGCTGGAGTCACATACCACGTCTGATGCTGGAGTCACATACCACGTCTGATGCGAGAGTCACATTCCACGTCTCATGCTGGAGTCACATACCACGTCCGATGCTGATGTCACATACCACGTCTGATACTGTAGTCACATACCACGTCTCATGCCGGAGTCACATACCACGTCTGATGCTGTAGTCACATACCACGTCTCATGCTGGAGTCACATACCACGTCCCATGCTGGAGTCACATACCACGTCCCATGCTGGAGTCACATACCACGTCTGATGCCGGAGTCACATACCACGTCTCATGCCGGAGTCACATACCACGTCTCATGCTGGAGTCACATACCACATCTGATGCTGGAGTCACATACCACGTCTCATGCTGGAGTCACATACCACGTCTCATGCTGGAGCCACATACCACGTCTGATGCCGGAGTCACATACCACGTCTCATGCTGGAGTCACATACCACGTCTCATGCTGGAGCCACATACCACGTCTGATGCCGGAGTCACATACCACGTCTCATAATGATGTCACATACCACGTCTGAAGCTGACGTCACATACCACGTCTGAAGCTGACGTCACATACCACGTCTGATGCTGGAGTCACATACCACGTCTCATGCTGGAGCCACATACCACGTCTCATGCCGGAGTCACATACCACGTCTCATGCCGGAGTCACATACCACGTCTCATGCTGGAGTCACATACCACGTCTGATGCTGGAGTCACATACCACGTCTGATGCTGGAGTCACATACCACGTCTGATGCTGGAGTCACATACCACGTCTGATGCCGGAGTCACATACCACGTCTCATGCCGGAGTCACATACCACGTCTCATGCTGGAGTCACATACCACGTCTGATGCCGGAGTCACATACCACGTCTCATGCCGGAGTCACATACCACGTCTCATGCTGGAGTCACATACCACGTCTCATGCCGGAATCACATACCACGTCTCATGCCGGAGTCACATACCACGTCTCATGCTGGAGTCACATACCATGTCTCATGCTGGAGTCACATACCTTGTCTCATGCTGGAGTCACATACCACGTCCCATGCTGGAGTCACATACCACGTCTGATGCCGGAGTCACATACCACGTCTCATGCTGGAGTCACATACCACGTCTGATGCTGATGTCACATACCACGTCTGATGCTGATGTCACATACCACGTCTGATGCTGATGTCACATACCACGTCCCATGCTGGAGTCACATACCACGTCTCATGCTGATGTCACATACCACGTCTGATGCTGGAGTCACATACCACGTCTGATGCTGGAGTCACATACCACGTCTGATGCCGGAGTCACATACCACGTTTCATATTGGAGTCACATACCACGTCTGATGCTGATGTCACATACCACGTCTGATACAGTAGTCACATACCACGTCTGATGCTGATGTCACATACCACGTCTCATGCTGGAGTCACATACCACGTCTGATGCTGATGTCACATACCACGTCTGATACTGTAGTCACATACCACGTCTCATGCCGGAGTCACATACCACGTCTGGTGCTGTAGTCACATACCACGTCTGATGTCGGAGCCTCATACCACGTCTGATGCCGGAGTCACATACCACGTCTGATGCTGGAGTCACATACCACGTCTGATACTGGAGTCACATACCACGTCTCATGCCGGAGTCACATACCACGTCTGATGCCGGAGTCACATACCACGTCTGATACTGGAGTCACATACCACGTCTGATGCCGGAGTCACATACCACGTCTGATGCTGATGTCACATACCACGTCCCATGCTGGAGTCACATACCACGTCTGATGCTGGAGTCACATACCACGTCTGATGCTGATGTCACATACCACGTCCCATGCCGGAGTCACATACCACGTCTGATGCTGGAGTCACATACCACGTCTGATGCCGGAGTCACATACCACGTCTCATGCTGGAGTCACATACCACGTCTGATGCCAGAGTCACATATATTGTTTCATGTTGATGTATCAAAGATGAACTGTTAGTGGAGTTCACCAGTACATATAGACGTCATAACAATTATAGCTATGAGCGGTATACATCATCCACGATGAACTACGTCAAAACAAATCGTCGGAATAGTTTAATGAATTCTCAAAATATTTGTCTTAATCGTATGTCGAATTTTGGGCTAGATATATCTATAAAATATATGATGGATCATAAACGTTAAGTTGTCTCTAGAAGAAATATCAAAGGTTTCGTCTTTGCATTGTCATATTGTTACCACAAATAGGGGCGTAGCCAGCAATACGAACGTGCGTAATTATAAATATGGCTAAATATGGCGTTGAAGTCAAAAGCGTTCATCATTAACTTCTAAAACATTTAATGACAGATTTATTGGAAATGGTTTTTACAAAAAATGTAGGCCTATATAGTTTAATACACCCATTTGTTATCGGGAATAACTTATACTGCATCAGAGAACTAATAAATAAGCATGTGACGTCACAGTATCGTTACAGTACGCGTATTAGTAAAGTATGTGGAAATGGCTACTTCAAACTTACCGATTCTTAAGTCTTTGTGACATACTGTCAACTCATATTTTTTCGTAGGGGTTCAATTTTCGTTTATTTCGAGTTTGAATTCGGCCACGAAACCTTATCCTTACATAAAATCGACCTCCCCGCGGCTAATACTGAATTAGATTTCCTCTTCCATGTTTTGTAATCCGCGAATTTAGAAGCTCATGAAACAGTTTTTAACAGAAATCAACGAAATCTAATGTCAACGAAAATAAGTGATTTTATAGTATCGCATATATTTGTGGTGATAAATTGTTCAACTATTAGCACTTGATTTAGATGATTTGTTTTATGTATGAACCAATGAGCGTGTGTAAGGGATGAGATGACGTATCCAAGTATTCGGTCATTCAAACCAATTACCAGCAAACCCAACCCTGGATTACTGTGAAACTTTCAAAATTGGTCTGTCGTGATCGCTTTGGAAACAAGTCATTAAGAACTGCAAGCAATATACAGAGGTCCTCTGCCGGTTTTAAGCCATTTTCAATGTTTCTGTTGCCATATCAACCTCAATTTTGGTCGGAATCAAAATATTTTTGGACGTGCATTATCCCCTTATTGACCCCTATCCACATACTAAGTTTCATAAACCTAGCTTGGAAAGTGTTTGAGTTATGTCAGGATCCAGATTTGAGCATATTTTCACTCCTTCTGTCGCCATAGCAACCACAATTTTTGTCAGAATCCAAATATGTTTAGACGGGCATAATCCCCTTATTTCCCCCTATCCACATATGAAGTTTCAAAAACCTAGCTGTGAAACTGTTGGGAATTATTTCAGGTTCCAGATTTTTAATCATCGAGTTAGAAGAATGCATAATTATCTAACCCGCGGAGAAATTTCGACAGTTATCCTGGGATGTCATCCCAAGACAGGGAACATTCGAATATTCGACGAAGGTAAATCCATAACACCTTAGCGATTCCAAACTCCTCGCAGTGGTTACTTCCCTTTGCAAAGCAGTTACTTCCCTTTGCCGCAGTACATTATCACTGCCGCCACAGGTTTTTAACCGATTTTAGTTTTTTATGTTTGCACTGTGCATACTGTGATGTTGAATTTATTATTTAAGATCGTATATAGTATCGATATTTGAATAGATATTGCCTTACGGGGCATATAGTCGAATAAGAATCGAAAAAGATAAATAAATCAATAATCTAGTTCCTTGCGTAGTTATCATTCTAAATAGTTAATCGGCTTTTCAAAAGAACGTAAACATTTAAATTCAGGAATTTTATTATTCCACCATATCACAATCAAATTTGGTCACATCTTATTTCTACTGATTGATGTTTAATATTGTCTTCGTTTTGCCTGTTTCTGTTTCTATAGCGCATATTTTATCAATGAAGCAATGCGTAGGAACTTCTGTAAACGGCTTATTCTCCATTTTGAAATGTCATGTGACGTTTTTATCATCACGTGGTATATCGTGAGGGCAGGGTAAATGTGATGCAGTGGATGTGACGCTATGAAGAGGTTGCAGCGATTTATCGCCAATGTTTCTGGGATTTCTACGAGGCTATGTGATGTTCCGTTGATGCCTCATCGGTCTGTATTCCCGAACGTCGGAAACAAACATCCAGAGTCAAACAATGCTCAGTGGGAGGGAGGGATACTGTAATAAACGAAAATATCCGAATGACCTTAAACTTTGACAGATTGCATCCTTTGACAGAGTTTACCTTGAGTGACTGCAGTTATAGAATCGTCGATTTTGTTTCCTTTTGACACGTCTGTAACCTAGCAATAATGCATCTATATCATCAATAAAAGTTATAAAACGGAAAACAAATGGCATTCTTGCTTAACACATCACCAGGTGGTGCAGCGTATGCGCCTGGCTCGCAGAACGTTTCCATACATACTTTTGCACTAAAGTGTCTGAAATTCAAAATGTGTAATCATTGGTTATCTATTAGCAGATTCCTATCAGCTGGTTATTTATAGTCTGATCTGTTTAATGTAATATGAATGATGATAAAAGTGTTTTCTGACAAACTCTATAAAATGAAAATGTTCGTTGCACGAGGGGGTGTAATTACATGTCTTGCATTTAAACTTTTCGGTCAAGGATAACTCATAAAGTGCAAGCACTTAATTCCAATGGGGTTCTCTGTTTGCTGACAGCAAGTAGAAGAGACAGTGGTGTGATACAAGGCATCTGGGTAGAATACCCTAGCTCTTTCCGAACAGTCTCCTTGGTTCTTTAACGTTCCCGGTTTATATAGCACCGATACACGAGAGACTAGCTCTGTGTTACCAACCAGTACATCTATAGTTGGGTAGGAAACACTGAAAAGTTTCTGAAATTTCCAGTACCCCGGCCAAGATTCGAACCAGGGACCTCTGGATTGGTAGTTGAGAGCGTTAACCACTCGGTAACTTGGTTAGAACATACTTGAACGCCTCACAGAATGATTGCATATTTGACCTGATCTTATAATAGTTACTACTAGCCATTATATAAAGGTTTCGTCTAAGTCATTTTGGTATCAAATCATCTAACGCATTCTCGTTAGCCTAGTGGTAGAGCGTCCGCTTCGAGTGCAGGAGGTCCCGGGTTCGATCCTAGGCCGCATTATACCAATGACGAAATAAAAATGGTTCCAGTATTTCACTTGCTAGACACTAAGAATGAAGGGAAACTGGCTTCTCTCCTCACATATTCGCGTGGCGATCGATAACAACAGGAGAGAGGTGTCGAGAGTGATTAATATAAGTTCGAAAAACTTGTTTCACAATCGACCTAAAATAAATTAGTATAAACTAAATCAGCAAACGAGCTAATGTCTAAAGCCGGCAATATTTTTAAATCCCCATGTAACGTCAACATCTAGGTCATTTAAACCGCCAACAACATTTCAAACGATATAAAATTATGGTAAATTACAAGATAACAGAGGAATGTTAGCAATGAAAACTTCAATCATAAAGTTGCTGTATGTATAAATGAATTTGAAATATAAAAACATATTCATAGTTGATGTCAAGATTATCGGACTTTATTCGTAATTGGCAATGTTCGTCAATTTGGCAGCCTAGCGGCCTAGCAGCGTGAAGTTGGCAGCCTAGCAGCCTAGCAGCGTGAAGTTGGCAGCCTAGCAGCCTAGCAGCGTGAAGTTGCCAGTCTGGCAGCCTTTCAGCATGAAGTTGGCAGCCTAGCAGCGTGATATTGGCAGCCTGGCAGCCTAGCAGCGTGAAGTTGGCAGCCTGGCAGCCTAGCAGCGTGAAGTTGGCAGCCTAGCAGCGTGAGGTTGGCAGCCTGGCAGCCTAGCAGCGTGAAGTTGACAGCCTAGCAGCGTGAAGTTGGCAGCCTGGCAGCCTAGAAGCGTGAAGTTGGCAGCCTAGCAGCGTGAAGTTGGCAGCCTAGCAGCCTAGCAGCGTGAAGTTTGCAGCCTAGCAGTCTAGCAGCGTGAAGTTGACAGCCTAGCAGCGAGAAGTTGGCAGCCTGGCAGCCTAGCAGCGTGAAGTTGGCAGTCTAGCAGCCTAGCAGCGTGAAGTTGGCAGCCTAGCAGCGTGAAGTTGGCAGCCTAGCAGCGTGAAGTTGGCAGCCTGGCAGCCTAGCAGCGTGAAGTTAGCAGCCTAGCAGCCATCGAACTATGTGTCCGGTTGGGGATACCATTGTACGGAATGTATGTGATGTCAGTAAGTGATACTTGTACTCGGGTCATTTCATTTGGATGACTTTTTTCAACATTTTGTTTATGGTAAAAAATCTGACAGAATTGCAACTTTAATTAGCAGATCAATCAGAACTTGACATAATGTTATGTTTCGACTCTGGAATCAAATACATGCTCAATCTGCTGTCTTGTTTCACCTTTTACATACTTATAAGTATGCGGCCATTTGGTTACTGAACTCGGAACGCAATATAGTTATTATATAGCTGTGTTTTAACGGTAATTCATGCACACCTTGATTTTCTAATCTGGTGGTGTTAGAATTTCTGTTTTACTTGCCCATTTGTTTTTTTATCGTTGTTCCTTTTCATTTAACTTTTCAGTTTGGTGGTTGTTCTTGTTATGGCTGTAAATTTTGAAGTTCAGTACATGTTTAGGGCTGTTCCGTGTAAAGCCGGATTTTTCTGCCCTGTCGCAGGTCATCTTGTTGACCATTAGTAATGAGCACATCCTATTTCACGCACGGGTATGTGCCCGTACACAAACCGTAAAATTGTAATTGATTCGTACGAAATTCATCGTTATACATTTACATGTAACGACTCGACCTACTTTATCTCATCAACATATCCATTGAATATTCAATTTTAAAATTCCTGCGACAGATTGAAGAATTGACTTATACATGCATACAAACGTCAACAAAAACGACGTCACTTGACGCAACGTTTAGTGGTTACAGGTTTGTGCGTTACGTCTAATATAATGATCTTACTCCCGTTTCAGTCAAGGATTGTCCTGCCACATTAAGAGAACGGTTGTCTTGTGAATGAACTTTTATTTTATTTATTATTAATATTATTGTCCTGCCACGTTGAGAGAACGGTTGTCTTGTGAATGTACTTTTATTTTATTTATTATTATTATTATTGTCCTGCCACGTTGAGAGAACGGTTGTCTTGTGAATGTACTTTTATTTTATTTATTATTATTATTGTCCTGCCACGTTGAGAGAACGGTTGTCTTGTGAATGTACTTTTATTTTATTTATTATTATTATTATTGTCCTGCCACGTTGAGAGAACGGTTGTCTTGTGAATGTACTTTTATTTTATTTATTATTATTATTATTATTGTCCTGCCACGTTGAGAGAACGGTTGTCATGTGAATGTACTTTTATTTTATTTATTATTATTATTATTATTGTCCTGCCACATTGAGAGAACGGTTGTCTTGTGAATGTCCTTATGATCTGCGTTTGTTTCTTTTTGTGTGTTTTGAATTGATTGTGCCTGCTTATTTTTCTTGTTACTTTTGCGATTTCAGTCAGTATGGTCTGTCGTTACCACGTATGTAGTGCTGCTATCTCTGACAAGTTTATCATTATCGTTTGCTTGGGACCGAGCTTCCACTGACGATTGTTGACTAAAAACAACAATGAACACATGGTATCTGCACAAGTATGATGATTGTCGGTCATGCACCTATCGGGAAAATGACATGCCGAATGATTTCGGTCCTTAGATAGACTTAGACTGGATTCTGGGAATTAGACGCCGCAAAAAAACATACAACCATTTGAAGATGACGGGCAATTCGATACACCAAGCTTCACCCGCTGTGGGAATTTAGACCAAATGTTTGGCACTAGGGAGGGGGACTAGACTCCCCCCCCCCCCCTCTAACAGAAATATTGGATACTTTCCCTAGTTCTACCACCGGGGCAAATATTGATAGGTGCATATTCTCAAATATGTATGACGTTCACAATGTAGTGCTATCGGATTGACGCTGTGTTTTCTACAATTATAAGACATAAACATCAGACATTGTACCTTAAACCTAACCAGTTTAATCAGTTTAACCAGTTTACCAGATTTTCAGGAATTAATTTTAACCTGCATGGTACCGTACTTAAGTTCACAATTCTCAGAAATCGAACTCGGATATTCAAACTTATATTCGTAATTGACAATTCGTGTTGGTACTCCAGTAATTGGACATTGTTAACGAGCGTACTTTTAGTCTACGATCTAAGTATAATTGTACAAGGAATGCGAACCGCATCCCGGTTCTAAATTATTAATTCCTAAACTCCACATGAAGAACAACAACCCATTCAATTCTGCGAATCATAATACCGGATGTATACTCGGAACACTTCGTACTTGATTTAACGAACACAACAATAACAACAAAGATGGAGACCGGTTGAAGCAAGAACACAACAAAGGTCGCAATGTTTCAGAATTCATATTTCATATCTTATAATATATTTAAATGTTCGTTGTGAGCTATTTTGTAATAAAAGTTAGAATTTATGAGTCTGTATTTATTAATCTATTTCAAACCAATCGTGTTTACATGATTACTGCTGGTCGTCTCATGTTTTGAATAAAAAACCTCACACAAATTACATAAAATACACATTTTCTTATTTCACGCGAGTGGGTGGGTTTTTTATGTTGAGAGTTGTGAGTGAGTGAGTGAGTGAGTGAGTGAGTGAGTGAGTGAGTGAGTGAGTGAGTGAGTGAGTGAGCGAGCGAGCGAGCGAGCGAGAATATGTGGGTTTGGGTTGAGCGGGTTTTAGGTGGGTGGTTTTGGGCTTTGGGTTTTGGGTGGTAGGGTGGGTGGGTTTTTGGACGGACGGACGGACGGACGAACGAACGAACGAACGAACGAACGAACGAACGAACGAACGAACGAACGAACGAACGAACGAACGAACGAACGAACGAACGAACGAACGAACGAGCGAGCGAGCGAGCGAGCGAGCGAGCGAGAATATGTGGGTTTGGGTTGAGCGGGTTTTAGGTGGGTGGTTTTGGGCTTTGGGTTTTGGGTGGTAGGGTGGGTGGGTTTTTGGACGGACGGACGGACGGACGGACGAACGAACGAACAACCGAACGAACGAACGAACGAACGAACGAACGAACGAACGAACGAACGAACGAACGAACGAACGAACGAACGAACAACGAACGAAAGAACGAACGAACGAACGAACGAACGAACGAACGAACGAACGAACGAACGAAATATTTATCGTTTTATGTTGTTGATACATGTACTTTTAATAATGGAAGGCATTGTTGTAAATAAGATATGTATTGTTCTACCATATACATGTCATAACATGTTACCTTCGGAAAATAAAGATTTTATTATTATTATTATTATTATTATTATTATTATAGTAGAATCTTGGAGTTTCTGTTTCAAAAGTCAAATGACCGTCTAACTATGGTGAAATGTTGTAAAAAGCTGTTGTCTGCTGTTCGGCTTGGTTTTTTTTATAACTTAAGTTAGTGCGACTTAGCAGCTTCGACCAATCAGAGTTCAGGATTCTAGTATTCTGGCACTTCTCAACCAATCAGAACAGGGACAAACTGTACTCTGTATTTTTCCCTTCCCGTACGAAAAATAGCTTATATTCATTGAACTGTTTAGTTATACGTATCGGGACGCATACATAAGCATAAATTTAGTGGCGTGGCTCCGTACTCTACACGCGAACTGCACCAGTTTGTAGTTAAGACCGCACCGGACGTTCAAATTAAATCACACATGTAAAAATGTTTTAAACAAGTATAACAATACTTCACTCCTAGACAAGTATGTCAATTTATTGAATTTGTTGACATGCATCTATCCGTGTAACGTCTAAATTGTTTGTATCGGGATCAGTGGCTATTTCGTTAATTGTCACATATTTCCGCGACCCGGAAATAAAAGCGAGACGTGTATGCAAAGTTTCCGTATTGCTCAGTACCCATTTCTAACTTTTAAACTACACAAACAGTAAGACAAACATTAATAATTCATGAACTAGTGCAAACTACGATAAATAATAGCTTCAAAAAGTAAAATAGAACAGCCCCAAGGGTCCTCAAATTACAATATTTAATATTCAATGGCATTGGACTATATTATTGCTCTATCGTCAGATTAGAAATACAGTTCTTCATTAATGTTTGCATAATTCAGTACAAACAAATAATTACACACATATTCCAATTTATGGACCTATAGGTTAATATTTACATTGCGTTCAATGATTGAAGTCTTTGTTGTATAATTCCAATTATGCCAATCTTTTATGGAGAGAATTATTAAGATGATACAAATGTATGCATGTTGAAGTTTTTATCGTTGCGTATATTGAAACCTTTAACGTTATTATGTCCTCTTGTAACCTGCATTTGGTGAAATTACTCAAAGTGCATTTCTGGTATCATAAATTGTGACATATATTGATTGGTGCTCATAATATTCAAGTGACGAGAGGAAATATTTTGACCCTACCGCGTGAAATTCGCATCCATAAATGAATAATTAGAAACAGTATCAACCCAGTGCTAGTGATCACGTATATAACAATACCGATTGTATAAGAATATTATTAAAATACCGATTGTATAAGAATATTATTAAGATACCGAGTGTATAAGAGTAGTATTAAAATACCGATTGTATAAGAATATTATTAAAATACCGATTGTATCATAAGAATATTATTAAAATACCACTTGTATAAGAGTAGTATTAAAATATCACTTGTATAAGAATAGTATTAAAATATCATTTGTATCATTAGAATATTATTAGGATATCACTTGTATAATAAGAATATTTTTTAAATATCACTTGTATAAGAATAGTATTAAAATATCACTTGTATAATAAGAATAATTTTAAAATATCACTTGTATAAGAATAGTATTAAAATACCACGTGTATAATAAGAATAATTTTAAAATATCACTTGTATAAGAATAGTATTAAAATACCACTTGTATCATAAGAATATTATTAAAATATCACTTGTATAAGAATAGTATTAAAATATCACTTGTATAAGAATAGTATTAAAATATCACTTGTATAAGAATAGTATTAAAATATCACTTGTTTAATAAGAATATTATTAAGATATCACTTGTATAAGAATAGTATTAAAATATCACTTGTATAAGAATATTACTAAAATATCACTTGTATAAGAATAGTATTAAAATACCACTTGTATAATAATAATAGTACTAAAATATCACTTGTATAATAAGAATATTATATATATACCTCACGTGACCTCTCAATGTATATTTCCCATTTACCTTCCGTGTGATATTTTGTTCGATCACTATATGATATTTTGTTCGATCACTACTAGTAAAACGAGGCTTTGCTATTTATAGAAATTTGTACTATTATTCTCGGTAAAGTGCAGAGCCCACTCTGAGACATCGACGCACCTGTGACTATACAAAGGCAGTTGTGAAGCGTGTTGAACTTGTGCAGAGAAAAACGATAAAACGTGGTGCAGGCTAAAACATGTTGATGTCGATAAGGGGTTCCACAGACGAATACAAGAGGGGAAGAAACTATGCCTGGAAATGTCTGTTCAGCAAAATGGCAGCAATTATCGGGAATAGTCGCTCGAGTCGCAGACATGATTGGTGGAGGTAGTCTACAGATGGGGTGTCAGCAAGACCATAGCTGATAATGACCAGTTTGACGTCCTGACTGCGCTGATAGGTAACATCATGACCAGCTTGGCGTCCTGACGGCGCTGATAGGTTACATCATGACCAGCTTGGCGTCCTGACGGCGCTGATACGGTGCATCATTACCAGCTTGGCGTCCTGACGGCGCTGATACGGTGCATCATTACCAGCTTGACGTCCTGACGGCGCTGATACGATGCATCATTACCAGCTTGGCGTCCTGACGGCGCTGATACGATGCATCATTACCAGCTTGGCGTCCTGACGGCGCTGATACGGTGCATCATTACCAGCTTGACGTCCTGACGGCGCTGATATGTTACATCATGACCAGCTTGGCGTCCTGACTGCGCTGATATGTTACATCATGACCAGCTTGGCGTCCTGACTGCGCTGATATGTTACATCATGACCAGCTTGGCGTTCTGACGGCGGTGATACGGTACATCATGACCAGCTTGGCGTCCTGACTGCGCTGTTATGTTACATCATGACCAGCTTGGCGTCCTGACGGCGCTGATACGGTATATCATGACCAGCTTGGCGTCCTGACGGCGCTGATACGGTACATCATGACCAGCTTGGCGTCCTGACTGCGCTGATATGTTACATCATGACCTACTTGGCATCCTGACGACGCTGATACGGTACATAATGACCAGCTTGGCATCCTGACGGCGCTGATACGGTACATCATGACCAGCTTGGCGTCCTGACTGCGCTGATATGTTACATCATGACCAGCTTGGCATCCTGACGACGCTGATACGGTACATCATGACCAGCTTGGCATCCTGACGGCGCTGATACGGTACATCATTACCAGCTTGGCGGCCTGACGGTGCTGATACGGTACATCATGACCAGCTTGGCGTCCTGACGGCGCTGATACGGTACATCATGACCAGCTTGGCGTCCTGACGGCGCTGATACGGTACATCATGACAAGCTTGGCGTCCTGACGGCGCTGATACGGTACATCATGACCGGCTTGGCGTCTTGACGGCGGTGATACGGTACATCATGACCAGCTTGGCGTTCTGACGGCGCTGATACGGTACATCATGACCAGCTTGGCGTCCTGACGGCGCTGATACGGTACATCATGACCAGCTTGGCGTCTTGACGGCGGTGATACGGTTCATCATGACCAGCTTGGCGTTCTGACGGCGCTGATACGGTACATCATGACCAGCTTGGCATCCTGACCGCGGTGATACGGTACATCATGACCAGCTTGGCGTCCTGACCGCGGTGATACGGTACATCATGACCAGCTTGGCGTCCTGACGGCGCTGATACGGTACATCATGACCAGCTTGGTGTCTTGACGGCGGTGATACGGTACATCATGACCAGCTTGGCGTCTTGACGGCGGTGATACGGTATATCATTACCAGCTTGGCGTCCTGACGGCGCTGATACGATGCATCATTACCAGCTTGGCGTCCTGACGACGCTGATACGGTGCATCATTACCAGCTTGACGTCCTGACGGCGCTGATATGTTACATCATGTCCAGCTTGGCGTCCTGACTGCGCTGATATGTTACATCATGACCAGCTTGGCGTCCTGACTGCGCTGATATGTTACATCATTACCAGCTTGGCGTCCTGACTGCGCTGAAATGTTACATCATGACCAGCTTGGCGTTCTGACGGCGGTGATACGGTACATCATGACCAGCGTGGCGTCCTGGCTGCGCTGTTATGTTACATCATGACCAGCTTGGCGTCCTGACGGCGCTGATACGGTACATCATGACCAGCTTGGCGTCCTGACGGCGCTGATACGGTACATCATGACCAGCTTGGCGTCCTGACTGCGCTGATATGTTACATCATGACCTACTTGGCATCCTGACGACGCTGATACGGTACATCATGACTAGCTTGGCGTCCTGACGGCGCTGATACGGTACATCATGACCAGCTTGGCGTCCTGACTGCGCTGATATGTTACATCATGACCTACTTGGCATCCTGACGACGCTGATACGGTACATCATGACTAGCTTGGCGTCCTGACGGCGCTGATACGGTACATCATGACCAGCTTGTCGTCCTGACTGCGCTGATATGTTACATCATGACCAGCTTGGCATCCTGACGGCGCTGATACGGTACATCATTACCAGCTTGGCGGCCTGACGGTGCTGATACGGTACATCATGACCAGCTTGGCGTCCTGACGGCGCTGATACGGTACATCATGACCAGCTTGGCGTCCTGACGGCGCTGATACGGTACATCATGACCAGCTTGGCGTCCTGGCGGCGCTGATACGGTACATCATGACCAGCTTGGCGTCTTGATGGCGGTGATACGGTACATCATGACCAGCTTGGCGTTCTGACGGCGCTGATACGGTACATCATGACCAGCTTGGCGTCCTGACGGCGCTGATACGGTACATCATGACCAGCTTGGCGTCTTGACGGCGGTGATACGGTTCATCATGACCAGCTTGGCGTTCTGACGGCGCTGATACGGTACATCATGACCAGCTTGGCATCCTGACCGCGGTGATACGGTACATCATGACCAGCTTGGCGTCCTGACGGCGCTGATACGGTACATCATGACCAGCTTGGCGTCTTGACGGCGGTGATACGGTACATCATGACCAGCTTGGCGTTCTGACGGCGCTGATACGGTACATCATGACCAGCTTGGCGTCCTGACGGCGCTGATACGGTACATCATGACCAGCTTGGCGTCTTGACGGCGGTGATACGGTTCATCATGACCAGCTTGGCGTTCTGACGGCGCTGATACGGTACATCATGACCAGCTTGGCATCCTGACCGCGGTGATACGGTACATCATGACCAGCTTGGCGTCCTGACCGCGGTGATACGGTACATCATGACCAGCTTGGCGTCCTGACGGCGCTGATACGGTACATCATGACCAGCTTGGCGTCTTGACGGCGGTGATACGGTACATCATGACCAGCTTGGCATCCTGACGGCGGTGATACGGTACATCATGACCAGCTTGGCATCCTGACGGCGCTAATACGGTACATCATGACCAGCTTGGCATCCTGACGGCGGAGATTTATGCACCTTGTTATTAACATGCGGATCTAATGTATGAACCTTGTTATTATATTATAACATGCGGATCTAATGTATACACCTAGTTATTAACATGCGGATCTAATGTATGCACCTAGTTATTAACATGCGGATTTAATGTATACACCTAGTTATTAACATGCGGGTCTAATGTATGCACCTAGTTATTAACATGCGGATCCAATGTACGCACCTAGTTATTTACATGCGGGTCTAATGTATGCACCTAGTTATTAACATGCGGGTCTAATGTATGCACCTTGTTATTAACATGCGGGTCTAATGTATGCACCTAGTTATTAACATGCGGGTCTAATGTATGCACCTTGTTATTAACATGCGGGTCTAAAGTATGCACCTTGTTATTAACATGCGGGTCTAATGTATGCACCTTGTTATTAACATGCGGGTCTAATGTATGCACCTAGTTATTAACATGCGGGTCTAATGTATACACCTAGTTATTAACATGCGGATCCAATGTATGCACGTAGTTATTAACATGCGGGTTTAATGTATACACCTAGTTATTAACATGCGGATCCAATGTATGCACGTAGTTATTAACATGCGGGTCTAATGTATACACCTAGTTATTAACATGCGGATCCAGTGTATGCACGTAGTTATTAACATGCGGATCCAATGTATACACCTAGTTATTAATATGCGGGTCTAATATATGCACCTTGTTATTAACATGCGGGTCTAATGTACGCACCTTGTTATTAACATGCGGGTCTAATGTATGCACCTTGTTATTAACATGCGGGTCTAATGTATGCACCTAGTTATTAACATGCGGGTCTAATGTATACACCTGGTTATTAACATGCGGATCCAATGTATGCACGTAGTTATTAACATGCGGGTCTAATATATACACCTAGTTATTAACATGCGGATCCAATGTATGCACGTAGTTATTAACATGCGGATCCAATGTATACACCTAGTTATTAACATGCGGATCTAATGTATGCACCTAGTTATTAACATGCGGATCTAATGTATACACCTAGTTATTAACATGCGGATCTAATGTTTGTACCTAGTTATCAACATGCGGATCTAATGTATGCACCTAGTTATTAACGTCGATAACATGTTGAACCGTACATTATTTAAACACTTTATCAAAGATAAATGATTAGAAACGTGTTAGTGTATTAATTAATTTATTTTCATTCAAATTTTAATAATAAGCCATGCGTCGGTGGCTATGCACTGTCGTCGTTTCTGAGTGGCTTCTGTGTGTTACATTGTGTTTTTGTTAATTCGGGGTTTATACCGATTCTTAAATTATTTTTGGTTCTGGACGGCGCCCGATTAAACTACATGTATTATTAAAGTCCAAGTATGTGTGCCCTGTTATGATCTGATATCTCAAATTGAGCTGAATATCAGCTGGACCATAAAATGAAACAATGGTGATCGAATCATTTTCAAAGCTGCACTTTGAGATCACAGGTAACTAACTAGGGTTTGAAGATTATCTTAAGTGCATTTCCTGTGACAATCACAGGAAAGCATTAAGTAGATTTAGATGTTCGTCTCACAAACTTTTAATCGAAGAGGGCAGACACAGAATAAAAGCTAGAGAAGATAGAATATGCCGTAAATGTAATTTAAATTGTATCGAAAATGAATGTCACGTCTTACTTACTTATCCGTATTATCGAGATATAAGATTACAATGTTTACCTCGATATTTTTGTTCCTGGCCTAATATAGGAAAATTGATTTCTCTTATGCAATCTACGAATGAAAAAACTAGCAAAATACATCTATTTATCTAATACAAGAAGAGAAACTTTATAAAAAAAATTGGTTAAATTAATTGATACGCATTAAATATCTACACTTTTCTCAAAATACACTGCTTACCATATATGATTGTTTGCATACCTGTATATATTCATCTTGTCTTTTGTCTTTTTGTACATGTATATTTGTTTTTGTTAAAATGTCCAACTTGCCACATTATTATTATTGCATTGGCAATAAACATTTCATAATTATGTTTTAGTCAAATAAAATATTGAAAGTTGTATCATTGATAAAGAGTAACAACAAACACTATCTTTTATAAAAAAAAATGTTAGCATATATATTATATGTTACTCTTTAACAGTGATACAGTTACCACAGTGTATAAACGAGTCGATTCCGGTTATCGCAATTATGAGTACACGTTGAATTGTATAGTATTGCAATAATGAGTACAGCGATGGAAAATCACCGGATGTTTCAATCGCAATAATGAGTGCATGTTGAATTGTATAGTATCACAATAATGAGTACAGTGATTTGGTTTAAACAAGGTGGTTTCGTGTTTGAGATTTGTCCCACACGCAGAAATCTCAATGTAAGGAAAATCGTAAATTGAGCTGAGATGTCTATCTACGACGGTTTGGGAGACTGTGGCAAAAACACCTATATTATGGATTATGGTTGAGTTCAAAAAATACAAAAACACATTAACTGCGGTTGACGGAGATTGCAATTTTACCTAAACGACAAAAAATAAAGGAAAGACAGTATCGTTAAAACTGGAGGTCGTTTGATTTAAATATGTAAAAAATAGGCATTTATATTACAATAAGTGCATGTTTTATTTGACTTTTTTCTCCGAAAATGAGAAAAAATGGTGTGTGGAAGTGTTTAAAGTCAGAAATGGGACTATGTGTGACGTGTTTAACCAGCCGAATGCGACAAATATACAAAAACTAATTATGACTAGGCTAGTACAAAATAATTGTCAGATTATACATATTTCTTCCGTAAGTGAACGACGGAATGATTTCATTTTTAATTTTCATTTTCAAAAATCTGGTACATGTATCTAGTTTGAAGTTCCCTTTTTTATTTTTATTATCAAGTTTGAACATTTTATTAGATCCCCTTCAAGTTTTTCAACAAATCTATAGTTTTACTGATGCTTTGAAACAGGCGTCAAAAATGCATTTGAGTGAATAAAATATATTAATTATTTTAAGCGACTGTAATTGACATGAGATCTTGGAAGTTGTGGGTTGGGGTAAGAAATCTAACATTTTGGTATATTAAGGCCTTATATAGGGAGATAAATACTTTTAAATCGGTAGGCTTTTCGACTTTTACGGACTAGTAATGTCATTTATCATATACTTGTTAATAACCAAGTCGCCACTTATTTTTGTACAGACTCATGACTTTTTGTGTACTTCATTTTGAACAGCGAACATGTGTTAAGACTAATACATCATATTTACGTGTTATATAGTGGTTGATACGACTTTCACTTTGAAGTGTTGAACTTATTTTAGTGAAATTAGTTGGTACAAATTATAATTTGAATTAATCACTCCGAATGATAGATTCCGAGTTTTTACTAATTTGATTTATGTCAATTGTGGAAAAATCTTACAACTTACATTAATCTCTCTCGACACCTCGTTTCTGGTGTTATCCATCGCCATGATGGTATAAAACATGAGAAGCCAGTTTTCTAGTTGTATGCTGGCTGTCGAGCCATGGAATGACGCGGTGTGACGCGGTCACATGGCGGACCGGACCTCTCGCACTAGATGCGTAATTATTACTGTGTCATTGACCAGTATAATACAAATAAATTATTAGAACGTGCATTGCGTGACAAAAGCCTGTTCATCGACATCCGGACATATAATATTTGGATGAGAAGTCAGGGACTCAACCACTAGAGAACATTCCACCAGTAAAGTTCTGTATCGAACAGGTATAAAACATTACGCGATATGGTCATATATATCGTACATCATCTTAAATATCCACTTTTGGCAACCAATACCATTAAATCCGAATTGGTATTTTTTGTATCACTTTCACTGGTATTATACATACAACCACAAAAACCATGTAATTCAGGTAATAATTATGAAAGAGTTTTAATTATGAAACATTTTGAATCAAGTGACTGAGGTTCGATCCCACGCAGACATATTTGAGAAGTTAAAAATGTAGGTTACTAGTACACTTATCTCTCTTGTATTGGCTCAGTGTACAGTTAGTTATAAATGAAATTCCAAATTCAAATGATAATGATACCCCAAGCTAGTTAAAAGATAGAAATCGGGATCGGATCATTAGTTGGTGCCCCATTAGCCAAGTTCGCTGGTCCTCTCAATAGGGGTATCACATTTATTCTATAATAAGAACATAGTTAACCTTTATATGACAGAATAGTGAATATTGTCAGCTTGAATTTAACACTTTGAACAAAAAGTAAACTTTATACAAAACATCTGTATAGTTGTACTTGATTCACCTTCACCCCAGGAAAAGTACTATACCAGGCAAAAACGAAACGTCTACCATGTAGTAGAGTGTTTATTTTTCACCTGCTATAACTCAATAACTACATCATATTTTCAATTCTTCTTTTCCTGGCTAGTAGAAACACCCTAAATACTAAGTATAACTTAAAATTAATAATATCAAGAATAAATGAAGCTTGTGATTGCCGTTACCCATAGGCATATAACCCGTGTTTTGTTCTGGTTTTTCACTGGTTTTTGATTGGGAAAAAAACGCGGGAAACATGCATGCGCTTAATGGCGATTGTGGGCTTTATTTTACAGTAAATTATTCTCGGTAACAAATGGTGTATCTGTTCGTCATCAAACACTTTTGGAAAAAAGCGTGATTAATTTGTTCTAGTAGTCGCAAAATTAACGCTGTATATTACATTCCATATGTTTTATGTATACGTATATTTTTTGTCTGGTATATATGACTTTTTTATTATTATATGGTTGTTAATTGTAATTTTAGTTGACCAGATAACACTTGGACACGTTCTGTACTAGACAGAATAGCAAGTATTTTTTCCGTTGACCGAGTACTCGGGTACTCGTTGCCATCCGTAATATGCCAGTGTAGACATACCATGGTGATATCTTTGTGTAAGAGAACCGTGAGATTTTTCTAAAAGTATTATCCACACGATAGCTTAATAACAATAATTAAACTCTGTATTTAGAAACAAATTGTATAGCAATCCAACAAATATAGCATTATAGTATATATTAGGACCAGGGTACTGAAATTACTGACTTTATTACAGCCTTTGGGATAAATTATATATTTTAAATAGTATGTTAAAATATCGTTGTGTGTTTATTTATCCTCGCCACCGGAAATCCATATGGGCGAGGCCCCCAGAAGAGGCTAGTCACTTCAGTTATTGGGGGATAGTGCATGATACAGAAGATGCTCCAGTTCCAGAAGCATCCCTGGTTCTTTTACGTGCCGATGTAAAGCATCATACACAGGACCTCGCTTAACGTCTCGTCCGAAAGACTGTTAGTAAGTTTAGTTATGTTAGGTGGGAAACACTGAAAAGCATTTCTGTTTTTGACCGTCTGGAGTAGGGATCGAACCCACAACCTTCAGATCAGCAGTCAGTAGCCCTTACCACTAGACCACTTATCCACCATCGTTGTGTGACAATATATGCCTCTGTTATATACCTGCGTGGATCCAATCGGAACACCTCAGACAATCTCTACGAATCATCTCTCGGGTGTAAATAGAACGTCGCCATTTTTAACGTATTTCGTCATCATGACATATTTAAACAGTGCTTCAATGGAATACACGCCCATCAAGCAAGCGCTGCATAGCTGCGTGTTATGCTCAAGAAGTGTAGCGGAATTGTATTGTTTAATCAAAAAAAACATCTTTTGATATTTCCGCTGCTGACAAGTTACAGTCTATTTTCTTCGGCCCATTTTCTTCTGCGTATGATTTAAGAAAGAAAGCTGCTGGATTCCTACGCTTGATACATTCGAGGTATTTATCCCGTAAAAATGCCGTACGGACCGTTCAGATTGGCTAGGATCAACATTCACCTATCACGATATGGACTATATTTCAATTATATGTAGACAACCCGGTCATATTATCCCGACAAAATGGCAACCTGGCCTAGTACAAGTACTTGTTAACCTTAATACTAAAGTTTAACAACTGGGCTATACTGGTACACATTTAACGAACTTGACAGATTCTATTACATCTAGGATAAAGATAGAAGAAAATCGGACAGGGAAGGCAGCACTCAACTTAAACAGTCGAGCACAGAAAACATAAACACACCACATACCACAATTACACGGCACTATGCCCAACACATAACTGAACGAGCAAATGAACTTAAACACTAAAAGTCAAAATTTCATCTGTCAAAAAGTCGAAAGTCCAAGTTCCAGCTGTCAATAAGCTGACAGACCTAGTTGCAGGAATAAAAAGCCGAATGACCTAGTTTGGGCAATAAAAAGCTGAATGACATAGTTTCAGCTATAAAAAGCTGAATGCGCTCGTTTCAGCTGAAACTAAGTGCTGACATGCCAGTTTTAGCTGTCAATGTCAAAAAGTCCTAAAACTTTAAGAATAGCAGTATGTAATTGGTTAGTTCCGGAAGCCGCACAAATAATTTCTAATTACTGTAAGCAAAAAGAATAGTCAAGGTCGAGGACCGATTCCACACTCGCCTGTGCCTTTTGCGAAGTACCATTTGACCATCGTGACCTTTTGTTTAACGTCCGCCAGATTTCTTTTCGGAGGATAATTGTTCTAATCAGATATAATACAATTAAAACACATTACCGACATTTAATTTGTGGCGCGCTTTATAAATAGCTATCTTAGGCGCGTATGCCGAGTTAGAAAATACCTGTTTCAGAATGGGAATTTAGATACAACGAAGCGTGGTTGGATATTTCATTTGGACAGAATGATTGTACAGGTTAGAATGAAGTCATACATATGCGAAATTCTAGAATTTACGCTGGTCATTTTCTTATTAAAATCTGAATTACTACCTTTAGAGTAATTCCAATCGTGAAAGCTCGGCCATTTCCGTTCGTCTTCGGTAAATATTGGAATGCATAAAGGCCGAGTTGATCAGAATGGCATTCATTCAAACAACTCCAGGGCTTTCAGCGCTATGATTATTATCTATTGGTTGATGCTATGTCATATTTTGTCAAGTTAACTTTCCCGGAGTGCCACGGCTGTTACCATCGTTACGTAAATTAACACTTAATCGGACACTAAAAAACTGACATTTGAAAGAAGCTTGATGTGCAAACGTGATAATTGTGTCAGACATACGGTGTGGTTTATCAGGACCCATAGGAGACTATTTAAAGATTTGGGAATGGTTAACTAGGTGGTTCCACAATAGAAAAGTACATAGTGCGGTATTTGTCGCAATTTTTAGTTTGACCAACACCAGAGAGTTATAATTAGCAACTGAGTCATTATTATCACTGCGGTATACCGTACACCGGATATTGCTAGTAAAGTGAGTAATATTATCCATTTTCACGACCTTCAAGTGTACACCAAGGTAAGTTCAGAGACGCTGTTTTGTCGTTTTGAGTGTGTTTAATGTAAATTGTATACAAAAGTATCTGCTTCAATAATTTTCCTAGTACCCGAAAACCGGCAATCTGCCGGCAATTACTTAAACGGGTATTTAAAAGACCAAACTCGTATCGTTACTCAAGCAAAAAATAAGCTCGGTCTATCAAATAAAGATGTTTTTGTTTATATTCTTCGTTAAACTAAACAACTTGAATCGAGCAAAATGACACCCCAGTGACCAAGTTTATGTTGTTAATGTTTTATCAGGAAATGAACCATAAATAGCGGTGCATTTTGAGAATAAATAAATATGTTAGTGTACAGAGTATTGCTTTAGTGTTGCTCTCTGGTGTACGGAGTATTGCTGTACAGTATACGGAGTATTGCTCACGGAAATTAAGTAAATTCGATGTATAACTAGTGTTATGTTGTAAATATTACTTACATTGTCAAGATCTATATCTGTTGAAAATTGGAGAGCATAAAAACTAGATTAAAACATGCTGTAATGTACGAATCCTGAGGTGGGTCCGAGCATCCCTCGAAATTTTAAATGTAATACTCTGTACACTAGTTTGACAGGGCTGACTAGTACATATTTATTGTACATATTTAGGTAACTACTCAATTGTCTTAAACATAGGTCTTCCCTAACGTACGTTCAAATGCTAACTGACTCGCCCAGCGTGCCGAAATCATACACCCTCTCTAACCTATCGTCATGTTCTTCCCATGATTTGTGACATCACGTGGCAACCAAACCATATCATGTTACCAACTGATCACCATAACTTTATCAGATTAAATGTTGTTCAATGAACATAACATTTGCTGACTAAAGTCTTGGATATACCCATCAATTCATGTGTATACAAACGGTACAACATGTAAGAACTTGTAAGCTACATTGATAAATTCCTAATGCTTACATTTTATAAGAACATCAGGTTCTAAAACCAACTTTGCTGGTCTGACCCCTTCCTAAGATAAATGATTGGTCAGTTCTGCTTGAGAAAATGTCTGTATCCAGGCATTACCATGTTCAATAGAAATACTGTCACACACAAATTATTCTTGAAAAAGCTTTTATGACAGGAAAATACAAAACTATAACAAAAATCAATAGAGCTGATAAATTCCCTTTCATTTAACAGGACTTTATTGTATATGATTTCAAACAGAATCTATATTTCAGAGCAAAAAACATTTCATACTGATTCTTAGCAAGTAGAATGGCTGGGTGGGTAAGTCACATATTAAAATATATGGAAGTAATCCTAATTACACTCAAATATTCAAATTCACTCTTTAAAGGTTCATAGCAAGTAACATTTTTGAATGCAAAAGGTTGTTATAATGTTAAATTGGTACTAAGTATCGTTTTTGGCTAATATCCTAAATTAATTTTGTGTATTTGGAAGTGTGAGCAAACGTGCAATACTCTGTACAGTAAACATCAATACTCCGTACACACACTTCTATCTATTTTGGTGTGTGTATCTATGTTGTACTTAGATACATTTTTCTGAAATTCGGACTTAAGACATTTAGTTTCAATACAAAGAGAATGCTAAGTTCAAAACATATATCCCGGTAAAACACTCATTCCAAACTTACGTCAAGTGCTGTGGTCAATATTTGCGTGTGAGCAGCAGTCCAATATTGGTAAATTTGAGCACTTCCACGAATACCTGTTATAATATGGCATTCTATAAAGTTCTAAAATTATCCGAAGACGTTAAAACCTAGTTGGGATGATGTGAATAGTTAGTAATTTGGCAAATATCGTCTCTGGACTTACGCTGATGTACACGAGAATGTCGCGAAAATTGATTACATTACTCACCTTTACTAGCAATATCCGGTGTACGGTATACCGCAGTGATTATTGTCCAATTGGTTATTTCTACGCAATAAACTAACGTGTATATAGGTTATTGAAATCGCCAGAATGGTAATGGGCACGTGCATGTATTCGTCAAGTCTGTCACTCGATACTTATGCTTTTAAAAAAAGTTATTTCTTGGTTACCAATTTACCGAGTGCGAAGAAGTGAATGGAATTATATTTGAAGTTTCTTAATCGCGAAACTAAAGAGCCCGAAAATATTTTATTAAATAAGTATTATTTTAAAATGTATTCAATAAAATAAACCAACATTCAGTAAGCACACCGTACAACCCGCTGTGTGTAAGGCAGTTATGTATGTTGAAGGCAGAGACACACGCGTTTTACGCCACTAGAGTGAGGTAAGTATTTGTTATTTTATATGTGTTTTGCGTTGCTTTTGAAAGTGATCACTTACATATATCGTTGATGGGATGAATGAACAATAATTATATACAATTTATGTGCACACAAATGGCATATTATTCGAGTAAACAGGGTTTAGGTATGCGATATTTGCCAAAAGTTCGAAACTTTCGCCTTTGACATTGAATTCTCAACTGAATTCGTGGTTTGGAACAATTCTAAAACATTGAATACAAACTTCAATCCTTCCTCAATATATCTGTCGTTTCCGTTTTGGAAAATGTGCATTTTCTGTGAAGATACAGAGGTTTGAATTGAACGAGGTACGAAAAAAATGCTAACGAAATAGGCAGTTCTGTTTTTCGAATGATAACGACAAAGGCAGAGCGTTAAATATTAATGCTAACGCAGAGGCAGAGATAAGAGACATATGCTAACAACAAAGGCAGAAATTCAAATGACTTGACGGGGCCATAAAACCCCTTTGTACGATTTGTATGTTATAAATATAACCCAGATTCATGTTAGGCTGTATTCCAAAGTCCATTTCACCAAGAATCACGAGTGTTTAGTGGTTAAGTCTTTAGAATTTCAGCCTTTGTCGTTAGCATAAGTCTCTTATCTCTGCCTCTGCGTTAGCATTAATATTTAACGCTCTGCCTTTGTCGTTATCATTCGAAAAACAGAACTGCCTATTTCGTTAGCATTTTTTTCGTACCTCGTTCAATTTAAACCTCTGTATCTTCACAGAAAATGCACATTTTCCATAACGGAAACGACAGATATATTGAGGAAGGATTGAAGTTTGTATTCAATGTTTTAGAATTGTTCCAAACCACGAATTCAGTTGAGAATTCAATGTCAAAGGCGAAAGTTTCGAACTTTTGGCAAACATCGCATACCTAAACCCTGTTTACTCGAATAATATGGCATTTGTTGGCACATACATTGTATATAATTATTGTTCATGCATCCCGTCAACGATATATGTAAGTGATCACTTTCAAAAGCAACGCAAAACACATATAAAATAACAAATACTTACCCCACTCTAGTGGCGTAAAACGCGTGTGTCTCTGCCTTCAACATACATAACTGCCTTACACACAGCGGGTTGTACGGTGTGGTAAGGGGAGATAAAAACTCCGAGACGCAAAGCCCGTATCCATTACCGTATCCATAGTGAGTCAACGGAAGAAGGTATTGTTTAGCATTGTTTTGATAAAATCTTATCAAAAAACGCCGATAATCAGTTAAATAGCTGATTACACGATGCGAGTACTTGTTGAACAAGGAAAGTGACTTTAATACTCACAACGAACGTAGAAATGCTATTCAATCAACATCCGATACAGATTTTAAACATTAAATGTGAAAGTAAATCACTGTCGTACTCGTACCGATTCGACCCAAAATTCTAAAAAATGTAAATAACTTTTTATCAATGTTATGCATTTATTGTATTTTGCTATTTCGTTTTTTGCACACCAATTGTTTACATCAGTACAAGGCATCGTGTGTTACACTGTGACTGTACGAGTTTAACACTGTATTGAAAACTGTTAAATGAATGTGAAAATCTTAAAAAGTTTAGTCACCAAAATGAAGTAATATCACAGGCTTATGACAAAGATTGATCTTGGCAGTCTTCGATGTGCATCACTTATGTTGTCGATTTTATTTTTGTATGGTCGTGCCAATTATCTTCCTTATCCGCATGACAGTCGTGGGATGGGCAGTTGGTGCAGAAAATGTCTGGCGTGTTCTCGTTGCGTGTTGGAAAGGTACATTATGTTTTGTTCCAATATCATTGATAGTGTCAATGAAGGTTTGGTTAATGTGGATAGAATACTACTGGCTCCTGATGTTATCAGCTGATCAGTCAATGTCTAGGAGGTTAGCATCCCCACCCATCCAAATAGTGTTATCATTGAACTGGTTATGGATGTCCTTAATTTCTTGGAAGAGGTCAGTGGTGTACTTGATGTTGTTGTCTGTTGGCCTGTACAAGCAACCAATTATTACTGGTTTCTTCAGACTAGTTGTGTTGAATGATGCAGCAATCAGCTCTGATGTGGAGCTGTTGTGAATCTCAGTGCCTGCCATGTCGTTCTTGGATATGATGGCAACTCCACCGTATATGTTGTTGGGACGGTAACGTCTTGCGACAAATCTGTATTTGTCTGACAGGACTTCTCGTTCAGCAATGGTAGGGTTAAGCCATGTTTTACTGGCCAGTATGATGTCTGGGTCTGGTTGTTCTAGTAAGGCCCAGAATGCTTCCTTCTTGGCTCGATTGCTTTGGAAGTTGATGGTTTAGAACGGCTGGTGGAAGGTGAAGATGTATATCTAGGGGAACCAAAGTCTGATCTCTGGTTAGACATGAATGAAGTAGTTGTTGGTGTACAGCAGGATGTGGATGCTTCAAAATCCATGAATAGGCTGCTGTTGAAGTTAGGTGGTCCACATTGGCAGCAATTCCAGCTTATGTCTGTGTTATCAAGGCCATAGTATACTGCTGTTGGCATGAACAGGCACTCTTTATGAAACCATTTATCACAATTCGAACACTGTATTGAGAGCGTTTTTCTTGACCAAACACACGCTTTGCCGCATTCCCCACAAGGGTATTTGACTGACATTGGTCCTGGGTTTGGGTGACAATCAGAAGCATTTAGTAGCAACAAAACACAACAAAATCTTAAAGTTATGCTCAAATTTAAATTCTTTATAATTCTTTAACAACTGCAAATTGGTGACGGATGTGGTTTGTAGTAGTTCATTAACTGAATCATTATAAGTCCTACAGCTCCATTTACCAAAAGTTTATAATTGTAAACAAATCATAAAGAATTTAAATTTGATCGTAAGTTTACGATTTCAGTAAATGCTTTGATAAAACAGTACCCGGATACACAAGATCGCTCGATTTACATTTCTTTGGTACCATGGTAAATGCATGTTTGTTGTAAGTGGTATGGGAGACATGGATAATGCATGTTTGTTGTAAGTGGTATGGGAGACATGGATAATGCATGTTTGTTGTAAGTGGTATGTGAGATATGGAAATTACCGGCATAGACCGTATCTGAGAGGATGTTTCGGGTCTTGGAGGTGATAATTTACCATACCAGGTAGTTGTTGCTGTGGTGATCGTAAGAATAACATCTCGGGCTTACACAGGACAAAAAATTAAGAAGAATGATATATCAAAATATACTACAAAGGCGATTCGCACAGTAATTTCCTGAATCTTGACCGCGGTCAGCATTGCAGAAAATGTAAATTGCTAGTGTGGTTACAAGTACAATATGACACGCTTTGGCATAGTCTTGAGCCAATATACTCCTTAGTTGTTTTTTTTCCATATGGAAGTCAGACTGTACATATCGCTGTCTTAGAAGTAAGTACCACGTACTTGCGACCTTAGAAGTAAGTACTACGTAATTGCGACCTTAGAAGTAAGTACCACGTACTTGCGACCTTATAAGACTTATGCAAATTTGAAATCTGCATCTCAAGGCACTCCTTATGAGTCTATTTTCATGAAAATCGGAAGTGGTCATGTTGACCAAACTGAAGTCTAAAAAGCTTGTTTTTCCATAAGTAAAGAATAGTTTTCAGACAGTTTTTTTCTTATTTTGTCAAAATATTGATTTTGTTCTTACGAACTTACGAAATTCTAAGCCAGCGATATTCATCCTGCAAGATAAGAGTTTATAGAATTGTATGAGGTGTTACAATGGCTTAAAATTCTGCAAAAATTCAACTCCATACACCAAATGATACATTCTCCGTAGGCGATATAAATCACAGGTTTTGAAGCATGCGAAGGCGTAAAGGAGCAATAAATGTTCTCCTGAAATAAGAACGAAATTCTGTTTTCCAGTGATAACTGACATCGTATTCTGATATGTTTCGGTGATAAATGCCTAACAGGATCATCCTTGTTCAGGAACTAGGTTCTTGGTGCCATCAGTGCATACATCAACAAATTGTTCTGTCTTATCTGATATGTTCAGGTTTCATGTCATCAATCTAGTGTGCATCAATATTTCGCACATTTATTCAATCGGAAGGTGATAGCATACATTTATAATCAATATATCTAGTATACAAAAGGCATGCGCTGACATTTTCATAAATGATACCGGTATACTAGTAATGAAAGTGTGATTTTTTTTTCGCCACTTCCATGATTTACTATTAAAATCATAAACATTTGAAAGTGAAAATTAATGTCACTGTCGGTCTATCGTAGTAGTGTCATATACGCGAGCAGTCGTACCCTAAGAAAGACGCACGTGCTAAAAGCCTGGATCTAATGTCTCTCTCTCCCTTCAGGGGCCTTATCTCAGTCTGTCCCTCTGGTCAGATCATGCTGTATCTGCACTGGTAGAGGATACACCTGCGCCCTTATGGCTGCAACACAATCATGTAAAGTGCCTTTGAACGTGCGTTCGCATGAAAAGGGCGCTATATAAATCTGGTACAGTCAGAACTCGATACAACGACGCTGTTCGTTTCCAAGAAAAATGTCGTTGTAACGAATATTTCAGTATAATGAATTGATACAAAGAGCGTTTTAATACTTTTGTCCCCAAATATGATACATGTATCAGTATAATGAATTTGTCAGTATATCGGATGTCGTTATATCGAGTTCTGACTGTATATTTTTTTTTAATTGTTTAAATCGTATAAAATAGTATGTACATAAAATTATACTAGTAGACGAGACTTAAATAAATAAAGATAAGTTCGTTTATTTAGGTCAGTCACTTGTATACCATCAATGCAATACAATAACATTGAAAATTGATTTGTTTGAAACATTTTAATCGAATGAAATGGTCGCGAAAATTACTACCTTATCCCCTAAGGCACATACTCATACATAATAAAAAACGAAATAAATAGAAGAAGACAATTTAATGTTTATGCTTAACACTAGAGCAATAAATTGCGGTACAAAAACATACACAGAATTGCCTACATTTTTGCTATGGATTATAATCAATTTTTCAATTCAATTTATTAGCAAATCGGCACTATTGTGCCTTTGGCCAAATACAAATGAACAAACAAAGGAACATGACAAACATACAAAAAAAACATAAAATACATACAAATACATGTACAAAGCAAATATTCAATATGTACAAAAAGAAACAGTTTAATAGTTCAAGACATTTTTTCTTTCATTCATGACTTTTGTTAAAAATACAGAAATTTTAGTAAGTTTATCAAGTTTATTCGATGACATTAATGTAGTGAATTTATTTAATAAATAGCGTGTCCTTAAGTTATAATCAAAGGTCGTATTATAACGTTTACAAAGGGAAGTGTCCAAACATTTGGCACAACATATAAAGCTTGCATGCTTAACAAATATTCAGAAAATATAAAAATACTTGATTTCATATTTGTGTTTGTAATGCAATTTATCGCGATAGACTTACACAATGTTGTGTAAACACATGACTAACCTAAATGAACGAGTTATGTACTTTGCCACCAACGAAGTATCACAAGGAGCAACCAGTTCAACTCACCAGTCAACAAACCTCTCCAAAAGCGAATCGTATAATGGTAGGCGTATCCGGACATGGCTGAATGATTGTTTATATTCGTCACTGATGATCGTTTCTTTCGTATTTCTGTCTATCTTTAGTTGAATCAACAATGAAATGGCATGCGAACAGTACGCAAATTCCATTATAATGTCTTAGGGGAAACTACAAGGCTATTCTGAAACAATTTGCTGTAAAAACCAAACTCAATACCGACAACTTTAGTACGCAATTGGTGTAAACATATTCTAGCGTAAATCAAGCCACAGTGATTGATGTTGCAGACGCACAAAATATACAGACGGATGTGAGCAGACGTTGGTTTTTAACTTAACGGCAACATGAATGAAGGTGTAAGAATCTTTGTTTTAACAAGGTGATTATTTTGAGATAAATCTATCTAATTTAAGCCAAACAATTTGTTTTGTTATGTGCTAAAGTGATATCTAAATGGCACTATATTTTAGCCATTGTTTGCGTCTTTCTCCCCAGTTTCTTTGTATTTTTAGATCGCAAATGGCAGCTCATAGTACTAGTAGGGCAAGCGTGGACTGCCATCCTGTGGGTATATTTATGTAAAGTTTGTAACCAAAACGTTGTGGAGTCAGAATACCACTTTCTATTATGTTGTTCTTTATATAGACAATTGAGATCTCAATATTTAAAAAACACATCATGGGTCTCATTAAATAAGTTTGCAATTATTCTTTCTTCTAAAAACAAGAAGGTATTTGTTCCGGTCTATGAAATTGAGACAGGAAAGACTGTCAATGATTGCTGCTTTGTAATATCTCTTAAATATCTCAATACTGTTATTCACAATTTTGATTTTGGTTGATTGTTATGTCACTTTGCTATATGTATGTGTCTATGTTTACCCAGGCCATATTTTTTATGAATTATGTAAATGGCTAAAGGTATGTACGTATATATGCCGATTTGCTTTAAATAAATGGTAAATGGTCCATTTATAAGAGATGTACCCGACCTTTGAACAAATGTGAAAAAAAAACATATTTTTCATGCAAACATGATATAAACTAAAAATATCTTTTGAGCTGTGTAAAGAAATGGGTCAGATTAAATGTAAACTCACTTTTTTGTTTGTTTGCGATACGGTTAGGACCTAAATCAACAATTTTGTGTAAAGTGTGTGGTGTTTGGCTTTTTAAAGGCCAACGACTCTCAAAGAAGCACCAAGAAGGTGTCTGTTGAGCAGGGATATACCATTTCTTTGGAGACGACAAATATTTTTCGTCACAAGAATGGGGTTTTGCGTTCTGTTACTCTTATAAATTAAATATTAAAAAGGCCAAACAGTGATGACGCATTCAATAATCGTATTGAGGATCTCATGGAAGATTGACATTTAATACAATTGTCAAATGAGTTTCCTCGTTTAATAAAGTATTTATTGTTATTATTATTATTATTATTATTATACCCATTGGTCATATGCTATCTACGACAAATCAAACAAGTATACGATTATTGTCTGCTTTGTTTCTTTGTTATTTCGTTCTGGATTTTAAAATTACTTGGTTACATTCGCATTCACACCCTGACTCAAATGTAAAGGTCACACTTACAGACCCAGCTCTTGTCTTCTGTGCAATGTCACATTTAAGCAATTACAAACTTGTTTCAAATTATTCCATTTGCATAACTTTATACGTAGGTGTCTGATGACAGCTTTTAGCGGGGGCATCCTTGTCCTGTGGACACATTTCTAGTTAAATAGTTTTTTCTGCTATATTTTGGTAAAATTCATAATAAGTCAAGACAGGTAAATTTAACACATGTATCTAAATGTGCAAAATTCACCGGGAATGGGAACAGTGGATTATTGGGACCAGGCTAAACGCTGTGAGCATGTCTTGAATGGTGCCAAATTGCATTTCTAATTTAAAAAGGGGACATAATTTCAACGTATATTTGATAGAGTTACCTATTCATGTGGAGGTCATGGCGTCATGATGGTGATAAAGTATGCAAGTATCAAAGATACATTCAATGCACTTTGAAGATTTTAGAGGTTAAAATGTGTACATAAACTGTAAACTTTTCTATTTCTAAGTCCATAAGTCCAAATGGGGCATAACATTCAACAACATGCTTGATAGAGTGCATATGTTGGGATCAAGACGGTTGACAAGTATGCAAAGTATCACAGCAATATGAACATGCACTTAGATATTATAGGTTAAAACCTTGAACGTAAACTTACAAATTTGCACTAAGTTGAAAAAGGGACATATTTTCCAATAAATACTTAATAGAGTTATCTACTCCTATGTATGTGTTGGAGTCATCCCATTATTCTTCCAATAGTGAAGCTAAATATTAAATTCACACTGCACTGCATCAATGAAAAATCAATGTTGGTCAGTATCCACTTTAAAAGATAAATCATGTTTCTCTTTATCCTCAATCATGTTGGTTTTTATCCATTTTTCACACATGGGTTACTTAAATGGTTATCACGTAGAAACCGCAAATGTAAATAACTTACTCTAAACTAAGTCTGATAGTGAAATGAATGAGCTATATAAAGAAAAGATCTTAACCAAAAATAAACATCAATATTATGTTTTATAAACTGTCAAATAAATCCAAAACAGATTTTCAAACTTTTTAACGTAATCACATTCACAAAGATACGGATAAATAGTTTTAGTTTCATGGAAGGAATGTACAAGTTTATCTTCGTACAGCATCAGAAGGTGGTTAAACCCGTAGATTTTGAAGAATTGGCCGAAAATGCGATGAATATGTAAACATACTGCCGCCATTTTACAATCATGTTGCGATTATCCAATCATGGTCTGATAGTGAAATGAATGAGCTATATAAAGAAAAGATCTTAACCAAAAATAAACATCAATAATATGTTTTATAAACTGTCAAATAAATCCAAAACAGATTTTTCAAACTTTTTAAACGTAATCACATTCACAAAGATACGGATAAATAGTTTTAGTTTCATGGAAGGAATGTACAAGTTTATCTTCGTACAGCATCAGAAGGTGGTTAAACCCGTAGATTTTGAAGAATTGGCCAAAAATGCGATGAATATGTAAACATACTGCCGCCATTTTACAATCATGTTGCGATTATCCAATCATGGTGGTTTATCAGGGTAACAAGGGTGATGAATAAACTTGCTGGAACAAACTGGTGAGCAAATACAAAGATCCTAGTGCAAGTACACACTGCCTCAAACAGAATATGCATCCACCCCATGTATAACGGCACCAAGAACCAGCAAAGGCAAACTGGACAAGGTTCAAAATTAAGGCAACCTCTCATTCATTCGGACCACTTTGATAATTGAAATGGAACATAAATGCAAACGCGGGCCACTCGAGACAAGGCTTGAGCACAGTGCATTTGCAAGAGACTAAGTTGTCCCACCGACTCGAAACGAAGCAGAGCCAAGAACAGATTGAAACGACAAAGTCTCAACAATATCGTCAATGAATTAACCACAAGGATGGAAGACAGCAGCTCGTGATTTAGAGAGGCAGAAATGCTGATACCTGACACATGGGTTCCACGACAGGATGTTACTAAATCAGACTGGATGTAACCGAAAAAGAATGAAAGGGAAAACAACATCCAATCAGACTCCCCCGAAACATCTCACACTGTAGTGGATGTACGCTATCCAGTTCCCTCGTGTATACATACAAGCATACGAGTACATTGATGTATCAGCAGAAAAGACAGTCTACATCAAGTTTTCATACTCCTATATTGTCTGTCAGGCTCTACAAGATATGCTCCAATTACAATGCCGTATAATAATAATAACGACTTTATTTATTGTGGATGGCATATTTGGTTATAGACCAATTTTCAATATGGTCTACCTCAGCATGGAATATATATACACGAAGGTTTATCAATTAACGTGCGTGATATATACTACATTGCAGGAATACATGGTACATATCGTGCATATGAGCAGAAGAAACACAACAGAATGGCTCATTGAGTCCAAAATAATAAACAAAACAAAACAAAACCTTAACAATATGATGCTAAGCAGCTATGGTAATTGTACAAACTATGGTGTAATGCAAGCCCTCACAAGTGCCGCACCCATCTGTCTGACCGATGAACAGACGTAATAATTACAACACCACGACCAGTTATCTAGCACAGGGGGATTGCGTGTATCGTGCAGTTGTTAAATTGTCTATTTGTAAACAAATGATTTAATGGATTTTGTCTGGAGGGCTGTGTGCTTTCTAAATGCAAGAATGTTCGAAACATTAGCCAAGAAAGGCTACTCTTTAAATCTGACATGTTTCCGAGTTTTGAACAAGTTCAAATTCTAAGCCTTTCACAGTTCATTAATCTGATAATAAAACTAATATAGAATGCGAGTTATGGCAAAAACCATTATAATTTGCAAGCTAAGTTTTACTTCTACACAGACCCATGACGCGAATTAAAATTGAAACAAATTGTCTTGTTTAATGGAAGTTTAACTCCAGTTATTCGCCCCACATCGCGAACTAAATGCATTCAGTAGAGGTTTTAACGGTATTATTTCGGTATTTTCTGTGTTTATTGAATGCTTTGCAATAAAATGTACCAATAAACTTAAATAGCCAATAAGCGGATTCGTTTTGACATTTCAATGAATTAAGCTAAAACGCAACAAGCCCCCATTATGTTGTGTTGTCAGATTTATTGTGGTGCATGCAATAACGACGGTTGCTGAAGCACAGATTGCTACTAACCTTGCTACAAAAGTTGCAATCGAACTAACCGTAACAATTTATACCCATACGAAAGGTGCCCCACTTTTTTTGTCATTGAACATTTTCATGCTGATGCGATATACTAGTACATGCACATTGTAATCGAAATAATAGTGTATACGACGTATTAATGTGTAAAGTTACATGTACACAAAGACTGTTTATTATATTTTCAATTTATTTTAGCACCAAAATCAATTATTTTGCAGGGACATTGTTTTTGGCTTTTTAAAGACCGAATAATAAAAAGGTGTGTGAAGTTTGCACTGAGATCGACAATCGTAGTTCGGCATTCAATACAGACCCAGGTTCTAATACAGAGCTAGCTCTGAAATCGATATTGCCAATATAATGTGAGCTAATACAGACCAGGTCGCCTATACCGATCTAGCTCTGACATCGGCCTTCGCAATATAAGGTCGATGAATACATATCTGGGTTTGAATACAGAGCCAGGTCTGATATCGACTTTCGGATTCAATTTATCGCCGTCGGTATACATCAAATGTCGATCTCAGAGCTGGATATGTCTTCTCACCGTGGTCTGCATTCGCCGTCTGGATAAATCGAATGTCGATGTCAGACCTGGCTCTGTATTCAAACCCAGATCTGTATTCACCGACCTTATATTGCGAAGATCGATGTCAGAGCTGGCTCTGTATTAAAACATGGGTCTGTATTGAATGTCGAACTTCAAAAACGATCTCAGTGCAAACTTCACACACCTTTTTATCATTCGGTCTTTAAAAAGCCAAAAACAATGTCCCTGCAAAATAATTGATTTTTGGTGCTAAAATAAGTTGCAAATATAATAAACAGTCTTTGTGCACATATATCTTTAAACATTAATATACACTATTATTTCGATTACAATGTTCATATGAGCCTTTTGAGCCTTGCTGACAAAACAAAATTGCTAGATGAAAAGTCTTCGAATTCTAGTATATTGATCACCCCTCGTATACTTGTATATCGTGTCAGCATGAAAATATTGGATGTTCAACATTGTTAAATTACAAATAATAAGTGGGGCACCTCTCGTATGTGTATAAATTGTTACAGTTAGTTCGATTGCATCTGTTGTAGCAAGGTTAGTAGCAATCTGTGCTTCTGCAACCGTCGTTAATGCGTGCACCACAATAAATCTGACAACACAACATAATGGGGGCTTGTTGCGTTTTAGCTTAATTCATTGAAATGTCAAAACGAATCCGCTTATTGGCTATTTAAGTTTATTGGTACATTTTATTGCAAAGCATTCAATAAACACAGAAAATACCGAAATAATAACCGTTAAAACCTCTACTGAATGCATTTAGTTCGCGATGTGGGGCGAATAACTGAAGTTAAACTTCCATTAAACAAGACAATTTGTTTCAATTTTAATTCGCGTCATGGGTCTGTGTAGAAGTAAAACATAGCTTGCAAATTATAATGGTTTTTGCCATAACTCGCATTCTATATTAGTTTTATTACCAGATTAATGAACTGTGAAAGGCTTAGAATTTGAACTTGTTCAAAACTCTGAAACATGTCAGATTTAAAGAGTAGCCTTTCTTGGCTAATGTTTAGAAAATTCTTGCATTTAGAGAGTACACAACACTCCCGGCCAAATCCAATTAAATCATTTACTGGTCGTGGTGTTTTAATTATTACGTCAAATACTTAGTTCCGGGTGCAAGCATAGTTAAGGACTAAAAACGCAGATTCCATTTAGTTGTCTCCGAACGACCCAGTCTTTTCATATGTTTCCGCAGACCATAGTGTAGGCTACACGACTTGGATGGAAGATGGTAGTTTGACTGTGCATGTTAAGTGTGTGTAGGCTGTTTTCACTGGGTATATACCGTAAACTCCATTTATGATCTTTCAGTCTGATCTGTAATTGTTATTTAGCATAGTCTTTGCCTCTACATATAAGGTTGGAATTTGGGTTTGTGTTCTCTTGGTTACAAGTTTGTAAGTAACTTCATTTCCGACTATGTGCGCATGTGCAGTGACATTAATTGTTGTGTTCAGCCAGGGAACTGATGCTTGACTGCAGAATTCTTGGTATGGTACCAAACGGTATGTTCATCGGTCAGACAGATTGGTGGGTGCGGCTGTTGTGAGGGCTTGCATTACACCATAGTTTGTACAAATACCTTAGCTGTTTAGCATCATATTGTTATGTTTTTGTTTTGTTTTGTTTTGTTTATTATTTTTGACTCAATGAGTCATTCTGTTATGTCAGTCAGTCTGATTTTGTAACATCCTGTCGTGGAACCCATGTGTCAGGTACTAGCATTTCTGCCTCTCTAAACTTGTCACGAGCTTCTGTCTTTCATCTTCGCAATTAATTCATTGACGATATTGTTGAGACTTTGTCGTTTCAATCTGTTCTTGGCTCTGCTTTGTTTCAGGTCGGTGAGACAGTAGTCTCTTGCAATAGCACTTGGTGCTCATGCCTTGTCTCGAGTGGCCCGCGGTTTGTTTTCTGTTCCATTTCAATTATCGAAGTGGTCCGAATGAATAATATGTTGCCTTAATTCTTAACCTTGTACATTTTGCCTTTGCTGGTTCTTGGTGCCGTTATACATGGGTTGGATGCATATTCTGCTTGAGGCAATGTATACTTGCAGTAGGATCTTTGTATTTGCTGACCAGCTTGTTCCAGCAAGTTTCTTTCATGGTGTTAAGCTTTTTAAGGACCTTTCCTGTACGTTGTCTATTTGATGTTTCCATGTCAGTGAAGCGTTAACTGAGGTACCAAGGACAGGGATACTAAACATCGGACAGGTAAAGCAGCACTCAACTTAACCAGCCGAGCACAGAAAACATAACAAACACAGACCACAAGTTCACGACACAATGCCCAACACACAATTGCAGTAATAAATGAAATTAACCGTTGAAAGTTCATGCTTCAGCTGCCTAGTAGTCGAATGTGCAAGTCCTAGCTGCGAAAAAGCTAAAATAATAGTTTCTGCAATAAAAAAAGCTGAATGGCATAGTTTCGTTAATAAAAGGCTGAAAGGCCTAGTTTCGGCTGTACAAAAGGCTGAGGTTTGGTTTCTCTACATGTGGTACTTGGTGGTCACCAGTTGTAGGTTGATATTCTTGTTTGGGTGGATGGCGACACAGGTTCATGAAAAGTGTCCGATACCGTTTATATATACATACTTAAATTTAAGTTTGTATGTATAGGTGGGCTAAGTCACTTTTCATGAACCTGTGGATGGCGAGAAGAAGGTAGCACTGCACTTGACAGTGAAGGCACACCTGTCTGCAAATTGTGCTTCCTTGTGAATGACAGTCTGGATTCTAAGTTTGGTTGTGGTTGCATTTACTTGTCTTAGAACTGCAGACGGCAAGATCACCTGTGTACAGGGTATTCGAAACGTGTTCGGCAGGTTGGACACCAGGGCTGGTATTCACAAAGCATCTTAGTGGAAAACTTAAATATTCTGACTTAAGTCAAAACCTTGGGTTGCGCATATTTCCCTAACATTGAATATTAACCCATGTTTTCTTAGTGATTATTGTAGCTCTTCCTACAATGCTTTAAACCTATGTCACAGTTCAAGAATTTTGAAAATCTTATTTAGCTGACGCACTTAAGAAAAATTAATGTTTTTAAGAAAATTCTAAGATTTCTACTAAGATGCTTTATGAATACGAGCCCAGGGCTGGTATTTATAAAGCATCTTAGTGGAAAACTTAAATATTTGGACTTAAGTCAAATATTTGCGTTGCACATATTTCACGCAATTTGAAGAATATCCCATGGCTGTATTAGTGATTACAGTAGCATAAATCTATGTAAGGAATTAATAATCTGGGTTGTATTATTAGCTAATACCCTAAAAGAAATTTTAAGATTTTAAGAAAAATCTTAGTTTTCTACTAAGATGCTTTATAAATATCGGTCTAGTTCATCTATGTACACGAGAAACAAGGTGGGAAAAAGTGCATCATCCGGTGAAACCCTCTCTCTCTCTCTCATTCTCACTACATGTACGTAGCTGAGAGTGTCGTTCTGTTCTACTCTTACAAATCGGCTGTATAGGAGGTTCATGAGCCAGCTGAACATATATCCAGGATTGCCATTTTGAAGCAACTCCTGAAGTTGGCCTTCCTTCCACACGGTATGAATCCCGATACAACGCTTTTCAGTTCCGTGAGAGAATTGTTCTGTTTTCATATAACTGACGGAACTAAAAACCAATGTAACACTCAGGATACATGCAATCTGAGTTCCGTCCGAGCGTTGCATAGGTTTTCAGTTCCGTCAGAGCCATAAGAAAATAGAACAACTCTCTCACGGAACTGAGAAGCGGTGTATCGGGATCCAAACCGTGTTCCAGTCTCTGTCGAAAGCTTTTGACAAATCAAAGAAGACTGTCGTAACAGTTTTCGTCTGTTGGAAGGTGTCTTCAAAACTTGAGGTAAGAAAGCAAATTGAATATCCGAACTGTGACACTGGCTATATCCCTTTCCAAGACATTTTGTGGTGGTGATAGATTATTTGACTCTCGAGCAGTTTCTTGTTTACGATTCTTTCAAGGAGCTTCCAAGTGTAACAAGATTAATTGGCAGGTGGCTTTGAAGCTTTCTCTTCTTTCGGATTAACTTAGTACTAAGTCTTGCCTCTTTCCACTTAGATCGGATTTTGCCAGAATGTCAGTTGAGTTTGAAGATCATTATACGGTTCGTTTTTCTTTGTACCAAATGTGCTAGGGCATTTCGACCGTTGGCGATGCCGTCTGCTCCTAACTTCTTCTTCTTCGGTTTCTTCAATGTTGCGTGTAGCTCATGCTCATTACCAGGCCTTCCTTCGTCTACTCTGCGGCCTGTCTGTACGGAACGACTCTAGGTAATCCGTGCAAATATAGTCTCTCCTATATCATGCCATAGGAATCCAATGATGCAATATTTACAAGATACAGTTGTTTATATCAAGGCCAATATTATTTCGTTAAATCTGTATGCATGTATACAACCTTTTTACTCAGCTGTTGATTTTCCGTGCGGGTTTCTCGATAATCAAAGGGAGTAAACTCGTGTCGTAGACTCAAATTAAGCATTATGGATTACATCCCTTGTTTATCCGATTTTAGAAACATGAGTGATTTTACTCTTTTGTTTCTGAAGACTGACAATAAGAAGAATTCAAAATAAATATACAATGCACGCACGCACTTACGAACGAACAACTGCTCCATAAGTTGGCCCTTTAAATGAGGTTGATACACTAACTAATAAACACTTCACGTTTACTTATCCGCCCAACCAATGAACATACCACATGCTCAAAAGGATGTGCTATATTGTGACTGCTGGTTGATACGCTTGCACAAGAACGTGGTCCATGCAGTTCAAAGGGGGAAGTGTTCCTGTCTAAAACTTAAATTGTCCCTGTTAAAAAAGAAGGGATATCAATGATTACCTCTTATTTAAAAGAGAACGTGACCCCGGGTTGAAGAGGGTATCTCTACATATCAATGTAGATGAAGGGCACTATCCCCGTCTAACTGAATGTTTATGAGCATATAATAATTATGCCCTGTTTAAAAGGGGAATTATCCCTGCCTAGCCATGAACTTGGTCCCTGTTGATGTAGGTACTATTCCTGCTAGTCAACGTACATGACACACGCTAATAAAGGGCACTACCCCTGCCTAACTATGAACAAGGCCCCTGTCAAAAAGAGGTAATTTCAGTTAATATCTCTGATTATGAAGGGACTGTCCTTGCCTACCCATGCAGATGTTGTTGTTGTTGTTCTCGGTCGACTGAGACAGTCGTGAGCATGTGGCCATTCGTTTCCTCCCTACCAGATCGACCAATGACCTGCGACTTCGAGGGATGAGACAGTTGTGTTATACAGAGCATCTGGTTGCGCTACCCGAGCTCTTTCCAAACAGACTCATTGGTTCTCTAACGTCCCCGGTGTACAGCACCGATACACGCAAGACTCGTGTAAACTCAAAGTAATTGTAATTGAATGCACTATTTTTGGACAATTTAATTTAGTAGCACTTAATGCAATGCATTACATTCGCAAGTAATTCGTCCCATTTCTGCTCTGGGCTAATTACTAACCAGTCCATTTCTATTTGAGTGGGAAATACCCAGTGATCCAGCCGACCGCGACCATGGTCCCTGTTCAAAAACAGACTGCCTACCCATAATCCTGGGAACATGAACATAGCACCTTTTTAAAGCAAGCAGGATTGGGTGGGAATATCAACAGCGTATGCCCATATTACGGTTAGTAATAGGGTTCAGTAATTGAGTTACTATTTGCGTAAAAAGATACTAAAAATCGGACAAGGTAGGCAGCACTCAACTTAAACAGCCGAGCACACAAAAAACATAAAAACAAAACAGACCACTACTACAAGGCACAATGCCCAACACACAATTGAACGAAAAAATGAATACAGGGTGATCCAAAAAATATGTTCCATAAACAATGCTTAATTACTTTGTGAATTTCGTTATTAGAGTTACTGTTTTGGTATTGACAGAAGGAATATTGAATAAAGTTTTCGTTGAATATAAAGACGATCGTCATATCATATAAATATCAGATGTCTGCCTGCGTGGCATTGATATTGTCAACCCGAGGGCAGAATGTCATCCCGAGGCGAAGCCGAGGGTGACATTCTGTTTCGAGGGTTGACAATATCAATGCCACGCAGGCAGGCATCTGATATTTATTTTATTATACCGAACACTATTATAAGTCCAGCATAACGTTCACTGCTATGATTACCATAATTTTATCACATGTTTGACGTCGCGGTAACGTAATAAAGCCATTATTTATTTTTGATAATACACTAGTGTAATAAAGCTATCACGCGACGTCATTCAAAGTATAGGCGACGTCGTCAAAGTTGCGCGTTTATTATAGTGAAAAATAAGTAGCTATTTTATGTTTCGGCCGGAAAAGGCTAACATGTGATAAAAAGAACATTACATTTGTGACTTTCCACATTGAATTTATTAAACTCGTTGAAAAAATCGATAAAATGCTCGGCAGAGCCTCGCATTTTATTATTTTATTCAACTCGTTTAATAAATTCAATATTGAAAGACACTCATGTAATATCCTCTATATAAACAGTAGACATTACTGTGCTTTCATACATTGTTGTGTAACAATTTCACATTCTATTTTATGGGTAGGCCCCTACGTTCATTTGGTACATTTCACCGATTTCTTTAACTAATAGATCTTTTATAAGAAATTATCTAGAACTTGTGTTATATAAGCTATAACTTAGCTTTTTACCGTTTTTGTACAGATCTATAACTTTAAAAGAACGCCAAACGTAATGTCGCGTTTTGACTTTATTAAGTAATTGCTGGTGACGTCATGACGTCTAACATAATTGTACATGATTGTTTGTGTACAGTGTTCTTAATCTGGTTAAGTTGAATAAAGGAAACGCGTCGTTTTGAATACAGATTTGTTTTAGTTGTCTTCTTTTATCAGTCTATTTTTAGAAAATCTTGTATATTTCAACAGTCAAAGAACTCAGATCGACGCAGTTACTTGCCCTTGCATGACATTGAAAATGTCAGGTCGATCACATGACCTGACAGTCAGTTTTTGGTCGGTCACGTGTCAAATGGGTTAGAACTGTCAATGACAGCCATAATGTCTCTCTCTGGGGCAATGGGACTTTTGCATTGCAGAAAAAAAGTGAGGTATAATAAAATGTCATATTAACCATGGTAACGCCATCAGCGATATCATAACATTCTAAGAGTTCCAAGATGGCTGAATACGCAGAAATAGTAAATTTGTACAATAAAGTAAGCAAACAGCCTGCATTAGATATTAAGATTCTTAAAATTCTGAATCCAAAGTCATCAGTATCATATACTAGAAAGCATATAAGAAGACATGTGTAAACATTAAAGACACAATGAACTGTGAGGAATATGAGTAGTTGGAGGAACTGTAGACGTTGTAGCGGACACATGGATGAGAATGCTGAGCATATCCATCACGTGGTAGAGGACACCCAACACTATGTTACAGGTGTTATGAAGGATATTTCTAACACTACAGCTGATATAATGAATTGAATTAAAAAGATGAATGGTACAAAGATGGTTTCACACACGGCGAATGTTATGCAGGACAATTTATGACGAACATTATATTAATATCAGATGCCTGCCTGCGTGACATTGATATTGTCAACCCGAGGGCAGAATGTCACCCCGAGGCGAAGCCGAGGGTGACATTCTGTTTCGAGGGTTGACAATATCAATGTCACGCAGGCAGGCATCTGATATTTATTTTATTATGCCGAACAATCTTACAAGTCTAGCAAAATGTTCAAAGCCATGATTGTGATAGTTATAAACAGTAGACATGACTGTGCTTTCATATATTGTTGTGTTTATTCACATTCTATTTTTAGAAAATCTTGTATATTTCAGCAGTCAATTAATTAAAATTGACGCAGTTACTTGCCCTTGCATGACATTCAAAATGTCAAGTCGATCACATGACCTGACAGTCAGTTTTCGGTCGATCACGTGTCTTTTAGGTCGGACAGTCAAAATATCTGCCTCTAGGAGTAATGGGACTTTAGCATTGTAATATAAAGTGAGGTATAATAATATATTTTGGTGATCGGGTGATTTCTCTTAAGACAACGCATGTATGGCCTCTATATTCGCCTGGACTTCTTTTTATGGTGTTCCTTAGAGGAGAAAGTGTGTTATCCAAACCAACCACTTGACTTGATTTTAAAGAATCAATTAGCGGACAAATGGGTTTGAATCATTCTACGAGCGTGTACGGTGACGTCATTCAGAACTTTCGACGTCGTCTTACGCTGGTATGGAAAAATGTGGTGGCCACTTCGCGCACATCCTGTAAAGTTGCTATAAGTTTTGTTTAACAAAAACTTACATGTATGTGCTCGATAACAGGAAGTTGCCGGTTAAATCCTAGATGGAGAACTTTAGCTATTCTGCTGGTACTTATATCATATTTGACACTCATCATATAAGGTAATTCCGTGGCTGGTTCAAGGCACACACCTGGCCCCGATTCCACGAAAACTTAAGTTATTGCTCAACTGAGACTGTTATTTTGAATTTATTATATGACTACAAGTATAGTCTTGTGATGTAGATTGCTACCAGAAACTGTGTATTTATGGCTAAATAATGATATAGTAGGTGCTTTTTGTATGTAATGCTCATGGAAATCCAACAGTAATGAATAATAAAGAACGTCATACTTGAGCCTGTTATTACAGACTTAAGTTTTTGCTTTAGATGTTTATAACTGTAAAACACTATTTTCTGTAAAAAAATGGACTTATTATGTATTGTTCTATTAAATAAGCATCTAACTGTGATGAAACAGTATATACAAGTATACATGAAAGTCATTTAACCAACAAAATATGTTTTTAAAATAGCAATCTCAGCTGAGCAATAACTTAAGTTTTTTCGTGGAATTGGGGCCAGGACAGTCATGTGACTGGGTAGCCTCCATCTGACAGAAATAATGAAAAATAAAAAACAACAGTGGCTAGGTTTTGGGACCAACCAAGATCACCATATATAGTTCAACTAGAGACTGCGAAGACCTTCATTAGTTAAACTATGGTTGAACCATCGCTAGTTCTCCTTTATTCATGTTTAATCTTGAAACAACTCAAACGCAGATATGAGTTTTGGCGCCTGGAGAAACCAGCCATGCGCAGATAATTGAACCAGACCAGCCTATAGTTAGTGCCAAAATCGAGCCAGTATAAAATAATTATGTGGGGATTGTTTATTATATAAATATCAGATGCCTGCCTGTGTGACATTGATATTGTCAACCCGAGGGCAGAATGTCACCCCGAGGCGAAGCCGAGGGTGACATTATGTTTCGAGGGTTGACAATATCAATGTCACGCAGGCAGGCATCTGATATTTATTTTATTATGCCGAACAATATTATAAGTCTAAGCAAAATGTTCACAGCCATGATTGTGATAGTTATAAACAGTAGACATGACTGTGCTTTCATATATTGTTATATTTATTCCACATTCTATTTTTAGAAAATCTTGTATATTGCAGCAGTCAATTAATTAAAATTGACGCAGTTACTTGCCCTTGCATGACATTCAAAATGTCAGGTCGATCACATGACCTGACAGTCTGTTTTCGGTCGACCACGTGTCTTTTAGGTTGGACAGTCAAAATATCTGCCTCTGGGGGTAATGGGACTTTAGCATTGTAATATAAAGTGAGGTATAATAAAGTAGTATACATGGTTGATCCCTTGGCTATGATTTCAGGAAAGAAAGACATTTGTGGTTTCGTGAAATTAAAAAAAAATAGTTTATCAAAAATATAACGTTAGCAATATGTAGGCCAATAATTTCGCATGTTAAAATAAATATGTACATATTAGCAGACAGCTACACATTATGTGACACATTTAGTTTATACTAATTTATTTAAGGTCGATTGTGAAACAAGTTTTTCCAACTTATATTTATCGCTCTCGACACCTCATTCCTGATGTTATCCATCGCCACGAGGGTATAAGAGAAGAGAAGCCAGTTTCCCTTCTATGCTGAGCGTCTAGCAAGGGAATTCTGGTACCATTTTTATTTCGTCTTTGGTAGATCGAACCCGAGACCTCCCGCACTCGAAGTGAACGCTCAACCACTAGGCTATCGAGGAGGCGGACACATGCTGTACATCAAATCATTAATGTGCTATTGTAATAAACTAACAAGTGAAGTCAATAATGTTCTCGTAGAACGATTTAAAGTAGCAATACATGCGTTCTAAATATTTCCCGAAAAACGCACGTTATCCCGTGAATTAATAAAATTCGTGAACATCATTGTTACACTCGCTGAAAGCAACTGAAAAGCATTAAAGCGTGCGATTTCTTCGTTAACACTTGTACTAATCACTCACGCTGCGGTGCATGTCACGACACCCGACTTTTCTTGATTGTTTGAAAATTGTAGTTGCTATGCTTATTATTTCACTAAAACAACTGTCAAGTCTACCACCTTAAACAAATTATATGACATATTTAGAATTTCATTATATATCCATACCATGGATTGCATACGGCTGATATTTTGTACAAATTCATTAGATTTATTGATGCCATGTTTCTGTTGTTTCAATGTTTTACTGTTGAGGGCCATACGGCATATTGTCAGTTATGTCATGTAAGCTCCCTCCATAAACAAAGACTTTATTATTATTATTATCATTACTATTATTATAATGTTTCTGTCACTCTAATAGTGTTTCATTTAAGTTATAGTATCAGGCACGGAAACAATTCCTTAATTTCGAAAAGGTCATTATATGACGAAGTACATATCGCTGGCTTAGAATTAGAAGGCCGTAACTACAAAACCAATATTTTGGGAAACAAGAAAAAAGTGTCTAAACACTAATCTTTAATACTTTTCGAAAAACAAGCCTTTTAAACTTCGGGTTTGGTCAACATGTCGATTTCCGATTTTCATGAAATTACATGTAGGCTCATATAAAGCGCCTCGGGATGCAGATTTTTAATATGCACGAGTCTTATAAGGTTGTAAGAAGCACTTACGACCTTCTAATTCTAAGCCAGCGATATATATATAGCCATGGTAGAGGTAAATTAAATTAGAATTAACGTTTTAGCAGTGTATAAACAAGTCAACTTCTGGTTATCGCAATAATAAGTACACATTGCAATAAGTCATACAGTGATAGGGAATCAGCGGATATTTCAATCACAATAAGTCATACAGTGATAGGAATCAGCGGAATTTTCAATCACAATAAGTCATACAGTGATAGGGAATCAGCGGATATTTCAATCACAATAAGTCATACAGTGATAGGGAATCAGTGGATATTTCAATCACAATAAGTCATACAGTGATAGGGAATCAGCGGATGTTTCAATCACAATAAGTCATACAACTTACATGTTGAATTGTATAGTACCCTAATAAGTCGAACAGTGATTTGGTTTATACGCGGTATAACCTGGTGTGGCTTCTTAAATTTTCAACACCAAAATGTGTTTCGATTAAAAATAATATATATTGCATTTCAACACATAATGGCCTGTGTTGAAATCGCCGAGTGAATAAAAACGCAACTTGCTTTTTAAATGGACATGATTTACAGTAATGCAGTGTGCTATATTTTGGTCCGACCTCGTCAATATCACTGCCAGAAAAAATGCATGTCATGCATCGTAGACCTATATACAGGTACAACCTCGATTGTTAGCGCATCTTGAATTACGACAAAGGGAGAGCGTGGGTTCGAGTCTATATGCCGATACAGACCCGGGTCTTATTATAAGACCAAGGAAAGACCAAAATATCGTTATAATTACATGTATTAGGATTTGGTAAAAATATACATAATTATGTATCTCCCACGCTTGATGCAGAGTTATAACTGTTTAAGGTCGATTTTGAAACAAGTTTTTTTATAACCTGTATGAATCTCTATTACCCTCGAGTACCTCATTCTTGATGTTATCTTTCGCCACGAGGGTATGAGAGTAGAGAAGCCAGTTTCACTTTTAACTGAAATTCTAGCAAGGGAATTTCTGATACCATTTGTTTTGTCTTTGCGGCCTTGGATCGAACCCGGGACCTCCCGCACTGGAACCGGACACTCTACCACTAGGGGATCGAACCCGGGACCTCCAGCACTCGAAGGGACACTCTACCACTAGGGGATCGAACCCGAGACCTCCCGCGCTCAAAGCGGACACTCTATCACTAGGGGATCGAACCCGGGACCTCCCGCACGCGAATCGGGCTCTATATACTACTATGGGATCAAACCCTGGACCTCCCACATTCGAAGCGGACGCTCTACCACTAGGGTGTCGAACACGGGACATCTCGCACTCTAAGCGGACGCTCTATCACTAGGGTGTCGAACACGGGACCTCTCGCACTCGAAGCGGACGCTCTACCACTAGGGTGTCGAACCCGGGACCTCCCGCACTCGAAGCGGATGCTCAACCACTAAGGTATCGAACCTGGTATCTCCCGCACTCGAAGCTGACGCTCTACCACTAGGGTCCAATCTGATCAGGATAATGTTTAATTGGTAGAATATATGCGTTTGCCTGAAAACAAAACGTGGGTATGACTTCAATCCCAAATTAGGAAACTTTATTTTAAACCTGAACCTACCCACATCCGTTCGGAAAGTACACGTGTGGAATTACCCTTATGACCACGGCTAATCGTTTATAAAAGTTTGCATGACGAGCTTCATATCAGAAACATATTAATAAATTATAACATTATATATAGGCCTAAATACATGTTTTTGTACATAATAGATATGTTGATAGATCGTTCCTGATATTAAAGTTTCCACTCATCGCCATTGTGTGATGCGTATGCTGAAAGGAAATCCTTCCAAATAGCTCTAAATAACCCATTATACTCGACCAGGGACTATAGATTAACTGTTATCTATAGTCCAGAAACTATAGATTATAAATACTCGACCACTTGCAATTTATTAATGCTAAATATATATATACATAATGCGCAGTTCCAAATATTACGTGAATAGCATTGTATAATGCGGAAATTGGGAATGCTAATCCATTTGTTAGATCTGCGTTCAGATAAAACGCCATCATCAACAGTCACCAAAAGATATAATGATATTTTGTCGACATAATGAACGCTTCGCATATTATTAACCTTCAAATTGTATTTTTCTAAATCACAATGTTTCGGTTCAAATAATTTTTAAAGATCAAATCGCAATTAGATAGACCTAAATTACCAAAGTTGTACAAGTTAAACTCGTTATATAGAAATGCAAAACAACGCGCGCCCGGTACTATTTACCCCGGCGTATGCATAATTTACCGGATAACCACTCAAAAGGCACGCTATGACAAATGCATAACTCTGTCCCAATTAACGCAGCGAGTTTGCATTCGTTTAAGTCGAATATGACGATTTTGTAAAATTTTCATTCGCCTGTGGATTAATAAAATAAGTATGTTTCCAACCCGAAGTATAATTTGCACAAAAATGTCGACATTTTGCCTTAAATCGTTTAATTAGGGCAATTTATATCGCGTAGTAATAATATAAGGCGTGATTAATCAGTAGTTCGGCTATCTCCGCCAAAATCCGTAAACAGCCGAAGCGGATAAAAACGACCGACCAATCAAATTAAAGGAGTTTATCCATTTCGACCAATCAAATTCTTCCATTGATACCACGAGGCCTTTTCCAATATGGCGGGTGAGTCCACCTCACATTATTTATTTTCGTCGTTTATTTTGGATTTTTGTGCCCAAATTGATATTTGTTTTGTGTTTCAGATATTGACTTATATCAAGACGAGGGCGATGAAAATGCTGACGATGGTAAGTTTGTGCTTACTTTTTTTAATTGACCCTGTGTCACCCTCGAAGATGCTGGGAAGTAAAAAGTGTGTCAACGGCCCTAACATCACTGCGTATCTGCTTTTGTTGGCCTAGTTAAGCGTCTATTTTGAAATTTACGTCAGCGGTATTGTTCTAAACAATATATAATGTCATTTCGTAGTAATTTCCAAGAAGTATGCTGTGTAGCTGGCTTAAACCACGTGTAGTTATATCGTAATTTCAAACATGACGCCAAGGTTGAGACAAAAGTCGATAACCATGATATGCGAATCGGGTCACGTGACTTATGGGGGTTTCTCTCGACGTAAGAAAGGGGTTCCCGCTCTACTAATTTTTGGGGATTTCGCGCCTACGTTTGTTTATACCTTGATTTCCTTAGGTTGCTCATTGATAATATATTGATTTGGATGATTAATGCATTGAATCACGCATGATTAAGCGGGCTATAAAGATCGGCCTTCTGTGTTAGATCGAGAAAGTAGGTCATGTTGTTGTTGTGTTTTTTTCTACGACTAAATCTTCGTTCTACATCGGTCTTGTGATGTACATTTGTTGTGCTTACTCATATTGATGTTTAGTTATGTTTCTTTACATTTTCTTGCTGTGTATTTTGTAAAGTTTGTGATGAACATATGTGAAATTCTGGTTTGTAAAATTTTTTTTTAACAAAGCCTTTGTCTTGTCAGTCAACTAGCTCCCATATTTAATCAAGGCCCTGTACAAATGAGCACAATATACCTAACTTTTTATTTGCTGCAGTGTTAGTGATAAGTATGTTGCATAGTATAATAATGTGTGTTGACTTTTCACTATCGTTGTGTACCGTATATCTATTAAAAAAATCCTTGATATCAAGTGATTTTTGTCAAGGCGTATTGTAGATAGAGGGCTGTCAATAATTCGCTCTGAGGCCTATCGATGATTTTGACATTGGAAGACTAGTTGGACGATACATTGAAATGATTGATATATCGATTTGCACATAAGGTGAACCATTAACAGGCCAGCTGATCTGTCCATCGGTCATGATTCACTTATTTTGTCGTTCTAATCTTTATTGGTTATATATTCAGCTTTTGGAAATAACAGTTTCAGTTGGAGTTTAGGCTTCGAGTATTAATTTCCACAATTTAACGTAGAAGTGTTTTGTGCAGGAAAATTGAGGATTTTGGGTTGTTCCATTCATTTGTTTCGATATTTCAAGATTTAAATCGATAGTCGTCTAAAAATATTGTCGATACATCAATATTGCTTCTATCGATGACAGCTCTGATTGTAGAACGTCACAACTGGCCTTCAATAACTCACTCCAAGTTTGCATTGAATGATTTACTGTATATGTCACGGTCTGAACCTGTTCACAGTATGGGTGAGGGGGTGTGTAAGCAGCCAGCTAGCTCAGTCGGTAGAGCATTTGCCCTGTAAGCGAAGTGTCCCGGGTTCGAGCCCCTGTCTGGTTGCACATTTTCTCACCCTGTGACATTTGGCGCCCAACATGGGGCCTTGGCATGGCATTCAGGTTGCTTCACAGCTCCTTAGCTTTAATTTATTTCTACTCTCTGAAATTCGGGACGCATTTCCATTTCAGAGGGGGAATATGTCACGGTCTGAACCTGTTCACAGTATGGGTGAGGGGTGTGTGTAGGCAGCCGGCTAGCTCAGTCGGTAGAGCATTCGCCCTGTAAGCCAAGGGTCCTGTGTTCGAGTCCCGGTCTGGTTGCACATTTTCTCACCCTGTGACATATATATATGACAACAACTCTGTATTTCCAATTTATTGCAATCAACAAACTCCCACAATAATATCTGTTGCTCTATTCTGTTTTAGACTCAACACAATATTTGATTGCTCGGAAATATCATGCAATTTTATTTATAATTGTATGAGCTGTTGGACTTGGCCAATTTAAGTGTTGGTTATGGTATATCAGCCTCAGTATTCCAACTTCTGCATGTTGACTAATTTGGTCATGTGTATATTTTAGGGTACGGTTTGGATGACGGACTTGACTGTGATGAACCTTTCGGTGCCGATGATAACTTATCCCCCTTGCAAAAACTTGAAAAATACATGGAAAGTGACAATGTATACACCAGGTAAAAATAAAGATATCAATCTCTTAAATTTTATATTCTTGAAATATTTCAGTAACTATGTTTTAATTTAACAGAAAAAGCAATTTTGATTTTAAGTCTGGGGTTTCCTGTGATAAATTAGATCATTTTGTTGGAGCATTCTAGTACTAGAACTGAAACTTATAAAAAGCTTTCCCTTTGAATTATCAGTTGTTAATGATAATAATAATTGACCATGTATGTAAATCAAATTATTTTAATAGGATCTTTACTTTTTTATCAGACAAATGGTTGCAAAAGGCCTTTTGGACACATTACGAGCGGTTGGTGACTCAGAGGAACAGACGACTGCTGTCCTTACAGCTATGGTTAGGTTGTCAGAAGACTTAGGTAACTCAGAAATTGTAGTTCAGCATATATTGGATTAAGTTCTGTCTCTTGTTGTTTTGTCATATCCAGATGTGTATAGTCATCAGTTCTTTAGAAACATTTTGTTATAGCCACAATGTGACATCCAATAGCATAAACGTCATATGTCCGAAAACTGATCCAAGTTCCATTCCTGACAGGTCGTAGACCCTTCCATGAAAATTTGACAACAATGTTGTTTTACCTCCACAATCCACATGTTGTGAGTTGCTGGTTCCTAGTGGTATGGTAAACTAGTAAAGGTTAGGATGCAGTCAAGAAAAAACTGTTTATTAATTGGCCGCTGTATATTTATAACTGAAATTTTTTTAAAATGTAAAGAAACTGTGTAAAACTGAATACAAGCTCCGCGAAAAGTTTTTAAATTTGTCAGTCCGAATTGGTAAAATCAGTGAATGATTCCTTCATCCAAAAGAAAAATACCGAATTTTCTGTCAGTCCGAATCAAAACTTGTCAGTCAGGTCTGGAGGACTGACAGTTTTCGAGGAGCCTTGAATATATGGCCAGGGGTTTTATCCATCTGAATATGCCTTAAGTTGACCATGTATTGCTTTCATGATCACTGAATATTATGGGGGTTTTTTTCTAGGCCTGTTATTTTTGTAAGATAGGCATGTATAAATTAATACTATGCTTGACCTGTATGAAATTAACAGCTGTTTTTGTAATAATTGAAGAGTTTATGATGTTCTGGCAATGTGCCAACTGTGTATGAGTCAGTGTAAGAGCTGTTTGAGATGATTTGAGTGCCTTGATCATGATGGGTGATATGATCCTCCATTAGTCATACAGTGTTCATGTAGATCTATCTAGGATAATCTAAAAGAAAAAGTTACTGACAATTAAGTTTGATCAAGGCAGTCTGTAAATTTAAGATTTGGAACTACTTTTCAAAATCAGCAAAAGTGAATTTTTCCTCTTTTCTTGACATAATTGCTGCACAATTTGCTCATAATTTAATTTGTTCGAAACATTTATCATTGTGTGCTAATTTTGCAGACTGCTAGGCTTTCTGGTTGTTCAAGTAAATATGTGCTCAATGTAAATTAAGTACAATATTTGGCGAAGTTGCTAACACTGTTCCCTATAAAATGGTTCTGGAGGCTGTATATGCAGTGACTGGTAGCTTTTCTAGGGTGTTGCTTATATTTAAATCAAACATCCCTCTCAAGTCCCTAGCTCAGAGGTCGTACTATTTCAGAATAATCTGGATTTGCTTCATTAAAAAGGGAACTTTTCTACTGAAAATAAGTTATTTGATGAAAAAATACCAATTATTGACTGAATTATGGTCATTCGAAATTTCATGACCTGAATTTTAACAATAGAACTTTGCTATTGAGTTTTAGTGGAGATATGTATGCTAATGGCACTTGATACATACTTGCATCAAATTTTCAGGATTGAGCATGATGCCTCAGTAGTCAGTAGAATCCTAGACTTGGGTCCCTAGTAGCTTAACTTTCCCAGAATAACTGGCATACTCAGCTTAGGTAGCAGCTACCAAAATTAAATGTAAATAGTCAGTTGTCACCTGCCAATTTTTATGACAATGTTATAGTAACATTTGACTAAGTGTATATATTTGTTGCAGATCCTATAGTGCGGTCTGAGTTGATGGAACAGATAGCGTACATATCTGTGTATGTGCACGAACATCCAGATATATTCCAGAATGCTATATCCCTGTATATCTTACCCATGGTTGTTAGGTACTTGGACGATACAAATAATCAGGTAAGTTATCTCCCTTGACAAAGTGACGACGCCCCTCTCATGATAACTCTTGTTTCAATATGCATGTAAAAGTTCAGACTAAAATCACAGGGATTCCACTAGCTTCTGAATCTGTGGGGTCATTTTGATACTAAGGACTAGATTTTACCATTTCAATGGCAAACTACCCATGATTTTAAGAGAAGGTGACTTCAAACCAAAATCTTGAGGGTCAAAATATGGCTTTTTGGAAATTAGAAGTGTCAAAACCCCTACTCCCGAGTCAAATGGAAGCCCGTAAAAGTCTATTTCCCTGGATAACTTCTTTGAGCACTAACCAGTTACCAAATACACCCCTCTCATAACTCTGTTTGATTATGCATACATGTACAAATACTATGTAAAAATGCAGACTAAGTTCGCTGGGTGACTCTTCTTTGAGCAGTAACCACTACCAGTTAGGAAAAGTTGCTCAGCCAAATGGCTTGACAGTTGACATTCATATATTGTTCACTCTATTCAATATGTAAAAAAATCAAAGTGACAAAAGTTGTATGTGTGCAAATATCAAAGGATCATATATATCATTTGTCTCATTCTGAAATGTTCATGCAAGTTAAATGTAAATATTCCACAAATTGGCGAACATGGTCACTGGGTCCAAAAGTTCAGTATGCAAAAAGTTAAGTTTTGTTATTGCCTGAAACCTGAAAATGGAATTATTTAATTTCACAAAATTGTAATTGCAGGTCAGAAAGACGAGTCAAGCAGCTTTGCTGGTGCTTCTAGAACAGGAATTGGTCAATAGAGGTAGGTATAGTGATCTTGAATTTGGGCCAGTAGAAATAATGATTTTATATAGTTTTGTGAGTTTGAAATCAGTTTTCAATGACCTATATATAATTTTGTACTAACTGTCTCAATAAGTTCATTCTTTGATATGAGTTAAAAGATAAATACTAAGTTACCCAGGGTTCGACACTAACCGAGACCAGTGAAAATTCTGGAGGACCAGTAACTGTCCTATTTACAAATTTGGCGCTTTTGCCCTGTCGGACCAGTGGCCAAAATAGTTAAGTGTCTAGGCCTGTTACCAATGAGTTATTATTGCATACATGCTGTATCTCAATGTTGACAACTGTAGCATTTACTGAACTGTCCAAAGAATCTACGAAATGTCAATTATTTTGATTCGTATTGCCACATGGGAGTCTGTTTTTGCCTTTGTCAAACTGCCCCTGTTAGATTCTGCATTTTGACTCCTTCATCTGTGGAATCCAGGACACAAATGAATGAAAAACTTGAGGTTTCATTGCAATAAGTTAGGTTTTTCAAAACAAGCATGTTTCAATGTTTCAGATCAAGTTGAAGAACAAGTTGTAAATGTAATATTAGAGTTATCTTCTCCTGACAGTCTGGATGAATACAGAACAGAAGCAGTCGCTGTAAGTAGCTTCATGTTGCTTGTATCCAAGTGTTAAAATTATTACTATGTCAACCCTGTCTTAAGGGTCGGCCAATTGGCTTGTGACTGACATATTTTCATAGAAGCGTTTTGGTGACAAAACTTTGTCTTTTATAATACTATTATGAGGCTTCCGGTTCATAGGCTGACCATTAGCTTTAAGTACTGTTGTTGTCTTTATAAAGTATTGGTTGGTCTAGACACGAAGATGTTGGGTGTAAGTAGGTAATGAAGGTTTTGTGTTATGTTCTCCTTACTATTATACCTATATATGCCATGAAAGACATGGGTAGTGAGATGTTATAACATGTCACCTTGCTACTCTGTCTTTTGTGGTAAGATAGGTCGGGTCATCATAGAATTTATCTCATGAAAGGATCGGACCATCACAGGATTTGACTCGTAAACTAGATAGGACCGTCGCAGGATTTATCTCGTGAGCAAATAGGACCATCACAGGATTTGACTCGTGACTAGATAGGACCATCTCAGGATTTTTCTCATGACAAAATTGGACCATCACAGGATTTATCTCATGAATAGATAGGACCTCCACAGAATTTGTCTTCCACAGGAATCATGAAAATTCAAATTTCAAGTGCCGTATCATCGACTGGCTTGCCTGTTGTATAAAGTCAGCAGAAAAGGTACTAAGGCATACGGAGCATTTAGCAGGAAGCAAGTGGTTGTCGATTGTATTCCTACCGTCCAATTTGTCAAGTGTACTCCTACTGTCCAAGTGGTTGTCCTGTATAATAATGAATGTATATCACAGCCTGCTTGGATCAGTAGGATGGCTTGAGTTGACTTCAGTGTATAAACACACGAGAAGAGTGTTGCCAGATGGATTTCTGGAAGAACTGGTTAGGATTTCGTTGCCGGATGGATTTCTGGATGAACCAGTTAGGATGTCGTTGCCGGATAGATTTCTGAAAGAACCAGTTAGGATGTCGTTGCCGGATAGATTTCTGAAAGAACCAGTTAGGATGTCGTTGCCGGATAGATTTCTGGAAGAACCAGTTAGGATGTCGTTGCCGGATAGATTTCTGGAAGAACCAGTTAGGATGTAATGATCCTTGTATACATTTTGTTAGGCTGCTAATAAGTTGTCTGACCATAAAAGCAGCAAAGAGGAGACTGACGATGAGAAGGATAATTGGCCAGAGGTAAACCAACCCAATTATTGTACCTGGTTGTTGAGGGATAGTAATTGCCAGAATGATGCTCCATAGTCTTAGGACCAAAGACAGGATCTGTAGGCTATGAATTCTTTGCTACAACATTATTATAGAATTTGTTAAGTAGATCATGTTGCTACCAAGACCGTCAGAGCCATCATAGTGTTGCTACCAAGACCGCCAGAGCCATCATAGTGTTGCTACCAAGGCTGTAAGAGCCATCATAGTGTTGCTACCAAGACCGTCAGAGCCATCATAGTGTTGCTACCAAGGCTGTAAGAGCCATCATAGTGGTTGTGATGTGTTGATATTTTATTCATATCACAGCCAGCTTTGATGAGCTCTCACAGTCTGCGTTCGAGTAGTGCTAGAGATTGTATGTTCTTCTAAACCAAGTCATCAGAAACCTGTCATTTTATTGTGGAACAAGGCTCGCAAAGTGGTTGTGAAATGCTGCATTATATACCCATATCACAGCCAGCTTTGATGAGCCTTGCTTCACGAACGAACAAGAAGTATGGAATGCAAGGCATGGAATGTAGATATGGTGAATTATCCAGAATTGTGCATTTTGAGGAATATCATAAAATGCACTCCAGAGGTCTGAAGAATATCACTCAATGTACTTTTTGGTGGAATGTCCCAGACTGCACTACCTGTCTACCAGGAAAGAGTCACTTTCCAGAATCCACTACCTGTCTACCAGGAACAAGACACTTCCCTGAACACACTACCCGCCTACCAGAAATGAGGCACTTCCCAGAATGCACTACCCGTCCACCAGTACCAGGAAGGAGGCACATCCCAGAATGCACCACCCATCTCCCAGGAAGGAGGCACATCCCAGAATGAACTACCCATCTCCCAGGAAGGAGGCACATCCTAGAATGCACTACCCGTCTCCCAGGAAGGAGGCACATCTCAGAATGCACTACTCGTCTGCCAGTACCAGGAAGGAAGCACATCTCAGAATGCACTATCCTGAAGAATATCCCAGAATGGACCATCTACAGATTTATCAAAGACTGCACTACGTGGAGGCATCTAAGTGGCTTTGATGTGTGGTATATATGTTCGTATCACAGCCAGCTTTGATGAGCTCCATGTCGTGCAAATCACATACATGCAGTACACTAGAGGAATGGAAAACAGCTTTGGGTACAGGAGCACAAATATCATTTGTTGAAAGTAATGTTATATTGATTGTATTCTGATACTGTTGTAAGAAACCCTCGGGCTTTATGTTGGCATTAAAGTGGTTGTGAAATGGTTTAAGCAATTCATATCACAGCCAGCTTTGATGACAATATGGCCTGCAAAATCAGCATTTACTGCAGAAACCCGAAGAGAATACACTTGCGACTCAGGGGCGCTCTGGATAACTGGATCTTCTTGAAAATTGGTCACAATTATTGAATGGAAGACATGTTTGTTAAAATAGAATGTCCTGGTGATATGTGGTGAATTGGTGATGCATTCATGGCCCCATGTTCTATAACGGGAATGAATTTTGGTCATAAAATGTAAAATTGTAAAAATATGACCATTGTAAATCAGACTTGCCTTTGCTAAGTTTGTGCTTATTGTTGATATTTCAGTTAATGAGTAAAATGGCTCCACTTCTAGGCAAGGAGATGACTGAGAGAGTGTTCCTGGCTAGATTCTCCGAGATGTGTACAGATCCATTGTTCCATGTGCGAAAGGTAATATTGTCATACCGATGTGTATTTCAAATTGTATAACGTAAGATCTCAGCTATATATCCCACTATGGGTTCTAGAGTTATAGCACTGAAATGGTCAGAAATCGGCCATATTGGTCTAAAGGGAAATTTTTTGGTCCAATCTTTGATTCCTAATCAGAATGGTCGCCTCAATGACATCTCTGGGGATAGGGCTTCATAAACTAGGTCACTTTATCAATTAAAAAAAGCTTGTAAACACTTGTTTCAGTAGTTAATATTCAAACAAAACTTCAGAAAATTCAACAAAATTTGCTCCGAATTTGGCGTTCTGTTATTGGAACTAGCCTATTCCAGTATTTGACAGACCTGCGAGCGACCCAGTGCACTGAGAGGCCTACGTGTATAATCTTGCGAAATATTTTTACTGATTGGGTCATATATTGCAGGTGTGTGCAGCCAATTTTGGAGATTTCTCATCTGTTGTAAGTCAGGCCAGCACAGAGCAAAAGTTGGTAAGTACGTGTATACATACAACATTCATTTACAGCTATTCTCAAATATACATGTATGTAACAGTGTATTAACTGACCATGAACATATTGACAATGTTAATCTAGATAATAGTGCTAAATCTTATACTTGGCACTGGCACTTTTACAAATAAAATACACGTATTTGAAACTGAAAGCCTGTGGTTTGCAGCATAGAAATAAAAGCCTTTGATGTATAGTATAACTTGTGATTTTATTTAAAACAAAAGTGTTCAAAAATGAGGTAATGCGCACTATTCTGCTGTGTGAACTTGTGAAAATTAATTTATCTTTTACAGCTGCCAAAATTTTATTTTTTGTGTGAAGATGGTGTATGGGGTGTAAGAAAAGCTTGTGCTGAATGCTTTATGGCTGTCTCATGTACATGCTCACCGGATGTCAGAAAAAATGACCTGTCTGCACTGTTTGTCAACTTACTATGTGACCAATCACGATGGGTAGGTTGTATGCTAGATATTTTGTGTTTCATGATGAGATCAATTTGTACAGGGCTTTATCATTTCTTATCCAATATAAGAAAATGTTGGCCCTTTAGACTGAATGCTGAGGGTCAATTTGGAACTTTTTTAGGTCAGGGTCAATTTAGTCATTTCAAGGGTGAAATACACGAAGTGAATAGTTTGCACTTAACCTAGTTGTGCTTATTGTTACACTGCATCATACCAAAGACCAAATCAAAAGGCACCAGTATTTCCCTTGCTGTGGCAATAGATTCCATCAGACATGAGGTGTCCAGACTGATTGATATAAGTTGTAAGAACTTGTTTCCCTTTCAATCTATAATAAATATAAATTTATAAATATAAGCATATAATATGTTCTTGTGTCAGCAATCTTATAAGGCCAAATATAAAATGTTGTTTTCCCTACCCACTTTTGCCTTCGTACCTACCTACCTACCCAACCCTTATTGGAAGGGGAAACAAACAATATTAGATTTTTATGCCCCCCTATCGATAGATGGGGAGGCATATAGTGATTCACCTGTTCGTCCGTCCGTCCGTCCTGGTTAACCCAAATTGACCGTTTCTTCTAGCATTAATATGGCTTGCTACAAAGCTTTCATACTTGCATGGATGTTGTGTATGAACACTCTCCACACGCCAGTATCACCCAACCCCATTTTGACCTTCACCTTGACCTAATTTTGGACTTAGACTTATTTATGGACAAGGCTTCCACAGGGGGCATAAGCGTTTATTGAACGCAGTCTTGTTTACCTAAGTGAGGCTACATTTTCGTGTCTCCAGAGACGGAGGATATTTCCTTAATATTTTGTGATGAAAATTGTAGGTAAGAATGGCAGCGTTCCAGCAACTTGGTCCTTTTATATCAACATTTGCTGATGCTGATTGTACAGGCATGTTTGTCAATGAAGATGGAACGTTGATATTTAAACCTGAAGAAATTAAGAAAAGGTATGAAAAAACGTGCTGTTATCTTTTATAATTTATAATCCTGGTTTAAATCTTGTTGTTGGGACAACTGCAATTGATTTTAGCTGGGTCTCTGGGAAAAGCTCTATTTTTGGCATTACATAATTACTGTGTGATAAGGTTTTTGGAAAAGCTGTATCATAAGAAAATGTATATTAAAAAATGCAATGACCGTAAAAACCTGAACACAAATATTTTAGGCATTTACATTGACATGGAACAAATTATGGTCCTGTACTTGTGCATTAGACCAATAGTAACCTCTTCGCTTGAAACTTGTACTGTTACTGTCTTTTTGACTTCTAAGTTGATATTCCTCCACTCATACTGTTATATTTAAAATGAATGTGGATTTTCCTCCACATGCGGAGAAGTTTCTGTGGGAAGAGTAAGTTGGTACTGGCTACAGTGCAGTCCAGGAAAACTGGTTAGGCAAATAGGCTGCCGTTTAAAGCTGAAATATTGTTGATTAACAGCATGATACAGGAATGAAGGAAACTTACTGCTATCTTAAATAAGTACAAAAAAATAATACGTAAGTGGAACACATAAAGTGGAAGACTAGACAGGTTGAGTTTCAATTCTTTTATTATGACCGACGTTTCGACTACAATTATAGTCTTCATCAGGGTTCAAATATATATGGAAAAAAAATTGACTGTAAGACTGTGCGGTTCTTTTTTGTCACATGATTTGGTCTATTTTTTGCTATCTTACATTGTATAATTCATTGCCTGTTTTTAATCAACTTGATGTCTTACATTTGTTAATCAGGCTTAGGAAGGATGGTGATTCCAAAGGTGATGCTGTTGTGTCTGATATAATCGACTGTGATAATAAAACTTTACCAGATGTGATTCCCGCTAATGTAACACCCAATGCCTCGAACTCTGGTGCACCTGACTGTGATATAATGGCTAATCTGGTGTCTCTAGACATGGACACGTCGGAAGATGACGACGGTGATGAAAATCGAACAAAGACCAGACCTTTAAATATGGATTTGGCTGTTGAAGAGGATGAAGAAAGTTCCGCAGATACTGGTTTAGACCTGTTAGTACAACATAATCTAGATCAGTCAGTGGAGGAAAAGAGAGCCGATTTTTACCATAACGAAGCTGTAGACGACGAAGAATTAAATGAAAGGCTTCAAGGTGGTGTTGAAGATCGTTCATCGTCTGAAAATTCCAATCATAATAATGCAATGTCAGACTCTAATATATGTGGTGATGCAAATATAGACAAGGGTAATAATGAGCAGATTAGAATTCCATGTGAAAGTAATGAGTATTGTGCAGAGGAGGACGATGATGATGATGTTGTAGTTACCACAGTGGAAGAAGAACCAACTGACGGCCAATCAATAGAACACGTGCATATACATTTAGATAGCTCTAGTGATTATGATTCTTTTCAATTTTGGCGAACACCTTTACCGCAAGTTGAAGTAGATTTAGATTTAATAAAATCCAATAACAGAAGTGGACCAGACACTAAAAGTGGTGGCGCTGTACAGAGTGGTGTGGTGGACGATGGTCTAGGTTTGACACCCGGCTTGTCCGACAGTCTCTCAGATCTTACAGTCTGTGATAATCAACAATATTCGTCTGTGATGATTGACAGCCAGCGGCGAGCTACTGAAAGTAATACTCCGAGCACGAGTTTCGGGCAATCTGAAGAAACGACGATGACTGTGATAGATGGCGTTGTACAAGGTAGGAGTTTATAGGTCGTCTCCTTGGTAGCCTAGCTTCAATTGTTGTGCTGCCTATCGTTGTTTGATTTATATTAGTTTTCATATCTTTCACATATTACACAACCTTTTACTATTGTGGTAAAAATGTGGAACGTTATCATAGTAATGCACGAACCTTGTTGTATTTATAGAGATAATGGTATTATTGGTGTTCTTGATAAAATTGATTCTTGTGTAAAAATTGTATGCATGTTTTATCTAATGTATCTTGCAAACAGATGTATTTCTTGCATGTTGTGCTTGAAGCTTTTGTTTGATGTTTTAATGGAGTTGAAATGTTGTATTATTGTATGAAATATTGCTGTTCATTTAATAATTATATTCCTTATTGCACATCACATGTCTTGCTAATATTTTTGTTGTGTTTGAATGTTATTACTAACTTTGCTCCCATGAGACATGTCGCCTTGTCATTGGGTCCATCAGTGTTGGCATATATAGGTTGGTGCCAACTCAAAGCTTTCTTGTCTGTGCTTTTCTCTACAAACATAGAATTCAATGGAACTTGCTACTGTACCACATAGATACAGGCATGTTCCGGTTTGAGGAGTATTCACATATTTAGAAAGCTTCAGATTATCTTGTTCTTTTGTCCTTATAATCATGCATGCATATAGATATAAACCCTTTACTCCATACATGCTCAATTTAACGCCTGGTTGTGATGTTCATACATTATGATACAACAATCAGATTTTCAAGCAAATAGCATGACAGGTGTCAATTGCCAATTATTTACTAATCACCTGTATACAGGGATTCCAATTGAACCAGAAGTATGTCTATGACCCTTGAAATTTCCAAAAAGCCACATTCTGACTCTCAAGATTTTGGTTTGGACATGTCGTTTTCTCTTAAAATCATGGGTATTTTGCCTTTAATATGGTAAAATTTAGTCAAAGATGTCAAAATGACCCTTCAGATTCAAAAGCTAGTGGTAGCCTGGTATGAAAATGTAGACAAAATCAGTATACAATAGCTGAATAGATTATTGGTGTATCAATGGAGTAAAGGGATAATAATGTGGTGTTTCAGAAGGTTTCTTATGGAAGCTGCGATACTAAATTGTATGTTTTCTTGTCGAAATACTATCTGTAGACTGTATTACTGGCCAAAATTTTGGTGATAAAGGAATCGTTTGTGAAATAAGATGTCGGCCTTACTCTTTTAAACCCTGTTTGAGCAGACATCTTTTAATAAGTTTTATTTGCTTCTACTTTGGAAAGAAGTTGATAGTTTTAGACGCAGAATTAGCTGTATTAAGCAGTCATTTAAATACATCATATATGGCAGGTTGGTTTAATGAAGGTATATTTAATTAATATAAGTCATCAATTGCAATTTTATATTGTCTGCTCTTAACTGGGTTGATGAAGGTTACATGTTCTCGACTAACAGTGCCTGCTCTGGCACATGGGGCTTGAGTCTACTGCTTATTTATACACTTTATCTAGGGTGTATGTTCTTTTTGTTTACGGATAGGAAATGTTTGTTTCTGGTCAATCCTTCTGTGGGAGACATACGTTTTTGTGTCAAAAACCCATCTCGTTACGATTTGATTTTCATTAGACCATGATCACAAATAATGTGGCTGTTTATTTAAAAAAAGAAACAAACATTTTCTATCAAATTAACATGATGAATTTTAACTCCCTTGTGTATGATAGTGTTTGCTGATTAACATTGTGTTGTTTTTGAAGGTTGTAGATGTTCCCTTGTCTTGTTGTTATCATGTTTGCTTACTAACCCATGAATTGTTCCAATAACTTGCACGGTTTCTTCAATTTTGTCTTTACACTGGAGGATTTTCCTGGTATGATGGTATCACACTGATAGGTTTGACTTGGTTCACTGAACCTATATCAATGTGTCCTTGCATAGATCTGCATTATTTTGATTGCCCGACTGACTGTGCCATCTACTCTAGTTGTAAGGAGTAACCATTGTTTCGGCCAGGTTCAGTCCTGGGGTCCTACAATTGAAGAATAAGCTGAAAATCAGAATTTGCTGGACTAGAAAGAATGAACTTTTCTGAAGAATTGATTTGATGAAAAAATCCAAAGTATCACTAAAGTTACAGTCTTTGGAAATTGTATTTATAAACTGAATTTGGATGTAGGGGTATGTTAATGGCACCTAAAACAGACATGTTGCTTATTTTCAGAATAGGGCTTAACGCCTCAGTAGGACCTCTGTCATAATCATAGAAATGAATAAAAGATATCCGTTCACTGCATTGAAGAAACTGTGCAAAGACGTAAACTCCTTCAGTATAGTTGGCACTATTAGCAAAATCATGCTTTATTTATTATCAATTTTGCTTTGTGTGGGGGTGGGAGGCGCAGGGCTCGACACTAACACTGGTCCGCTGGTCTGAGACCAGTGAAAATCCAGAAGGACCAGTGAAAATTCTTGAGGACCAGTAACTGTCCTATTTACAAATTGGGCGCTTTTGCCCTGTCGGGCCAGTGGCCAAAATAGTTAGTGTCTAGGCCTGGGGAGGGGGGTGCAATATTCAGCTGCTCAATCGTTGGTCATTGGTATAGTTACATGCGTTAGTTGCATTTATTGCCATCTTTTCACATTTAATCCTGTCCAGGTGTTCAGTTACTAATTTACTAATTTAGTTTGCTTTGTTATAACACTGCACACCTTGCTATTCTCGCCTCCATACATGTGTTGTCCCTACTGCATTGTCATGTGTCTCACATTATCATATCATTACTTTCATGTGTTCTACGGTGCTATTTGCAAAACACCAGTTGTAATTTTATAAACTGGTGCAAAAGTTTTTTTCTCAATAGGTCAGACCACCCAGTAATACAAAAATATCATTTTGCCCATACATTTTATCAGGTACTGCCTTTCAAGGTAAAGGTTGGGAGTCTGGGTGCTAATCTATGAAAAGTAAAAGGGAGCTTTCAGGGGCCTTTGTTTGACTTGGTTATGTGACTGCTCTCATTGTATTTTAAAAACTCTTTCGTCCGGTAAAAGCATAATTGAGTGCCAAATTGATTTCTTTGTCTGGTGCTAGCTAGCATTATTTGGCCAAACTGAGAGAGATACACAATGTTCCATATGAAAGCTGCATTTTTACACTCTGAATGTTTACCAAATTTTGCTTTAAATGATAAATCCAGAACAAAAACATCAAAATGACCGTTGAAATTCATCAAGTGATGCCCCTGGATCCAATTTTAATACTCCACCTACATTATTTCACTCATTGACTTGCGAATGGCACCCTAACACATATCAGTTTATGGGTTGTGACAAATATTTAACTGAGGCAAACTCCCATTTATAGTATTTACTACGTCCAGTGACAAAATATATTCTAACTTAAAGAACATCGAAATAAAATGTCTTCTCAGATATTTTTTGGCAACATCTTGCTGGTAGATATGATTAACAAGTAATGAAAACAGATATTTATTAGGATGTTTTTAAAATTTGATCATATTATTAATGTATCGGTACTTTTGAAATAAGGACTGATCAAGGCAAACATTTCAAAAGCTAAAAAGTAGATGTTGAAAAATGTCAGAAAATAAATCTTTGACTTTTATCCGTTTAAGAAATCATATACTGTAGCAATACTATACAGCTTTTGGCATAATCATTGCAAAAAAGAAATCGAAGATTTATCCAAGATATTATCTGTATTTAAAGAATTATACATCTCTTTGATCTGATAGGTGTGATTTGTCACAGCCCTTTCTCCTACAACTCGCACCTGTGTGGTGTACATACTAACCAAAAGCCCCTGGTTTGTTTATTGCAGATATTAACCTTGGCCATATAGACAGTAATCTACTGCTGTCGTTATTGCCTCTTGCAGATTTAAGTGGGGCGGGACTATCGTACATGGACAGTGATCTCCCTTGTATGTCACCCACGGGGCTCAGGGACATGTTACCCGACGATGCAACCCTTGCTCAACAACAGGTATGTATATCGCCAGTCCTATTTATTCACTCATACAGGCTTCATATCGCCATTCATTTAATTGTATCACCACCATTTATTTAATACCATGGCATGTATCGCCATTCATGTAGTTGTGTGTATCGCAGTCGTGGTAATGATGTTAGTGTGTTGGATCTGTAATTCGGTCATGACTGTAGCACAGAGAATTTGACATGACTCTTGGCCTTCTATTAGCATAATTTAATGGCTGATATTGTCTATATTTATAATCAAAACTGTATGGTTTCATAAGCGGGAAGTATCACGAAGATGCTCGATGTGTTATCCCAACGCATAACTAAAGGACCAATATTGCACAATTTGCTCGCTGGAATTTATTTATTCAACGCAAGAACCTAGTAATATATTCATGCATTAAGGTCAGGATCAGATCAAATGCTCCAAGCTATACCTTTACAAAGTCCTACTGCTAAGGATGCGTTTCTAAATCATTTCTCTCTGAGCTCGCAATTCCTGAAAGGAGAAGTGATTTCTTCTTAAGTTCAGACCAGAGCCGATCCTGGGAAAACATGAAAATAGTCCAGAAACAATGTTATATCTGGGGAACATGAAACATGTATCACTATCTGGGGCTCTTATTTTATTGGCCATATTTGAGTGTTAAGTGTATGTAAAGCAATTGTCCTTCGCAGAATGGCATTCAGACTCTTGCAATATTTCCGAACTGTTGCGACTCATATAATGTGCAAAAGTGTAAATGCCACATGCAAAAATACAGGGGTCCTTTTTCATGATTTATCCGGAATTCCGGATTTATTATTCCGGAAAAAGCAATGGCTTCTGACCAAAATAAAAGTTATTTGATGAAATTATCTCAAGAAATGGCTAAGTTATGGAAAATTTAATCTGCTCTGAAAGATTTTCTTTAGTACAAACTAAGTTAATTATGGAAACAGTGTCATTGAACTTATATGAAGGCCTCTTGTTAGGCAAAATAGTCTACAGCATATGATTTTCCTGATTTTTAATTTGGCCCTGTTGACACCCCTGAAAAAGAAGTTAGGTTGAAGATGGTAAAATTAGGGGAAAAGGGATTTGTTCATGAATTACCGATTGATGTATACCGGTTTGGGACATTTGGATTCAAAAGTATAGTTCATACATCGTATTATCAATTTTCATCAATTGTATCAGTTTAATGATTATTAATGAATGATGTTTATTTATTCAGGACATTGTGCCTCAAAGTCTACTCGAGAATTATCTTGGTATGATAGATCCGTCCCGAGCCCAGACAGTTGATGCTGAGATTACCAAATACTGCGCTTATAATCTACCTGCAGTCGCTTACACACTAGGCAGAGAAAACTGGCATTGTATAAAGAACTTGTATGACACTCTAGCTGCCGATATGCAGGTTAGTAGTTATGATTGTTTCACCCTGTTTTCCATAAACCCACAGGGATCTGAGATTTCCTCTTTAAGCTGATTGAGCTCTAAGTTTTTGATCTCTCAGAAATGATGTTTTCAGGGAATAGGTTACTTTTTGTCTCTCGAGTGTTGTATAAAATATTTTGATTAAACAAAATCTTTGAAAACACATGAAATAGGAAGTCTTTGTGCATATCATCAATTAATGGTATACTTGGAAGTTACATTTACTCGGGTCCTACAATTCTTGAATAATTCGGAAATCTGGATTAGCTGCACTAGAAAGAATGAACTTTTCTGCAGAAAATTAGTTATTTGATGAAAAAATGAGAAGAATTGACAGAAGTTATTGTCATTTCAAATTTTGTAAACTGAATTTTAACAGTGAAACAATGTTTGAACTGAGATTTGGTGTGGTATTTTATGCTAATGACACCCGAAACAGACTAGCGACACATTTTAAGGATTGGACATGATGCCTCAGTAGGACCCCTGCATTTAGTATCCATTATAAAACTCAAGCCAGTTTACTGATCAGGTTTATTTCTTACTACCTGTTGTATTATGTTTTCAGTGGAAAGTACGACGAACTCTAGCATTCTCCATACATGAGCTGGCTGTGATACTTGGAGAAGAAGTTACGCACCGAGACCTTGTGCCTGTATTTGATGGATTTCTTAAAGATCTTGATGAAGTTCGAATAGGAATCCTGCGTCATTTAGCTGACTTCCTTAGAGTATGCTCTTGCCTTGCTTTCTTATCGATTGATTTAAAACTTTTAAAGCTAGATACAAGATTATACAGTAAAAACTCAATAATAAGAACATCCTTGTGACCTCTTAAAACTGGTTTCATTGTTGTGTTGGTTTAAGTAACGTCTACTGTATTTTACTTTTTGTAGGGCATTCACTCGTAAAGGGATGTTTTCTGAGATCTTATTTCAAGCACTGTTTAGTTAATGTATGCCATATCCTGAACTTTTGTTTTCCAATATCTTATTTCAAGCACTGTTCAGTTAATGTATGCCATATCCTGAACTTTTGGCCATATTGATACTGTCTACAAGGTATCTGGTGAAGTTTGTCAAGTTGTCACCATCTGATTTTTTGCGTCATTTTGACGGCTTTGTATTAATGGAACTGAGTAGTACCATATTGTGTATTTCAGTTGTTACATCCAGATGCCCGACGACAGTACCTTATAAAAGTACAAGATTTTATGAATGTTGATAATAGCAGAAATTGGCGGTTCCGTTTGGAATTGGCAGAGTAAGTATTTTATTTGCCTTTCGCGAGTGACTTGCATTTTGAATTCACCAGTGTATTTGCACCCCAACTAAATTGGAAAGCTCTGTTAACTGGTGCAGTCTTTAAATAATCTTGACTCAACTTGCTTTGAATGCATAATACAGGGTGGTAAATTTTCCTGATTTATCCTGAATTCCAATTTATCATTCCTGAAAGAGCAATGGCTTCTGACCAAAATCAGTTATTAGATGAAAATGCCTCAAGACATGGCAAAGTTTTGATACCCTGAGCTACTTGACCAGAATTCCTCAAGTTGCAGGTGTTCCAAATTGGCCTTGTCTACTCTTTTACTTTACCATTTCACTGTTTACAAGTCTACATAATTCTACTATATAAACATAATAATAATAAATCAAGTGAGCCATTCATATTGTATTTGTTAGGGGTTCCTTGATAAGTGTAAACCATGACTGGATTATTTATAAATCAGTATATTTTATTCTGTATCCTCTTGTGTATCATATTTACGATTTGAGTTAATAAACAGTATGTTCTGTTATTTCAACCTCAATAAGACCACGCCTATATTATGTTGATCTTAGCATTGAAGTTTTGCTCAATAAAACCACTAATTTGTCTGTAGCATTTGTTGGTTTCATTGATCAGAAGAGTACCATTTTTACCTAAATGTTATATTTGTACATTTTAGGCAGCTTATTTTGATATCTGAACTGTATTCTGCCCAAGAAGTTAGCGAGTTCTTGTTGCCTATGGCAATGACGTTAGCTGAAGATAAAGTAGCTGAAGTTCGGATAGATGCTTATCATCTGGTAAGTTTGTAGCATTTTTACTTCACACAAAACTTGTTAGACCGTAATAAATTGATTGTTACTATTATTGTCATAATGTTCAATTTGGTTAACTAACAAAAGTAAGAACATGCAAAACAGTGAACTATCATGTAAAAAACATAGTTACAGTCAGATCTCGATACAACGACGCTGTTTGTTTCCAAGAAAAATGTCTTAACGAATAAGTCGGTATAATGAATTGATACAAAGAGCATTTTAATACTTTTGTCCCCAAATTTGATGTCAGTATAATGAATTTGTCAGTATATCGGGTGTCGTTATATCGAGATCTGACTGTACTCCAAAAATGGAGACTGTCAACGTACAAAAGGTATACTCATTGGGACTGAGAGGTTCAAATTCTGGAAGGGGCTGGTGAGTGTGAAGCCAGCTAGTTGCCAGTAAATCATGGTAACTCTATGCTTACCTGGCTAGTGTCTGACTTTCAAGTATAGGAGTTTAAAACTAAATATGCCTAGAAAGATATCTCGTAAGCTAAATTAGATGCTCTTAAAATAGCAGTGACAATATGAGCAGTTAAATAACACATATTTATATGTAACAGGTTGGTGTTATGTTGAAGAGAATAGTGGAAAGTGGAGATGAGAAACTAGTACAATATCTCATTTATCAACTCATAGATAGATTCGCTCAAGACCAGAAATGGGCCAGAAGACAAATGTAAGTGAAATAAACTGATTCAGTATTGCTTCTTTAGTATATCACCCTTGCAGAGGTAGGGGTACATACATCCAGTTTCGGTTAGGTCATGTCATACCCTTGCGTCAAATTTGACAATTTCAAGTTTTCTTCACATAACTGGTTAGAATAGTGTCCAGGAAAACTGGTTTTACTGTTCAGCTGCCCTATATAACTGTAAAATTGTTGAGAAAACCTGTTAAACCCTTAATTACTTGGAAATTAGTTACGGTACCTAATGTATGTACAGTGCCATTATTTTTTGTCAGCCATGCATGTAATATACAGGGCTTCTACATTTTTTGGGAATACGGATTTGCTGCATTAGAAAAACTGAACTTTACTGCAGAAAATGAAAGTTATTTGGTGAAAAAATTAAAAGAATTGACAAGTTACGGTCATTTCAAAATTCATTAGCTGTATTTTAACAATAGAATGATGTTTGAACTAAGTCTTGGTGTGGGGATGTGCTAATGACACTCAAAACAGACTTGTTTGTGACTTGTTTTCGGGATTGGGCATTATGTCTCAGTATAATACAAAGGAACAGAAATACCATGATTATTGTAGTTGATAACCGATTTTAATAAAAAATTGACTGCCATTTTGAATTTCTGGACTGAAAATTGTTCTACATTTCATCAAACCTTGCACTTGTTTATTATACAGATTCACACAGTTGTGCCATGCCATCGTACGAGAACAGTCTGTGGATGCAGCTCAATTTGCCAAAGATTTCCTCCCTAGTCTTATAACGTTGGTGGATGATAACGTTCCAAATGTTAGAATAACATTGGCTAAAGCTATGGCTTGTTACATGATGAATGAAGGTAAGATTTCTCCTCTAGTCTTTAACATTTACTATGGTGAAAGATTTCAGTCGCATGCCTTAACCTCAGGTTTTTGAGAATACCAAAATGCCTGTTTTTCAGTATTTTCCCTATAATTGTCGCCTTTTGAGGATTTCAAGTTTTTCAAACTTTCACCCATGCATTTAGATAAAAATACAATTTATAAAATATTTTGTCAATTACTATTTTAGTGAATATGTGCATTAACGAGTGTCAATTTGCAACAAACTTGTTCAATGTAGACTGAGAATGCTTTCAGTTACTGTCCTCTCCATGGAAACTGTTTGTGCAATAGTGGTATTTTACCTTGAAGGGGTTTTCTTCTTTTCGTACCAATGGTCATTATCGTTCGAGTTGAAGCTGTAGGTTATTTACCTGTCCCTTCTTTCAGACTACAGTCATTTTAGTGAGCATCCATGTCCTGAAAAGCTAGAGGAAGCCTTCAAGAGACTTCAGTCAGATTCTGACCGAGATGTACGATATTACTGCTCGTACGAAGCTTACGAGAATACGGCTAATGTATCAGTCGAAGATGATAACAGTTTACGAGATTTCCCGGTGTGTAATTATTTTATTGACCCTAATCCGGGTCCTTTTAGTCAGGGTCATTATTTGAATTACTGATGTTAAGCGATCAAACAGTCGTTCGGCACAGCAAGGGAAGTCAGAAGTTGGTGGTATGATGATCAGTTAAAAACTGGTTTGGAAATGTGATATAGATATATATGATATTGTGTTAATATGCAAGTTCTTGATCTTTTATGTATTTGTCCATGTTGTATGTTTAAATACTCATGAGTGTGTTCTTGAGTTTAGTAAAGAATGGAAAGAGTTTGTTAGAATGGATACTGTCAATAACAGTCATCAGACCAATTAGCCAATTTCAGGGCTCTTCTTTAGCTTTTCTAGAGTTGTGTCACTGTTTGATGTTTTACCCCAAATAGTGCAGCATTTCTCTCCTTGCTTGATTATATTTCTATTCATTTTGAATGATTAAATAAACTGTCTAACAGGAAATGAAGAGAAGCTCAAGATACATCTGTCTGAAGTAAAAAATGTGTATTTAACTTCACTTTATAGAAAGGTTCTTTGCAAAATGACTCATATTTTTTGGTCGATTTTCATTATTAAAAGAATAAAAAGAATGATCCGTTTTTCAGGCTTTTCTCCAAAACGCTGAGACTTGCCTTGAATTTGTATAAAATCATACCTGCTAGCGAGTAACAAACTGTATGAATTTTCTTACCTATTTTATATGTTTGTTCCTTCAGGGTGTGTAAGTACTTGCCTATTAATAGGATTTCACTGTCATCTGGGTACCAAAAGAGACAAAGTGTTAATAAGTCACGGATAAATCATATGGAAGTTGCCGTCTTCTGAAAGATTTTGCATGCAAATAATAGATTTGTGTATCTGACTTTGGCCCACTGAGGGTTTAATACTGACTGATGCAGGGGATAAGCATGTTCAAAACCTTAGCATGCTTTCTGGATATCATCTGTTGTAATGACTTGAAAGTTGCTGAATTTGTGATATAATTTAAAAGAGAAGTTTTGTTTGTGTAAATGGGAGAATGAAATACCTTATAATGAAGAGAACATGTTCAAAACTTGACCACCATCTTAATTATATGCTCATGCATGTGGAATAATATCTGTTGGATATACTTGTATAGTGTATTTGTGTCCTTTCATTTATTGAATTATGTATTTTGTAAACTGTTGTTGCATTAAATGGTTACTGTTCATTCTGTTAACATGAGAACACGACACACAAATAAATTACACAACTACAAGTTCAAGTTACTTTAAGGATAATTATTTAACACAGATTCAAATAGAGTTTACATTCAGTATGATTTGAAGTTAAATACTTTCACAAGCCACAGACTATGGTTATTGGTTGACACAAGTTCAAATTGTGTGTACATCCGTATGAATAAAAGTATAACACAGGTCACAGACCAAGTTATTGGTCGACACAAGTTCAAGTAGCATCTGTATTCACTATGTCAGACTAACAGGGGTTCCACTAGCTTCTAAATCTGAAGGGTCATGAGGGTCAAAATGTGACTTTTTGGAAATTTCAAGGGTCTAAACCCATACTCCCATGTCAAATGGAACTCCTGACTACAAGTCACATACCACAAGTGTAGAAGTCATGTACACTATGTGTACGAGAGTGTACGATCATACATCACATTTGCAGTATAGCCAAAAAATGTTTGTCTTTCCAGAATTGAGTTGTCTTTCTTAGATTAGTTACCAAACTTAGTAATCAGATATGAATGGCTGTGCCATGAATATTATACCATGTATTAATTAGTCTTGCTATATTGATGCTATCAATTGTGTTAGCAGGGAACGTATAAATGAGGTTTTGTTAGATACACCGTATTTATCCTTGTTAAATACTGAAATTGTTTAAAACTTTCTGCGGCAAGTGTGTCTTTTATGTTATCTTGTTGAACACTTCAACCATTATTAACAAAGCTAGCCTTTCACATTATTTTTGCATTCTTACGCATGAATTAGAATAAGTATGGTAAATCTTTTATGTATGAATATTCATTGTGTTTAATTATGCAAGCATTATGCAAATTAATAGTATATGTGCCTAGTACAAGGTGACACAAATTTTATTTATTGATATTGTTTTAATCTCGAGTTATCAAACTTGCGTTTTGACTCCTGTAAGAGTTCCATTTGTATCATTTGGTAAATATTTTGCAAACATTTTTGTTGATTTTTACAACATTACTTGGCACACTTGGGACGTTACTACATTATTGAAAAGCTTTTTCAATGGACTTTGAATTAAGCCTTTCTAGCCAGTAACAAATTTTGTCTTTCAGTCGGCATTTTGTTGTGTTTCTTGTAATGGCCAATGTGCTGATTTGATTATAACTGAACACTTACTTACAAATCTAGATTGTGATTTTGTTTTAGTACCCAAGATATTAATGTCTAAGTTGCTCAATTAGAATCTTACATTTTGGTTGTGTTGGCAATATGGACTGCATTATTTTTCTGATTTAATTTTTTTCGCACTGTCGTTCAAAAGTCGATTACCTTACCTGCTTACATTTGCTGCGTTCAATAAGATAGCTGCTTCTATTTATTTTATATAATCCTGTGATATTTAGAATAATGTTGTATAAAAGTGCCAGAATATTCACATTCTGACTCGAGTCATGATGCAATAAAAATTCTTTCAAATTGTCATTATAAGTCATATATAGTCTGCCAGTGAATGTCCGCAAGTTGCCGTGTGTTACATTGTAGTATAAATGTTTCAACGACGTTGTTAAACCTGTGTGAATATGATGCACAAATGTTATATATAGTCATAATAATATATAATTCTATTAATCCAATCTAGCAAGATGGTGCTCTTTATTCCTATAAACTTAATATGAAAAATGATCTGCTTTAAAAAAAATTGTATAAAATATTTATTATTAAAAACATGTTTTGGTCACAAAATCTGTGACTGATTATTTTCTAACTTCAGTATTGCTTGACTTTCCAAGAAAGTTTTGATAGGTAGTGTCCCTTAGGTGGAGAAATGTCTGTGATTAAAGAAAGTCATAATGCTATTATGTAGAATTTACAGAGTTTTCTGTCATGTAAAACAGTATAAATATTGCTATGATTTAGAAATAAAATAACATTTCCTCCATTCTTACACAGAAATGTTATTTTCTTTGTAAAGTATTTGTATTGCATAACATCTGCCTAACTCTATTATATCCCATATTTGTATGACAGTACAATATAAGTGTGTTAATATGTTGGTGCATGCTTTGATCACACTGTTTAGCAACACATAATGTGTAATTTTACTGGATGTTTATTTAATCCATTACTCAATTGACTCCCAGCTATATTTGCCTTCGGTATACTAAAGTGTACACAATTTCCTTAAAATTTGACTGGAAAATCATTGGTGATGGACACAATTTGTACAAGTTGCATGGAAATCTGGTGCGTGTGTAAACAATTAAAATTCTCTCTTATCCTCTTTACTATCATTGGTGTATAAGGCCTTGAAAAAATGTGTGAACATACATAAGCTTGAAATAGCACACACATCAGAAAGCATCAATGATCAACATTTGGTAGATGCATTACAAGGTTCGCACAGGCCTTGAACAGTCCTTGAATTTGGTTTCAACCTTGAAAAGTCCATGAATTTTGGTTTGAAAATTTTGTATGAACCATGCATTAAAATGTGACTATTGAGTAAAGGATTAACTTTATATCTTGTGTGTTCAGAATTCACTTATATGTTGAATGTGATGGAAAACATTCTTTAAATTATATGTTGTTAAACCTGACTGATATAATAAAACTTAATAATACTGTTATGAAGTTTTGCACTTTAAAGTTTTCCTAAAGTCTACACTAAAAAATAAAAATTCACGAAGTGCATCTGTAAAAATCATCTCTAAATGTCTATTTTTAATTTCAACCATATTGTGTTGCCCTACCCATAGAAAATCTGATTCATATTCTTGTTTGATATCACTGTATTTGATTTGTTTGAGTTGTTGAGACACTTGTTATGTCTCTGTTTTAATTTTTACAGTGATTTTGACTGCTTGTGTATATTTTCAAGGTGCTTAACCTGAGATAACCATTAAAATATTATATGTTCTAAAACCAATTGGTTTGATTAAAGAAATGTTTAAACAATTCAGGAGTCTTACAATCCGGATTTCCTGCAAAAGAATGAACTTTTCGGAACAAAATAAAAGTTATTTGATGAAAAATTTCAAAGTATTGACAAAGTTGTGGTGGTTTGAAATTTCATTAGCTGAATTTTAACATTAGAACTATTCTTGAAACATAGGTTTGGTTTAGGGATGTTTGCTAATGGCACATGAAACACACTAGTGTCTTACTTTCAGGATCGGGCATTATGCCTCAGTAGGACTCGTGTAGATCGCAACTCCTAGTGATAGCATTTTCACTAGATCTACTGGCAATAACATCTGAATCATTAGTATCTACATTTTACTTTGAACATCTGCATTGGGTTTAGAATATAGCATTATTAACGGTGATCTGAAGTTAAGCACTTTGCCGATAAAAATTTTAATTATTCAGATTGCGTTCATTGATTGCTTATTGCGGCTCTCTCATCCTGGTCATATTTTATTATACAGATACCAATAATTAGAATGATATTTACAGCGCTTGTGCTCAAAAATCTATATATTCATACCTTGGGACCATAGGTGCTAGAACATGTATTATGTAGACCAATAAAATTACCTCGCACATTGCATGCCACAGCCAATATACACTGCAGGGAAGTGTGAACTCGAGAAAGCCTTCAAAATTTGTGTGTAATTATATCAAAATTGTCAAATATAATTATAGTTATGTGATATATATTTTACATAATTTCTATTCATTGTTCGTAATCTTGTCTACATGTAGCTAATCGTTGAACTGTTATTCTGTAGTCAGTGGCCATATTCACCTTCACTTTTCATGAAAACTGAAATGTTTATTTCTTTTTCCTCCCATGTTATTAACAATTTCAATTTTAAAAAAATAGACAAAAATGTGTGATGGGGGATTAGAACAATTATTGTTCTGACGAAATTGCTTTATAGTTTGTGAACAAGGCCTCAGGGATGATTATGTCCGAGTCTAGAACCTGGAACTTTATTATACAATAAAAACATACATAAAAAGTGGTATTTTTATAAGTATTGCAACTATTAAATAGTGGGAGTCCTGCATACTGTCAATTCGAATAATTTGTATTATGGCCATCTCTATGCATTCTTTATATTTTGTCTCGAGTGGAACATTGTTCTAAGTCTAGTTGCTTTCATGTTGTATTACCGATTCTGCAGCAGTCTTCCTACCTTTAAATCACAAAGCAAACCAGTCATATCTATTATATAAATCACAAAGCAAACCAGTCATATCTATTATATAAATCACAAAGCAAACCAGTCATATCTATTATATAAATCACAAAGCAAACCAGTCATATCTATTATATAAATCACAAAGCAAACCAGTCATATCTATTATATAAATCACAAAGCAAACCAGTCATATCTATTATATAAATCACAAAGCAAACCAGTCATATCTTATTATATAAATCACAAAGCAAACCAGTCATATCTTATTATATAAATCACAAAGCAAACCAGTCATATCTATTATATAAATCACAAAGCAAACCAGTCATATCTATTATATAAATCGCAAAGCAAACCAGTCATATCTATTATATAAATCACAAAGCAAACCAGTCATATCTATATATTAATCACAAAGCAAACCAGTCATATCTATATATTAATCACAAAGCAAACCAGTCATATCTATTATATAAATCACAAAGCAAACCAGTCGTATCTATTATATAAATCACAAAGCAAACCAGTCATATCTATTATATAAACCACAAAGCAAACCAGTCATATCTATATATTAATCACAAAGCAAACCAGTCATATCTATATATTAATCACAAAGCAAACCAGTCATATCTATTATATAAATCACAAAGCAAACCAGTCATATCTATTATATAAATCACAAAGCAAACCAGTCATATCTATTATATAAATCACAAAGCTGATAAAAATCAATCTATTTCCACTGATTCAGCTTGAAGCGGAGTTAACTCGTCCTTTAGTACCAATGCAACCTTTAGCCTTCCATTGTGCTATTTTCAACCTACAACAGTTACTGTTTAGGAAAATATGGCAGGGGGCAGTAACTAGAAAGGATTATGTAACAATCAGTTGTGTGAATCTGAGAGTGTTCAGAAGAATTCTGATACTGTGGATGGGGGGATTTTTTGCTTGACATTCTTTTCCCCTGCCCTGTTTTCCTGGAACAACCCTAATGTACGCATGTTTGGAACTTTGTAGGATGGCTGGTCATGGTTGGATAGTATTTCATGTTCTCCACTGATTTATTGTTGCTTTTTGTCACAACATAATCCGTATAATTAAAGGTAATTTTATGTTTAATATTTGTAAATTCTGGATCTGATAATTAAAATATTTATTTGCTTGATTAGAACAAGATGAATGACACTACTCTCTTCTACCAGAGCCATGTTTTGTTCTGTGCGGCGTGAACACAATATACTGGTATACTTACCCACAAATGTTAAGTGAGTATTAGTATATGATTGTATAGTCCAGATGGCACTGTCTGTTGGATTGTTTTATACCATTAAATAACAACTGGCTTGGACTTTATACGGGCTCGTTTAGTATCAAAGTTAACTTAGGGTTGGTCGAAGAATACATTCAGAAGGTTGAGTCAATTAGTATTGGGAGCTTTTCCATAACTGAACTGAGAAAAAAACCTTAAATATTCTTAAATATTAAAATCACAAGTGGAACATGTTTCCGTTGCTAGTCTTGCTGTTTGTGTGTTGTTTTTGTTGCGGAGAGTTATGTCTACTCCATGCTTGATAAGGCCGGTATCGGCGATATGGTATTATTTGTGTTTGTTTGTTGAAGGTCAGCATATTTTAATGTTTAATTTAATGTAATAGATTTTATTTTTTAGATCCATTTGCATCTGTTTAAATGATATTTTATGAAGAGTTATTGAATTAATCAACGTGTATAATATTGATGGATTGCACAATAAAACAAGTTGTTTAATTGTTAACTCGAAAAAAGTTCTTGATTTTAAAAATTGAGGGCAAGAAGGGAATAAGTTATCTTCTTATTGAGGAAGATCAATTTTTTCGCCATCACCCGTTGAAAATAGTCTCTAGACAATAAAAGAGTTAAATGCTCAGTATGAAATAAAGTAAGAATGAATACTTGGTTGTTATGTTATGTTTTGATGAAATACCATGACAAACTGAGGTAACACCATTACATCAACACCCCTGTCCTTTGTGACAGAAACAGGGATGTCAATATTCCTGATTAATCCAGAATTCCGGATTTATCTTTCCTTAAAAGAGCTATAGTTTCTGACCAAAATATAAGTTATTTGATGAAAATGTCTCAAGAAATAGCAAAGTTATGGTCAATTTAATCTGCTCTGAATGATATCATTTAATAAAAACCGGAGTTAAATGTTGTTGAAGGTCTCTTGTTTGGCAAAAATGGTCGGCTGCATATGATTTTCAGGATTTTCAATTAAGCTCTGTTGACATCCCTGCCAGAATAATTATTCAGGAAGCCACAGTCACATGAAGCCAAAATGTTGGCTATGAAAACTTAAATATTAGTTACAAGCAGATTGATGCTGATTCTGGTTACCAGCACATGAATGACCTTGAAAAGGACGTTTAGCCAGCTGAGGACAAGAATATTGATTCAAATTATTCGGTATTCAAAAAAGGTCTTCAGTCCAGGAACAACTATATCCTTCACTCACGGTCATGTTCTCAGGGGTCCTATTATTCCGGATTAGCTGCAATAGAAGGAATGAACTTGTCTGCAAAAAATAAAAGTTATTTGAAAGAAAAATAACAAGTATTGACTGGGTTATGGTCATTTGAAATTTTATATGCTAAATTTTGACAATAGAACTGTGTTTGAAACTGAGTTTTGGTGTAGATATGTGTACTAATGGCATTCAAAACAGACTTGCATCTTATATTCAGGATTGGGCATTATGCCTCAGTAGAACCTCTGTGTTCTAAAACTTATGAGCAGAATGACACTTCCATGCTTCTATATTTTATGGCCTGAATGCCCAAATTTGGCCATCACCCCTCATTCTGATACACATGCATCCCAGACTAAAGGAAATTACATTATCAAGGCTTTGCACAAGTATTTGGACCCGTTGGAGGCCAGGCGCGTAGCTAGCCCATAATCATGTGGATTCACTATTGTGCTAGGGGGCATGCTCTCCCGGAAAATTTTGAAAACAATGGTGTAGTCTGGTGCATTTGGAGCGTTCCCGAGGTGCTTTTTTTAGTTCTAACAACGTAATTTTTAGAATCATCAATTTGTTGATTAACGCTTAAATTGGCTCTGTTCAAAAGAAAGCTAACACATGAATCAAACAAATGTACATCTACGAGTCCCATTTTCAATGATTATGTTCACATAAGCTTCAGATATGCTCATAAAAGTCTAGTTGCCCGTCCCTTTTCAGGGCAGCAAAGTTCTTTCTGTATGATAACATTGTCAACCAATGTCCATATGTCTGTAGCTACTAGTAAGCGAAAATGACAGTCCAGACCGACGTTCAGTGGTTATGATAGATCGCATATATTGTACACTTCTTATAATACTAAAACTACCTCTCAGCTTAGGCTCTGGAGACCCGTATGGTGATTAGCAAATCAAAGGAACGGTAAGAACAGTGACCTTTTCTAGATTTCCGAGAGTCGATCGGTGCATGGGAACGTTGCCACAGTGTCGTTGATGGCGAGCCGCTTTTGCATACTGGGATTCAGCCATGGCCAGAGCTTTGCCGTACTTCTCATGGCGGCGCATTCTATCCTAACCATAGGCAGTCAGCACGTACCCAAATACTACCCCGGCCAAATCAGATTTTACCACTGTGTATGACAGGTTACTTACAATATTTCCGATTATAAAAGTGCCTGTCACATTTGTAGCCGTGTAGGTTTATTATTCATTGAAATGGTATATTACGGGTATCGGCGTGTAGCTACTATATTTTACTTTCAGGATATATCAACACTTTAGTCCTTAAATACACACCCTTTACACCCCGAACGTCAGAATCAAGAATACAATTCCTTAATTAGGTCGCTAACTAAGACGTTCAGCAAAACCCAGATTTTCACGCTTGTAAACGTGAATTTTGCCTTGAAACAGAATGTATGCTTCACAAACGGGCCTAGCTAGTCATCCTTTCAGTTAGTGCAACTAAATAATTTACCTCACATGCCAATTAAACATCGCAATATTTCACTAGATCGATAATTAAAAAAAATGTACGAAATTCGCCACCGTCAATTTCTATTTCTATTTAGTATTCCGATAACCTTTCGACCTCAACAGATTTCGAAGCGATCGTTTGATTGGCTAGACTGTGTGTCGCGTCATTCATAGTTGTTCAATCGTGAAAGCTCGGCCATTTCCGTTTGTTTCCGGTGTATATACTGAACTTGTTAATTGATGACCAAACCAATTCGCGATTCTGACTTATATTGTGTTAAGGGTGTGTATTTAAGGACTAAACTGTTTACATATCCGGAAAGTAAAATATCTTCGCTACACGATGATACCCGTAAGATAGCATTTGAGTGAATAAATAAAAGAATACGACAAGTTATATGACAGGCACTCCATTCTCCGTTATTCACCTTTCTTATATAGGTAAACAATGAGAAGGTTGAATTGACTTGTGAAGTAGTAGGGTACGTGCTGGCTGCCTATGGTCACAATTTTGGCATAATCTTTATGAAAATTGAAACAAAATCTGGGTCAAGTTTGATATTAGGCTTGTGGGGGTCAAAAACTAGGTCACCAGGTCAAATTATAGAAAAAACTTGTGTAGCCACTACAGGTCATAATTTTGACCTAATCTTTCTGAAACTTGGTCACAATGACCATCTGAACAAAATATAGATCAAGTTCGATATTGGGTCATCCAGGGTAAAAAAACTAGGCCACAAGGTCAAATAATAGAAAAACCTTATGTAGATACTTGAGGTCATACGTTTGGCCTATTCTTTATTAAACAAGGTGACAACGATCATCTCAAAATATGTAGGTCACGTATTATAATGGGTAATCCGGGATTAAAAACTAGGTCACAAGGTCAAATCATAGAAAGATCTTGTGTAGATTGTACTAGAGATCACAATTTTGGCCTAATCTTTTTTAAACTAGGTCACAATGATCATCTCAACAAAATGTAGGTCAAGTTCGATATTTGGTCATCCGGGATCAAAAAATAAGGTCACAAGGTCAAATCATAGAAAAAACCTTGTGTAGTCACACGGTCACAATTTTGACCTAATCTTTATGAAACTTGGTCACAACGATCATCTCAACCTATTATAGATCAAGTTCGATATTGGGTCATTCAGGGTAAAAAACGAGGTCACATTGTCAACTCATAGAAAACCCTTGTGTAGTCAGTAAGAGGTCATACTTCTGACCTAATCTTTATGAAACTTGGTCACAATGGTCACCATTTTAGCCTAATCTTTATGAAACTTGGTCACAATGATCGATATTGTGTCATCTTGGCTCACAAGCATTGTTAGTCGCCAGAGGTCACGGATCTTTCTGAAAGTTAGTCAGAATGTTTGCAGGGATTGAATTAAGGTTGAGTTTGAACATACTAGTAGGTAATCTTGTATTGATAATACAGAGGTGTCAATTTTCCGGAATTCCGGAATTGTCTATCCTTGAAGAGCTATGCTTTCTAACCAAAAAAAAGTTATTTGATGAAAATATCTCAAGAAATGGCAGTTATGGTCAATTTAATCTGCTCAGAAGGATTTTATTCAATAAAAACTGAGTTAAATATGGAAACAATGTGGTTGAAGGCCTCCTGTTTTGCAAAAATGGTCAGCCGCATATGATTTTCAGGATTTTTAATTTGGCTCTGTTGACACCCCTGATTAATAATAACTAGGCCAAACTATAGAAAACACATTGTGTAGGCCTATGCTAAAGAGGCTGTAATTTTCACTGTATCATCACGCCAGGTGGTCAGAATGTTTGTCTAGATGGAACTTAAGTCGAGTTCCAATATGGGTATCTGGTGAAAATAACAGGGTCACTAGACAAGACAGCATGAAAACCTTGCACACGCAAGTGAGGCTGCATCTTCTTGAATCATAGTCAGAAATTGTAAATGATTGCTCGGGTCACCATAGGGGTCTGCAAGCACAACTTCGACACGAAAGTAGAGTTTCAGTGAATCCTTGTATGCATGAAGATACATAACTACACATGCGTTTAATACACATTTATACTCGGTTAACAAATAGTACATCTCGAAAAACATTAATTATTATGTTATAGATTTCACAGCGTATAAACGACTGTATGTAAAGTAGGATGTTGTTATTGGATTTAGATGGTTGGAGTAAAAAACACAACAAGATTGGTTGAATAATTTGAAATACTAAGCTTATATACGAAAACATAATGACAAGTTGTACATATTTATTATAACGAATAACTTTCCTACCGTTTGCATACACTTAATTCCGAAATGTTTGCTCATGTTACATAAAATCATTGAACATCGTTTAATTTTTTGTGAGAAAAATGTACACTGTCTACTTTTAAACATCATTTACATGGTGATTGGGCACGTTTCGTTTCAATAATTGTACATATTATAACAAATATAACATTAACATATAATTTGCATGTTTTCAAATATTTTCAAACTGTGTTTTTATTGCGATAGAGGTGAAAAACAAACCGGCTATGTTGTGCCGCTACTGTATGTTTACTGCATTGAGTTATAAGTACACCAACTTGTTACGCATGTATCTTTTTTATTATATATGATAGCTTATTAATTTTTTTCATGTGTTCATGCGAGTAGTATAACCACACTATCCGATAATTGGATATTTGTATTTGGCTTGGTGTAAGCAGTGACCCGTGAATTCTCAAAATGCAGAAAAATGCACGTGCACAACACTGTGTATTGTACAATGTCTAGAAATGTTGATTACACATTGTCCAGCAATACCAAAACCTCAAAAAAAACATGAAATCTTAAGAATTCTGAATACAGAAAGAACAAGCGATGTTTGTAAAATACGCATGTCTCATGACAACCAAATAGCCATGTATACTTAAGGCCATCCCGACCTTGACCTTTGACCTATTGACCAACAAATTTGTAGAAGTCTTCTCATTATAACAAGCAACCAGTCTGTGAAGTTTTACTATCTTAGGATTCACCGTTCTTACATTGTGGATCAGAAACCGTTGTGTATTCGAAGGTCATGGTAATTTTGACCTTTGAACCATAGCGACCTCAAATTCAATGGGTGTCATCTACTGATGATGAACAACCTCCACTTAAAGTTTGTGGGCTCTAGGTCCGTTTGTTCTGGAGTTATTAATCGTAAAACATTTAGTCTACCAACCGACCGATCGACATGCATGTGTTAAGTAATAAACCCCACATCTTCGATACGGAGACATAAACTAATTCCTAACATGTTTAAACATAATAACTTTAAAATAAACATAAAATCATGCATGTTGTTGATCTAAATTGTGTAATTTTTCCAGCTAGAAGCAAAATGATATACACTATTTGCATGTATCGCTATTTACTGTGTTGGTGTACTTATAACTTTTAATGAGTGTATGTTTATTGCGATTATTAAAATTTAATATGTACGACTTATTGCATTTTTTTATCGCGATTTGAGTCAAACTTTCAGGTATAACGCACGAATGCAAGTGCTTATACTGCACATTTTCACCAGAAAACTTCGGTACCTGCATTATCGTACAATACACTGAAGTCCATGAAAAGCTCAATTCGAAAATCAAAATTTTGCATTACAATTCTGAAACAAAACGTGTACTGTGGTTACCCGTTTCTAGGCAACGACAGAACCTGACATAAACATAACGTTCTCGCTTATATGACTGTTTTTCGACCATCATTCTTTTCAAATGATCGTTTTAAATTCACCAGTAGAAGCATAGAGTCTACACTAAACCATCTTAAACAATGGATGGATTTAAAAGAATAATTTAGAAAGAAAACAATTAAAAACAAGCCGCCTGTTTACTTGGTAAAAGGCCAGAAACTATGGTTTGTGTTAAAGTTTCGTCGCTTAGAAACTGGTAACCAAAGCAACTGTAGCTCCCGTAGGTTTTAGGTTATCACAAATGGATAAAACTTTCCATTCGATATATTTTTTTGTTTCTATACATAACAAGCTATATAATTGAACATGGAAAACAAATTCAATATGGACGTCACTTAATAATTTTCAGGAATCTTAATTCCTTGGTTGCATTTAAAGTAACATAGTCATGCTATAAAACTTGGAAATGTAAGCTTTCCTTTGGTATATGAAATTGTCAGGTGTGATCAAGCATTAAGTCATGACATTCGGTTGTAATGGGGACAGATATTATGGAGGAATACCATATAGTTACATTACACACAAAATCGATACGGGTCAATGCCATCAAATGACATTCTCACAGCGTAAACGATTAATTAAATAAATGTTAATAGAGAAGTAAATATCACCGGCTTACAACAATAACAACCTTATAAGACCCTTGCTCATTCGAAATCAGCACCACTTGGTGCATCTTATGAACTTATTTTTGTGAAACTTGGTACTGGTCATGTTGACCAGACCGAAGTTAAAAATACTTTTTCTCAGAATGGCTTTTTGTAGTTACGACCTCTATAAAATAAATATTATTCTAAGCCATAGATATTGTTAATTGGCACATCAAGGTTATTTCATAACACGGCTCAATAAAAAGTAATCTAGGGTGTGTAAATTTCGTTTTGAAAATGATTTGGTACAATATTTAGGAAGTATTTGACCAAATAATTTACTGACACACACTGAAGAGTCCTAAGAAACAACGCAAATCACTGCATTTCAATCACAATAAACATACATCTCTATCACAATAAACATACAAATCATTTTTTCTAAATTATCAGTAAACATACAGTAAGGAGACTACATAGGTGTATCACTTTTGGCCTCTATCTCAGTAAAAACACAGTTTGAAAATATTTGAAAACATGCAAATTATATGTTAATGTTATAACTGTTATAATGTGTACAATTATTAAACTGAAATGTGCCCGATCATGATATAAGTGATGTGTAAAAGTAGTCGGTGTATGTTTTTCTCACAAAAATCAAACGATGTTCATTGATTTTAGATAATATAGGCAAACATTTGGCAATAAAGTGTATGCGAACGCTAGGAAAGTTAATCGTAATAATAAATATGTACAACTTGTCATTATGTTTTTGTATATAACCTTAGTATTTTACATTATTCTACTAACTTGTTGTGTTTTTAGCTCACCTGTCACAAAGTGACAGAGTGAGCTTTTGTGATCACTCTTCGTCCGTCGTCCGTCGTCCGTCCGTCGTCCGTCGTCCGTCCGTCGTCCGTCCGTCAACAATTGGCTTGTGTAGACACTAGAGGTCACAATTTTACCCTAATCTTGATGAAACTTGGTCACAATGATCATCTCAACAAAATCTAGGTCAAGTTCGATATTGGGTCATCCGGGGTCAAAAACTAGGTCACTAGGTCAAATCATAGAAAAACCTTGTGTAGTCACTAGAGGTCACAATTTTGACTTAATCTTTATGAAACTTAGTCACAATGATCATCTCAATAAAATCTAGGTCAAGTTTGATATTGGGTCATCTGGGGTCAAAAACTAGGTCACTAGGTCAAATCATAGAAAAACCTTGTGTAGTCACTAGAGGTCAAAATTTTGACTTAATCTTTACGAAACTTGGTCACAATGATCATCTCGACAAAATCTAGGTCAAGTTTGATATTGGGTCATCCGGGATAAAAAACTAGGTCACAAGGTCAAATCATACAAAAACCTTGTGTAGTCACTAGAGGTCATAATTTTGACCTAATCTTTATGAAACTTGGTCACAATGATCATCTCGACAAAATCTAGGTCAAGTTCGATATTGGGTCATCCGGGGTCAAAAACTAGGTCACAAGGTCAAATCATAGAAAAACCTTGTGTAGTCACTAGAGATCACAATTTTGACCTAATCTTTATGAAACTTGGTCACAATGATAATCTCGACAAAATCTAGGTCAAGTTCGATATTGGGTCATCCGGGGTCAAAAGCTAGGTCACAAGGTCAAATCCTAGAAAAACCTTGTGTAGTCACTAGAGGTCACAATTTTGACTTAATCTTTATGAAACTTTGTCACAATGATCATCTCGACAAAATCTAGGTCAAGTTCGATATTGGGTCATCTGGTGTTAAAAACTAGGTCACAAGGTCAAATCATAGAAAAACCTTGTGTAGTCACTAGAGGTCACAATTTTGGTCTAATCTTTATGAAACTTGGTCACAATGATCATCTCCACAAAATCAAGGTCAAGTTTGATACGGGGTCATCTTTGGTAAAAAACTAGGTCACTAGGTCAAATCATAGAAAAACCTTGTGTAGTTACTAGAGGTCACAATGTCGACCTTATCTTTATGAAACTTGGTCACAATGGTCATCTCAACAAAATCTAGGTCAAGTTTGAAATTGGTTTATCTGGGGTCAAAAACTAGGTCATTAAGTCAAATCATATAAAAACCTTGTGTAGTCACTAGAGGTCACAATATTGGCCTTATCTGTATGAAACTTGGTCACAATGATCATCTCTACAAAATCTAGGTCAAGTTCGACAGGTGAGCCACCTAGGGCCCTTTGGGCCCTCTTGTTTACTCCAATCATTTAAATCCAATCACGACATCCTAGTTTGACATACAGTCGTTTATACGCTGTGGATTTGATTGTTATTGTACATTTTGTATTTCATGAACAGACCAGTGAGCAACTGAGTCGGAAAAGGGAGACAACTCTGATCCAGTAAATCCTGATGTCATGTACGGGTTGCATTTCTTGCATTTTATTAACCGACTTGTGACCAATAATTCCATCGAATGTTACGTCAGTTCTTCTACATTTGTGTATATGTAGGTGAAAAATGAACAATGAACTGGCCTGGCAAGATCATTTCGGTACTGGAATGAAGGTACATACAGTACAAGGCAAATGCGTAATCTAAGTTTTCTAGTTTTGACGCGAAATTTGACATTTTATGCCAGAGTGTTTTTGCAAGGCGTTGATGTCAATTATTACTAGAAGAAACAAGAAGCCAGATATATTGCATCCTTGCTTCGTCTTAGATTTAATGTTAAACCATTCTGTTATCCCACTGTGAACTTACTGTCAACTATTCGGATAATCTTTTCAGGGAGCCATTAACTCATGGTCACCCAAAATGTTTCCCTATGTACAATATCAAACGTGTTTTAGAATTCAATAAACAGGGTGTATATATTTGAATTCCACTCAGCGCACTGTTCTTGGAAGTTTCGCAAAATGAAGATTTGTTCTGTTGCCGCTTTTCCTGTTCTTAATTCTGCTTGCTCATCTCTTAGGTGTTTGTCTACTTCTGTAGTTCTTGGATAGTGTTTTTCCCATTATTTTTTACGTTGTTGGTATTCGGGTGAAGCCTCTCCAGTTGGTAAGGTCCAACTTTTAGGCAGTTTGATAATAATACATTTTCTCCTGTCTCTTGGTAGATCTATACTTTTTTCCTGCCATACCTTTGTCTTTGAACTTTCTTCTGTTGCAAGGTCAGTGTCTGCATTGAGGAGTTCTGGAGAAATGCTATCTATTACAGGTGCTTTACCGGTTTCATACTTCTTAGCACGTTTTAGTTTTCTTGTTTAGTTGCTGGTGTTGTATCGGTCGATGTTTAATTCTTCGGTTGCTCTGATGTCAATGGTGGCTGGATGTGTTGGCACTGGTCAGTTCAGTACATCACTGAAGTGTTATTTCAATCGATTTATTACTTCGCTTCCCTCCTTGTCTTCTATCTATATTTCCTGCGTGTTTGGTTTTCTCTTTTTGGGGGAGTTTAGTGATATCATAGACTACTTTCATGTTACAATTGTTAGCTGATGTGCCGGCTTCGCTTGTTAGTTTGTCAGACCACTGACTCTTGTCTCTCCTCGTACCTTTATTTGTGCTTTTGTCTGTGAGTCTGTACTCCTCTCGAAGCACCTTTATTTGTGCTTTTGTCTGTGAGTCTGTACTCCTCTCGAAGCACCTTTATTTGTGCTTTTGTCTGTGAGTCTGTACTCCTCTCGAAGCCTTTCCTTCAGTCTATCTGATTTTGGTTCCATCCATCTTTTTGCTCAACACTCTTCGTTTTTCTATTCCTTTCCAGCTATTATGAAGTATCCATTCCTAATGTTTCCATTTATTGTGATCCTAGCAAGGCTGAAGCTGTCTTGTCTACGCTTACTACTTCCACCTACCCGGTTTTCTGTCTGGACTGTCTCCAATAATGTTTGAATTTCACAAGCCATCCGCAAATAAACCGGCAATCCGGTTTACATTCCCGGTTGCGGCACATTCCACCCTTCCATGAATAATATTCAACAATGTCGATTTTCCTCCACATATGCAGAACTTGCCGGCTCTTTGTGGAAGGGTAAGTAAGTACTTGTGTCATAGGATACATTCCAGGAAAACACTGGTTAGGTGAAACGACCACCGTACTAAGTATAGAACTGAAAAAAATGGTGAGAAACGGCGTTTTCAACAGAAGAAACAAAACAAACAGCACACAAGTATAAAGGCATAGCGAATATAATTCTCAGCGTAGACCACCGTACATTCTGCGCGTAGTTACGTTCGGTGACAAAGGGGAAGATTCTCTCTATGTGTGTAAGGGGTGTTACAGTGGTATAAATCACCTACCGGCCATAATATTGCCGTTATTTATAATGGAAAATGCTTTTTACCGGCTTGTAACTCATGACGCCGAAATTCTTGTTAAATACTTGGCGAAATATCCTTGAAATCACTATATAGTATGATGGTTAAAAGAAAGAATTTACTACAAAAGCCCCGTTTTATGCATTCCTCAAATATTTTATTTGATGTGTTTGATAAAAAATATAAATCATTCCTGCGGCACGCGGCGAAGAAAAACGCGAGAGTTCTCGATATAAACAGGTTGTAAGAGAGGATGAAAACATGATAAAAGCAAAATCACACATGGTGGAGGGAGTCACGTGATTCAGAGAGATTTACTCGAGCGTGGGAAAAAGTTTACCGTTATTCGGAATGTTCCTAGATCTATCTGCAAAAACTCAAAGATGCGCACATTAGTTTTACCCTGTTCTACAAAATGTAGCAAGGTAAAGTTGCCGAACAAAGAAAACCAACGCGAACGCTTCAAAGGTTACTCAATAAGCTATGTCGCCATGTGATACATATTCAACCACGGTTAATTACATGTTTGCAGTTATGCAACCTGAACTTTGACCTTACTAGGGCAACAACCTTTTAGGCATACACGTATTTACGATCGCAGTGTTTTGTTGAGGAGTTGTCCTAAACGTAAAGGCGTCTTTTGTAGAGAGGTTATTGGCCTAAATACCTCCCAGTCTGTGAAAGGGTTGATGCTGTACTATATTTTAATTAATTTTATAATAATAATTTTATACATATATGTATTGCGAGACAGGATACTGTCATTATGCAACATAATTTATATTATTGACACTGTTCATGTACCGTACCATTATGTAATGGGAAATTTAATATACATATGCATGTATTTTACGCAACATAAGTATACAGTAAAACTTCAGTAATACGAGCAGCGATTATTCGAGCAACCGGCCTAATTCGAGCAAATTTCAAAGTCCCGATGAATTTGCTCTATATTGTACATTAATTTATTGAACAGACTTGTAGGATTGACTTTTGATGATTGTGTTACAAGTTTATAATTTTCATGGTAAAGTTCTTTGTTGGTGCAGCGTCCTTTCAGCCTTTACCATCCTTCGAAACACTGCTCCTCTGAATTTGATTCGAATACAGCGCACCTTTGTGCAGCATATAAACCACCGAGTTCAAAATTAATTTCAAACACGATTTTACGTTTGTGAAATGCGAATAAAACTGATACAGAATCCCAATGTTAACTCATACCTGGATTTAGTTTGGGGAAAACACATTCGAGTGACAAATTTCAAGTTACCTCGCATGCAACCGTCACCCTTCACTAAAATAATGAACAGACCAACTACCAAACATATCTCGTTTACTGGGCTATTCTCATTGGAATTTCCATCAAATAATTATGTGGAAGAAAAATCCATGGAAAATGCATAATTATTTTTATACTGCACTATCTATACATCTGTCTTTGAATAGCAAACTTTTTGCCATTGCAGTTTTTGTTGCAACGATAGTCACATTCTTACCACAAGAAAAGTTTACACTTTATCTAAAGAGCGGCTGTTGTTCGCGTAAGGACCACATTTGAGAAGCTTTTAGGTACAGAAACCTGACACCAAGACCACCTCAATAATAAGACCACCTGGAAATTAACATCCAATTTCATTGTTTTGCTTTTTATTTTACCTCCATGAAAATACCAATTGATACAATAATGAAACTCGTTTTCTAAGTTCCCTGGACCAATGTCAGTGTAGCAATACCACGTGACTTTTGGCTACAGTTACAGTTTGTAAACATTGGAAAATAAAATAGCCATAAGTATTTCATTTCTTCATCGATTTCTATTAAATATACGTCACGCTAAGGGGGAAATTATTTGCTTTCCATGAAATATAAGATCTTTTTCAGCACGTTTACCGATTTTTTATTACCCTGTGAAACTTACACGTTCCACGGTTTCACAGGGAAATGGACAAAATCCGCTGAAAAAGATTTTATATTTCATGGAAAGCAAATAATGTTCTCCTTAGCGTGGCGTAGATTTCATAGAAATCGACGAAGAAATAAAATACTTATGGCTACATTTGTGTACCAATATTTACAAATTTCTACTTGGAACTGTAGTCAAAAACCACGTGGTATTGCTACACTGAATGTACTATATGTAACTATATTATCTCCCAGTAAGATATTTTGATTCAGATTTTACCTTTAACAAAAAGGAACAACATTTCCATGCTTCTTGCGATAAGAAAACACCGATCTAGTACTGCTATTCCTTATTAAATATAAGAAGTATAATGACGAACACGTGCTAACTGCAATTTTACCCCCTACGACTCGCATCATTTACAGATTTGAGAATTTATATCAAAACTCATAAAAATACAGTTTCGCCGTCTAACCATTAGACTGACAGATATTACGTAATGCGCCCCGGGCAGTAGATGGCGAATCACGTTAGATTCTATGGATTGTCCCTGTGAAATATTTTCTAATAAAATCTGATACAATTTGTCATGATTTCTTGTATGAGGTTTTAAATATGTTATGATATCTGGCGCATGGTTTATCCATATATTCTGAGATTTGGTTAGAAACATGGTTATTTATACTTTAATGAGTCAGGTAACATACGTTTTCTGCTTATACATGTGGATAGATTCTGATCTCTGAGTCGCAACCTTTGGGTATCCACTATAAAGTTTAAAGCTAAAAGTGCAACCACGGCTAAATACTCGTTTTTACCTACATAGTGATCGCCGGGGTAGATATACTCAGTGCTTATTTACTTGCGGCTAGCCAATGAAAATGTGGGTTATAAATCATTAACCAATAGGCAGCTCGGACGCAATAGGGGAATAGTCAGTAGATGGGGGATGATAACCCATAATATTGTAGCTGTGCGAAGTTGGCTCAACATACGACATTCAAAAAATCATCAAAAATCGAATGTCGTCCAGCTCGACTTCGACATTCACAAAATCATCAGAAATCGAATGTCGAATGTTTTTTTGAATGTCGTCCAATGTCGTATGTCGAGCTGAACGACGTTCGATTTTTGATGATGTTTTGAATGTCGTCCAATGTCGTGTGTCGAGCTGGACGACATTCGATTTCTGATGATTTTGTGAATGTCGTTTGTCGAGCGGGACGACATTCGATTTTTGATGATTTTTGAATGTCGTCCAATGTCGTATGTCGAGCTGGACGACATTCGATTTTTTCAATGTCGCCCAATGTCGAGCTGCACGACATTCGATTTGTCAAAAACATGGCCACAAGTGGGTGGAGCGCTGTTTTTCCCTATATATCTACAGTAAAATCTTCTTCTCTAAAAGTACTGATTGGATTTCATATTAAATGGGTAACAAACAATGTTCCTTGGGTTATCCTTTCTAAAAACAGCTAAAAGAATTATAATCCATGCAGAACTCTGGTTGCCATGACAACTGATTGGAAAAACTTTTGAAAAAAACACACACACAAAATATGGTTCTACTTGATCAATGTACACAGGTGAGCGACCTAGGGCCCTGTGGGCCCTCTTGTTAAGTTTTATGCCATTGTAACGTTTGTTGCCGTTGTTACTTTTGTTCCAATGTTATGTTCTTGTTAGTGTAAAGTCCGTTGCTATTGTAACGTTCGTTGCCATTGTAACGTTTATTGCTATTGTAACGTTTGGTGCAGTTGTAACGTTTGTTGCCATTGAAACGTTTGTTGCCGTTGTTATTTTTGTTACCAATATAACGTTTCTTGCTATGGTAAAGTCCGTTGCTATTGTAACGTTTGTATCGAATGTTTGTTGCCGTTGTGAAGTTTTATGTCATTGCAGCCTTTGTTGCTATGTTACGTTTATTGCCAATGAAGCGTTTGTTGCCATTGTAATGTTTGTTGCCGTTGTTATATTTGTTTCCATTGTAACGTATGTTGCCGTTGTGAAGTTTTATGTCATTGTAGCCTTTGTTGCTATGTTACGTTTATTGCCAATGAAGCGTTTGTTGCCATTGTAATGTTTGTTGCCATAGTTAAATTAGTTTCCATTGTAACGTATGTTGCCAATGCAGCGTTTCTGTAATTGTAAAGTGTGTTGCCATTGTAACACAATTATGTTGCCATGGTAACATTTATTGCCGTTTTACAATTTATGCTTTGTTGCTGTTACATTTGATAACATTGCGCATTTCCCAAAAATGATTGATTAGGTTATGAACAATAATGAAGGTAATTTGTATAAATTATATAATCATGGTGAATATTGTTCAGTTATATAGGGTCTCCATGGACATGTTTGATGGACAAAGTATACTCGATGAAGCCATAGGGGTCTGTATCGACTAACTGATCTCTATTTCACTATATCTAGTGATTGAGAGACCAGTGAGTCGATACAGACCCCTATGGATGAAGCTATTATGTCCATTTAACATTTGGAAGTTGGATGATTATTTTTTAAAATATACCATATTGTTGTAATATATTGGATGGCTTATCATTATATTTCAACAGCAACACTAATTAAGCATCATCCCTCGTACACTCACTAGGTGTTACACATTACAGAAAATACATACGAAGAAAAATAACAACAATAACTATTTTATAAAACTTTATTTTGGCACGAATGGTAAAATGGACGAATTATGGAAACTACAGGCACTTGTCATATACAGAGTGTCTCACTCTTCAACACCCAACCCCCTTCTAGAAAACCCCTCTCTTCAAAGACCAACCATCTCCAGAGCGTCCCTTTCTTCAACGATCATCTCTCTCAAGCGATACCCTCTTCAATAACAACCCTCTCCGGAGAGGCACACTCTTCAAAAACAACCCTAATTTACCACTCTCTAGAGTGTCTATCTCTCTTCAACAACCAACTCTCTCCAGAGAGACCCTCTTCCATAACAACCCTTTCAAGAGCAACCACCTTCTCCTCAGCCACCAGCTTTAGCCTAAAATAACTTATCAACATGTCAATGTATAATATCCTGCAGCATATCGTACGCACACAACCCTCTTTAACAACCCCGTACCGGTATGCCACTTTCACGATCTGTCAAACTGTTCAGAACACCCTCTTTTCGATATCCAGCCATGAGTGTGCTTCTCTACATGGACGCATTCTCTGGAGAGGCTTATAGGTGTACTCATTGTGCACACTTCGTACAAAACAATAATTAAGATATCTTTTCTTGTAATCAGATTGTGAACTAATTGAATTTGGCGTTAATGATACAAACATTTAATACCATTTGACATAATGCCATGTTGAAAACTCTATCACAAAGTTCATCCGGATTATTGTTTTGCCAAAATGCATTTTTACTTTTCAAAATAATTAGGTAAATGTAAATCTTTCTAGTTTCTTTTATCAATAAAAACTTTTACATTCAAGAATATTCATTTAGACATTAAGATATTTCCATTGAAATCTCTTTTGTAAACAAATTAAAGCTATTGATACAGTGCCCACCAAAAATAAGTAAACAGTAAATAATTGTTGAATAATTAAACTTGGTTAGATTATTCAATATCTGTTTATCAGACAGTAACAATTATACTTGTTTCTGAAACTACAGTTACTATATGAGTGAAAAAAGAGATAGAAATAAAGATGAAGATGTTCCGAATTAAAATAACCATGTGATCCAAAAGACTGAATTTTCCATCTTTTTGTGACAAAGTTACCATTCACGCGAGACAAAGAAACTTTTATTTTTGCATCTATGGTACCAATCAATGTTTGGTCTTTACATTTAATAATCAAAAATATTCATTTTTATAAAAAATAATGTTGTTCCACTGTTTTGCAAATAGTGTTATTACAGACAAGTGAATGGGGAAATAACATATGTATACTTATTTTTGGTGGGCAGTGTAAGTCAAGTTTAAAAAGAAAAAAATCAACAACAATTTTCAAATGTTCTAATGAAATAAGACAATTTTCTCCATCTACAGTGAGTAATAGATTTACATTCGTCCATGCTAAGTATGAGAAAAAAACAATGAGAAATGTCTATCCTGAATATAATGAAGGATGAATATTTAGCGTCATCAATGACGTCAAGATGATTTAGTCCCAGCACTACACTGTTTCTTTTACTCTCCAGTCATACCTGTGGAAATTAAGCAACCTGTCTTAAACACCCAATATTTTAAATACTAATTGGTAATTTTATATAAAAACATGCGAACATGTGTTAAACAGACAACTGCTTTAAACAGTCATATTTTATGACACATTTGAATGTATAACTAGCCATTCATGGCATTGTAAAGCTTCATTGTATAAAGTCAGAGTTTCAAATGTTCAGCATTTTTCTAACACAATCGACATTTAAGCGAGAGTCTCGGTGAACTGTTGAAAATACATCCTTTAGTTTTAAAACTCGTTTATTTCCAAGAAGGCAGATACATGTACAATAAATCGTCAGTAATTCACCCATGCATATTAATACAACCGCGTAAGATTGCGTTTCATGTCAATACATATTACAAGTTTTTGTTACTCGATCGTAAATTCGATTTTGTCACTATACCATGAACAAGTAGACTAAATGTTATATCAGCTATTCTACTGAGACTAAAAATCCTTTTCTAATGATTTTGGTCCGTAAATAAAATGCTTTTAATTCAGAAAAAATACTTGAAAACAAAACTCGACAAAAAGACATATTTTACAAACACCATTGTTAAGCTCAGAAAAATAGAAGAAAAAAAAACATATAAAGTTATGAAAAATATACTTGGAATTGGTTTACGTAAAATGAATAGTTTTCACGAACGTGTAAGTTTCACGCTCACGAGTCATACTATTCATGATGTTTAGCAAAGTCCGTATACAATTCGGCCCTCTATCATTCGAACACATCAGCTCGGACACTTTATTTCGAATAATTCATGGTTTGGAATAATCAATCGCGCTAAACAGTATTCAGTATATTCCATTTGTCAAATACGTATAGTTTAATTTTCTGAGCTTAACAAAGAGGCAATATTTATAATATAAAAATACTTATAAGCGACACCTCAAAAATAAGCAAAAACACTTTCATAAGATATATTACACGTCAAAAAATGTTTAATGTAACATCCGGGTGCATTTGCTAAAACATGGTAAAACAAAGCTGAAACACGAATACATGTACATACGGACATACTCTACATGTTCTAATCGCTATGGATCAAATAAGCACCATCCCTTACTCAGCAGACACATTATGAAAACAATTGCAAACTAAACGTTTGCAGAAATGCATCAGTGTAGCAATACCACGTGACTTTTACTTTAATAAATGCTACAGGTCCAAGAAAAAAATTGTATCACTTCGAAAACACTAATAGCCATCAGTTTCAGTTTCAAACCCCTTCTTTTCTAACGATTTACATCGTGCTGGATAAAACGGCACAGCTGCTGAAAAACATCTTATATTTCGTGGTAAGGAAATAGTTTTCCCCTAAGCGTGGCGTATATTTAATATAAATCGGTATAGAAATACAAAAATGTACAATACTTATGGCTATTGTTGTTTTCGAAGTGATGCCAATTTCGTCTTGGGTCTGTAGCCTAATGTCAAGTGGTATTGCTACACTGTGCATACATAATAAATTATATGTATGGTGAACTTAACTTGGCATTGCAGCATAAATATACGAAGGAATAAAGTACAGCCCTACCTGGCACGGTAAGTGATCTCCAGACCCTGTGGTTATAAAGCTTTCTTCATGTTCAACTCAACTTGAGCATCAACCTGAATATGCTCCTTTAATACAGCAAACAATTAAAACCTGTTTAAATTTACATGTATCTTATAATTATCTTAACTTTACAAGTTGCGTTCTTTAAGGCTATCAGTCTGATATAATTGTTTCAGTAAAAAACGAAGCTTTTTACTGTTTAAGCCATTTGACATTTGAGCACAGACTTGAGTTTGAGCATGAAACTTTGTTTTATAATCATGGGGCCTGAACTCAGCAACATATCATCTCAAGCGATTAATATATTTCTGATATGTTTAAAATTTGAGAAAAAAAAACACTCAAACATAATTCTTGTTTTTGAGTGAAATCTACGTTGGTGATTATTTTATTGAATACATGTACAGACAATTAGAATCCATGTGAACACAGGCCATATGCTTATTGTTTGTTTATACAACGCTGAGCAAAAACCATATACTTAAGTAGAGATTATCTTTGTTCAAATCTGTCTTTATCGTTTATTTATCACCTACATACAAGTTGTGGTCTGTGATTCTAATTCTTTCATTCGGAAATGATAACAAAGATAAGTATAATGCAATTCATAATAACAACCATTTGTCTTTGATTTTAATTAAACCACCAACGCATACTTCCGAAGTAAGATTTTGAAATTAAAGAAATTTTCGGAAATTGAATTTGAGTTACACAAAAAGTCATGATTCTTTCTCGATTTTTATCAAAATAAATGTGTAATACTTGCTAGACTAGCACCTTTTCAATCACAAAATGACCACTGGTTATTCAGACCACCAACTGCTTCAAGTGTGACAAAAATTGTCACAAAACACTATTAGCCAATCATATTCTAAATCACATAATGTTAGTAAATTTATTAATTATTTCAAATATCATCCAAAAATGGATAGGCAAGTCTAAAAATAGTCAAATTATAACTGAAACCCCATAATGCATTGCGTAAAATTTAAATATATCCTGGACAATTTACTTTGATATATTGCATGAAACAAATGGTTGCATTTCTTTTTGTCAATAAATACAATACAAATAATGAACATGGATTTTTGTCGATGAATTAATGCACATTTTGAATATTTGACAATACATATTGCTGCCATTTTCATTTCTGATTTCTATAAATAGACATAGTGAGATCACGTGACTCAGCACGGTCAAAAAACTTTTGACAAAATATTGACGTCATACATTATATAATAAATACATTATCTTAAATAAATAAAATAAAATTAAGCATGAATAAATAAGAAATAAATAAAAAATGGAAAAAAGAACACACGACACAACACACTGGTTTATAAATATTAAATAAATAAATAATAAAAAATGCTATTTACAGAATATAATCCCAATTAGATACTTAGTTATCTTGCATGTAAATACTTAATTCAATTAAACACTTATTAATGTCAAACTATCGATTAAAGCAAGCCTCTTTACATATCAACACGCGTAATTCGATGTTGAACCTGGAACGTGACCAAAGCTAACACGTCACGAACATGGCGTAATACAACCACTTATTGTCACTAAAAGCTGCGATTATTCTAAACTAGATCGAGTCATTTTGATCATCTACATGTAATTACGTATATAGTGTATCTAAGCAACTATCATGGCATATTTCACAGTCGAAATGATACATAAATTAAAAAAAATATCATGTGTCATAAATATATAAAAATTCACATACAAACGTAAAACCGACAAAAGTCGATATCGACACACAGTATTTTTTCAAAACATAAAGAAAAAGGGGAAATTAACACGACACACGAACACATACTTTGTACATATATCATCTAATTAAGTTAACATGGAAGACACTGCTTACGTTATACGAGCATCTATGATCTCTTGGATTTTTGACAATCCGTGTCGTGACATTGATGAATATTTGAATGAGCTAGGAAAGCCATGAAGTAATGAATTGATCCCTTTAAATTGTAGCACTTTGATTTGGAATTGTCTTGATCGGTTCTCCTCGTCGAATCATACCGTAAAATAAAATGGAAATTGGACATCATCGATAAAAATATCGTAAAATGGCAATGTCGTAAAGGAAATAGCAACGCCCTACCATAAACCGTGTTAAAAGTGTATCAAATGTCGCAAAAATGTCATTTTTAGTCGTTTGCATTACTCGAACGAAATAAATCATTCTATATAGTAAAATCTTCCAAACAGATTGTCAAAACTTTAATTTACATACAGTTCGTTGAGGAACATTTGCATAGTTGAACCGCGGCCATTTTGAATCCACGACGAAGACAGACGTCAACACAACATGTTGTGTTTTCAAAATGTAAGTCGATTTAGCGTCTGAATTTCTGTCCTCTCATACAAGACGACTCCTCGTGTTTGTACAGGTAACTCTTCAATGCAAACGCCTTCCCACAACGCCCGCAGACAAACGGCTTTTCTGTGGAGTGAGTTTGGATGTGCGCGCGCAAGTTAGACTTGTCTGCGAACGATTTTTGGCATGTTGGGCATGAAAACGGCTTCTCACCAGTATGTGTACGGATGTGACCCTGTAATAACCACGGCCGGCTGAACCGCTTTCCGCAGTATTGACACTCACAGCCCTGGTTGTGGGTCCGCACGTGCATGCTATAGGCTGGCATGGAGACATACGTCTTGTCGCAGTGCGGGCACTTCCGGGCCTTTTTGTCAGTCGTGGTCCTGTGGGTTTGTCGGTGTCTTGCAAGGTTACTTGAAGTGCTGTATCGTTTGCCGCAATCTGAACACACGTGGTTTTCAGTTCCGGGTTGTGTTGCCGGAAGTGGTTGTAGTGGCTGGTTAATGATTGGTACTGGTACAAAGTATTGGCCAACACGTGAGGAGTAATCTGTCCCGAGTTTATGATAGGACTGGTCATATGACGACTGAATAGTGTCCTTGTACGACGGTGTGGTCTGGCTGCTATTGGTCATAAGCTCATACAAAAACGATATGTGCTGCTGACGGCAGCTGAGACCAAACTCTATAGTCGGGGACATTGGTCGATTTTCTGTTGTAAAGGAGTAGCCTCCATCGCTCTCATCCGATGACGTCGATGATGACGTAGTTGAAGCTGGACTGATTGCGGGTGACGGTACAAACGGTGACCTTGTCTCGTCTGAAAATATAAAATATCGACATATTACTTATTAGAAAAAGAAAAAGGAACCAACATGTTGGAAAGTCCACCCAGACAAACATGTCTACCGTACTTAATTCATAATTAGCATCTCTCAAATCACCAGTTCTTATGGAAATAAGCATTCTTGTTACTTCTTTTTCTAAAACGATTCACGATGAATAATAAGTTGAGAGATAGCAATCGCTGTTTTTAAGCAGAAACTTTTTCTGAGAGGTTTCAAGGTTTTTTTGTCGAATAAAAAAGTACAAAGCATGCTTGATCTTGCAACATTATGCATACAATCAGACATGACAGGATATACTCCTGGAAACCGTATAACTGCAAAGTTTAATTATAATGAAAACCACAAGATAGATGCGTCTAAACTCCGCAGTCGTCATAGCAACCATAAGATAGAGGGAGCCAATGACACCCGAACACGTTAATCTAGGGCACGCGCATATACACACCACCGCGCGTACTGTATCCGGTGACTCTTGATGAAAAACACATGTCACTTAAGTGAAAAACAATTACCGTCTGGTTCGCTGTGTGATTTAACTTTTTGAAAACTTGGTATATTTCTCTGATATAGAATCGTCCTCCACATATTGTTCACATCAAACCACTGATGTTAGTAAAATACGTGAACACATTCCTTGTTTTATATAACCCTTTGTTTCCAGGAGAAAATGGAAATGTTTGTTATGAATGTTTTTAGTAAAAACGACATTATTCTGGTCATTGCTATCTGAAGATTGCCAAGTTCTTCAATAAAAATGTATATCACCTTAAATGCTTTTAGCGTTCGTTCGTTCGTGTGGCTTTGCAAAGGTGCTTACGACTGCAACATAACACATTGGAGAATACGTCGCCCATGCATTTCCAAAGTTTCATAACTCTGTTATGTTATTGTAATTACATAAGGTGCTGATTTACCACGCGGTATCATTTAAGGGGACTTACTGTGAGGATATATAAATATATCTATTTTACAAGAGACTGAGGCCCACATTCAATATACATGCAAAGGCCACTTATATAAGAATGTGATAAGTTGATGTATTGGATGCTAGCATTGTCCCAATTATTACAAAAGTGACAACTGTTTCATTTACATAATCTTTTGTTATAGTCACATTGAAAAAACTCATAAAACACATAGAAAACATACACAAAGTAAGTAATGATGACAATGCTAAATGCACAAATGAAAATTATAATGATGATTACAACCTCATTTAAATCAAATCCATATAACGCCTCACTACTTTACACAGATGTTAGGATCTGCTTTTAATGAGATTGGGATAATTATTAAGATGGTATGAAGATACAGATTATTTTTATTATTGACGAACTTTGTAATAATAATGATAATAACACTATTAAAATAGTGTTATTAATGATGATGAAATAAAACAATAAATGATGAAAATAATGACGATGCTAATAAAGATAATGCTAATATCACGTAAAGAAATAACAATAATGACGATGCTAATAAAGATAATGCTAATATCACGTAAAGAAATAACAATAATGACGATGCTAATAAAGATAATGCTAATATCACGTAAAGAAATAACAATAATGATGATGTTATTAATCATAATGACGATTATGTGGATGATGATGATCACAAATGGATAATGATGAATGAAGATAACGAGGGTTATACTAATGATTATGATGAAGATAATACCACTAATAATAACGTTGGAGAAAATGATGATAACGAGTATGATAATGATAACAGTGATAATAATGATAATAATCATGATAATTATAACATAATTGCTGTGAGTTTTATTGTGTGTAAGATATAGGGTCAATACTCATTTATGGATTGAAAGGTTTTTTTAACTTATATTAATCACTCTCGACACCTCATTCCTGATGTTATCCATCGTCACGAGAACACGAGAGAAGAGAGGCCTGTTTACATTTTTGCTGAGCGTCTAGCCGGGGTACCATTTTTATTTCGTCTTTGTTATGACGCGGCCCGGGATGGAACCCGAGACCTTGCGCACTCGAAGCGGGCGATTTACCACTAGGCTATCGATGAGGCGGTTGGGTGTAGGGTCAATGTCGGATACAATTGTTATACTGACGTAAGTTAAGCAACATCTGGTTTTGAAATTACGTATAACTCGGTGAATTGCATCTAGAAATAAACTGAAGAAAGTTTGGCAAGTTAAGTCCAGATGTATAACGTACTAACCAGTGATATGTTAGTCATTAAACGAGAGATTTAGTCATTGCAAACTATGACTGTTGAAATATTGTGCCAACACTAGCAATACGTTGTCATTTCTCCACGTTATTTTATTACGACTAAAGTCTTCGTGCCAAAACTAGAATTACCTAATACATGGTACAGACATCCCCGAACCCCACCCAATGGTTCATCAGCTTGCAAACGTATAACAAATAAACACAGTTGCCAATTTATGTAATAAACACTCACGGGTAAATAATAACACACGACGTGTATAATTTCGTCGGACTTTGAACGCTAACAACATATTGTTCTGTTCTATTACATACAATATATTTATTGGTGTTGTGCAGCTCTATTCTTTTCTGCACTATTCGGCTCAGTTTTGTTCCGTATTCAAAATCACTTTGTATTTTGATCAGCAGCCATGCACGTGCATAGATGTGAGATTTGCAAGACAAGAACTACATTATCAACAAAACTAAATTTATGGTTATAATAATTATTATTTATGACAAAAATATTGCGTTTTCAAGAATGAATACATTATTGCATATATCAGTAACAATTATAGATGGAGAAGAGTTAAATTGTATCAACCAGATATTTTTAAAGCATTTTAATTAAACAAATAATAGCGTATATCGGTGAATGGGTATTAGCATATAGCCACGGTGCATTTGGTCGTTATGAATTATTTACGCTACAATTGCTCAGTCAAAGTAACGGTGTATAAGTTTCTGAACTACCTGAACCACTCGCAGAAATTAACCCATCTTAAACAAATACAGCTTCAAACGGAACCGAATCCCAAAACGTGTAATGAAAACTAATGACGTATCCGAAATTATGGCTTGTTCTTATCAGTGGTTTGAAATGACCAATGAACTTCGGACATTTAACGGACTATTTACCGAAATGATTAAGCGCACATGGGGTTTCTGTTACAGTCTGTGATAGGATAATCTCGCGTTCTGATAATTGTGTATGATTGATTTATTACATGTAATTAGTCAAGTCTTTGAAGTCACCGCAACCGATGATTAGCACATGGAAACTTCCGTATGCCGAGGATGAAGCGATGATGAATGAACGGTGAATGTATAGATGACAAGCCGAATGATTTGAAGCTTTTGATAATAGATATAATAACACTCTTACTATAACATATAGTTAATTAAATGTTGAATTACTTATCACATCAAAAGCGCACGTTACGTAACATAACTCCAGAGTGTACGGATAGTCTGGGTGGTAGAAGAGAGGCTGTCTTTGTTCTTAATTGATTATATCTTTATGTAATTCAAAATAGCATTATAAATACTGCTTTACGGATAAAGAAACTGCATGGCTTCTTTGTGCTTGTCGCGCTTATACCTATGGTGCAGATTATCACGAAACAATGTCGGGTTTTTATTCTCGATTTTGATTGAAACTGTCATATTATGTCTTATTATAATTATTATGCATCGTATATGCAGATGTTCTTGTAAAATGATATAAATGTTGTACGGATACTAGTAGCCTAGAGTTGTAGAGCGCAAGCTGCGAGTGTATACGGTTATGGTTTCGCATCGTGGCTACGCATACCAAGGACGAACTAAAATTGTCAATTGCCAGGGGTTCTTGTACTTGAATCTTAGGGATAACAGGCTTCACCTTTCCCATACCATCGAATCAATGGCTTGCATACAGGAATGGTCTGCCGAAAGTGGTTAATGTAAATTATAGAAATTGTTTCACAATCGACCTAAAATAAATTGGTATAAAAATACAGGAACCGACGACTGTTGAAGAAAGAACATTCATTTAGCCATGAAATGTGCTAAGCTAACATGCAAAGGAGCGCGTAATCATGCGAGCATCTTAAATTATCTGTATTTTTATTTCATATGTACAAAAACAGGTGTTTTGACATGAACAATATAAACAGTTACGAGCGTTGATATAGAAATGATTTTAGTTATTTTACTCGATTTTCACAAGGCGTTCTAGATCAACTAAGAGCATCGGTATTGCCCCTGCTGTTTCAGAGTATTACCTTTTGGTATTTCTAACAAAATTCCAATAAAATTCTCACGATCATAAATGCCTGTTATTTACCGTAAGGAAAATCCCCTTAATTGCCATTTAACCTCAAACTAGAGGACGATTCAACAAGTATCGCGATAAAATAGAAATAGTTTTTTGATGATAAAACTCATTCTTGTAGTTTGCCAAATTCATGCGTTATTAATAAATAACGAAGTATTTGCAATAACAAGAGTATTAAAATAACTTCCAATTTTTATGTTCAATGAATAAGAAATCTTGAATATTTGAAATAGCATTTAGGCTTAAGTACCTAAAATAATTTGTGATTTTTGTGCTCACAAATTCAGTAATTGAAAATGAAATCATAGGTCTCGGTGAGTTCCGAATATATCATTTGACATTATTGTAAAATATGCAGTTTTATTCGTGAAACATATTCACGAAATCAAATCAACTACTAGCACATTTGATCAATTTCCTTTACTTTTCTTTTGATATTCCACCCAACGAAACAATTTTACCTACGGAAATTGACGATTTGAGATAATTCAAATACAATGCTAATATGCCATGCAGTGGTGCGGTAGCTGCATTATGACGTCATTACCATCACAAACAACAACAACAGCAACAACAACAGCAGCAGCAGTGTCAGTAGGAACCATATTGGTGATAATTAAAACAAACGGGGGTGATAATTAAACAAATATTTATAATTGTAGATAATTGATCGTTGCGTAAATTCTTATCTACCTTAATTACCTACGTAATTGGCATTTAATTATCTTGTCGATAATGTTTTATAACATGCTGTATGAACATAAAGGAACAACCTTGCAGTCCATATATCTACGGGGAATCTATTATTGACATTGATAAGATGAATAGATATATTATGTCGATAAGGAATAATACATGTGATGCAACTAAAACCACCGACTGGACATGGCTGCTCAAACTGCGTTAAAAAACATTAAACATTACTTTTCCTTAGGGTTTACTCTATTTTTCTATCATATTCGGTCAAATACTATGGACAGTTTACCCAACCACTTAGTCCTGCAATGACAAACCAGTTCTTATTATTTGGCAATTTAATGACACACTCGTGCGCAAACAGAACACCTGGCTAGTAATCTCATGAACTAACATAATCTGCATGGCCAGTACATTGCGTCCTGAAATACTACGCTATCAGCATGGCTGAATAACCTTAATGACCATGTGTTTGGAATAAGCAGGCATGTCTGATGTTTTGTTTATTAGTACACATATTATATTTAGTATAATATCAATACAATTTTCATTTACTGTACATATAGTTTGATCAGAAATCTGGTTTTCCAAAGATGAACATTTTGTCAGATAAATCAGAGACTATAGATACAAATGAAATTTCAAGTTTCAAAGCTTAGACTTGATGCCTCTCCGGACGAATACATGTACTATTTTTACTTCAAACTAACTCAAAGAAAATAGAAGATTTAATACACATTTCATTTCACTTGGAATAATTTACCTTCTATTAATGCTTGGCTTTTTACTGATAGAACATTTAATAATACGCATTCCAGTTTCTCTGTAATTAGCATCGCGGAATTTGTATACTTGTTGCATTTGCCTATCAAAAACACCAGCAGTTTCATGCAGTGTATACAGCATATGTAATTGATTATAACGAAAACAAAGGTATATTGTCTTTGTTTAATAATGACACGAGACAGGAAGCATGTTGTATAGATAATGCATAGGTACTTTGGGAGATACCACGTGGTATAGGCTTACTAGCAAGTTGCAACAATACAATGTAATATTACTAGGGTAATTATATCTATCCATCTAATCTATCATGATAATAATTATATATATATTTATATACTGATGAGATTAAAATATAGCAGACTAAAGATGAAACTTAAAGTGTTTCTATTATTTTAAACCTATTGCTTTTTAAATATGATAGGCTGGCTGGTAATTATATATATTTATATACTGATGCGACTAAAATATCGCATACTAAAGATGAAACTTAGAGTGTTTTAATTGTTTTAAACCTATTGCTTTTTAAATATGATAGGCTAGCTTGCTTTTTCATGCACGTCGTCAATGAGCATTTGTGTTGGTCAGATATACACTTGTGTGTCCTATATATTGCTACTATCATTTGTCTCTATTATGCAATCCGTCTTAAAATAAATAAGTATTATAGTATTGTATTAAATGCATGTTTCACTAATTTCTAAATCTCGTTAGTTTGTAAACTATTATTCATACCACTGACTACACTTATCATTGTGATAACAAATACTAACGTTATCACAGGCCTGGCAATTAGCAATCTTTTTCAAGTCTGAAAATCCAAGTTTCAAAGTCTGAAATTCCACTTATCAATATAGACAAACAAGGGAAAATTCAGGATTCAAAACCCGAAATCAGGCTCAAGTCCGAAAAATACCAGGCATGTTATCACCACTAACACTTGAGTTATAGGATGTTATTTCGTGGTATGGGAAATATATTATATTTTGGAATTGTTTAACAAGGTGGTATGATACTTGAAGTTAAAGTTGGTACATGTTTGATGTATGTAATGTTGTCTTTACAATTCTACTTAATGTTTGAAGTAATTACACTGGTCTTCAAACACCATGAGGTTTCATACGTGTGTATGTTTCAATAAATAGATAAGTAAATATATTATGTTGTTGTTGAATAAAACACGTTAGTATTAGCCAAACTAACAGTAAATACTACGGAAGTAACAACAAACACACTAGCGAGAACAACAATATAAACAATAACATCATTAACAAAACCACTTACAGAAGCAACATCAAAAACAACAGTAACAACAAGCAACAACATTAGGAAGCGTTGATACAATGACACATGTTTCTGTTGTTTCAATGTTTTACTGTAGAGGGCCTTACGACAGATTGACAATTATGTTTAGTATGTTCCCTCTATAAATTCTTTATATAAAGTCTTTATTATTATTAATTATTTATTACATAGTGAATTTCGAACAACAGTAGAATGTAAACATTGGGCATTCATTAATACAATCGTCTATAACCTGTTTGGACACACCACGTGGTATATGTAGTAATGTTTGGCTAAGAACGCAAGTAAAAATCTGTCAACAAAACATTTAAAGACAACCGTAAGTATTTTATTCTTTGAGCGATTTTAACGAGGCAACTTCGACGCACTCTCAATGCAACTGAATTTTGTGCAATATCTTACATAGTGTTATAGTTAACATTCTTAGGCGTCACATCATTAGTGGTGGCAGCGGTGAGGTCAATAAACAACCTTGCAACCAGTTGCCACCTTACAGCGATCACCATGTAACGTCAATAATATTGTTCGTATGTATGGTAGAGTGTAATGCTGTTTTACCACTGATCCAGGTTCGAGTAGCAGATTTATATGTTTTATTCTAGACATCGGTTGTCAGCTGCGTGCCGGCATTAGATAGACAGGTCGCCGTACATGACTGTCTGGTCACGACAAACCATGACGGAGATTTCAGATTGAGAGAGTCTACAAGATGCAAACACAATGCAAAGAATCAAAACAAGTAGCGATGTAATAAATAGCATATTTGATTTATATGCATGTGTCGCAATGACCCCAATATAGTGGTGGTGATCGCAACCGTGTGGTCGTAAAAACGCTTGCAAAAATCACAACAGTAATGTGTGTTCAAACAAATTTACGATAATATCCGAAAGAAATGCAAATTATATGTCAATTACCTTCATCGTCCGTAACATCCGTGTATTTACTGTAATCCGTGGATCTGTCAACCGGTACAAGCGTCTTGTTGTCATCAGTGACGACATGGTCGAAACGGCCGGTGAAATCCAAACATTGTCCATCTCCGTTCAATCGCTTCTTCTGTTGCTCTCTAAATGTCTCTTTTATTTTCTTCCATATTTTGTATCTTTTGTTTGTGAGCAGAAAGGCTTTCGGCATGTTTGTGTTTTATTATTAAGTCCCTGTTTAAAGTTATATGAATGTTATTAAGTTAACACATCATATATTTTATAAAAACTATGCAAATGTATAATTAATATCCAAAATTCCTTGACGAGGTTCCAATTGCGTTTTTGTTCTGCACGAAAGTTATTACTATTTTATTTCAGAAATTCAAAAATTTTCTAAGCTCATTTCCTAATCACTGATCGCTAACAAGTACTTTCCCAGAGCCCTGCTCACTTTCTTATAACCATCTTCTGATCATAGTAACTCACATCTCGCGTACATCTACTGTGAGATCACATACTGTGCTCATCAAGTTAACGCTAACTCGCGAATGACACCGAAGCAACATCCGTTGCCATTGACAACGGGTCTTCGTGTTCCAGACTGGTTCACGAAACAATATCGCTAACAAGTGGCCAACGGTGCGTTGCACAGTCTACTGTAAGCTGACTGGTTGTTTATTTATCTAAGACACGAGCACAGCTCGCGAGGGGGAGGGTTGTAACAGACAGGCTGTCTTCTCAAATTTCACATTAAAACAATTCTAGGAGTAGAGAAGAAAAGCTGCACAACTTATAAACCGTTATTTTTAAGAATGAAGCTGCGTTTTGGTTTGAAAGCGCCATCACTAGGGTGCTTTTTCTAATAATAAAAAATATAACTTTAAAATGTATATTCGAGACTCTTATGAAAAATGCATGCATCTTAAACATGTGGAAAAAGTATTGTTTTGTTTTTTTGACAAATCCGGTGACCCAATGATGATCCAATTTTTCTTCATTGTATTGGCCATTGGTGACGCCATATGAATCTAATAATAAAATAATAATGATAAAAATAAAATAGCGCATTTGTAATAAGAATAGAATAATATAATCTTATAAAGTGCTCCCGTGGCAGTTTTACTACATTATTATTTTTCAGTATATTTATATCAATACAAGCACATGACTGTGCACACGTGGACACCTCAAACTTGACACTGTTGTAAATTTTGCATTATGTATGAGTAACGTTGGTTCGGCTGCTCAAAGGAAAATAAAAAAGTAATTCTTATAATCATTATTCTAAAATAATATACCATTCATTTGGCGTTAAGCATGTTTCATTCCACCAGAAAGTCTTCTTTCTTAGAAGCGTTTAATCATACAAAAGTAGACAAAACAATTGAAGCTAACGGCTTACAAAGACGTTAGTATGTACTTCAAGTGGCGGTACTATACTATATCATGAGTAATAACTTGATGAGCGTAGAAAAAATAAAACATGAACACTTTTTAACCCAATTCCACTTCATACTCTTAGAATAACTTGGATTTAAACACCGCATTTCTCTTCTTACTTTTTGATTTCATGAATGCGCGAGATATCGTCTGCGAAATCTGTTTATAATTATGTAACCGTTATATGCATGTTACAGCCATAAACTCATCATAACTTATAGCATGCGTATAATTACACTTTTTCTTTTTTCTCGAGCCTGGGAAAATAGTAGAAACTCCACGCGTCTGGCACAAGACCAGGCGACGTCACGCAATCACGTGGTTTCTGTATTTATTTCAGCGTAATTTTCTTTCCTGCAATGTTTTTGGCTACCAACTTCCAACGTATGCGCGCTTATGAATGAATGTTTAAAAGATATGTTATGTGGTTACACAGGAGCTAAGAGTTCTTTTATTTGTACTTTCTAGCATTTCCCACAATTCGCTCGGTACCGGAAATCCGGACAACCAGCCTCTTTGTTGCTATAAGAGCTAACAGACGGTGTTAATCCGGATTGCATAAAAACATAAGTTCCCACTTGTGTGAATCTAAAGTCTTGAAGCATCCGTCTTTTTAGAGAAAAAAAGCGGTGGTTTGTATGTGTAATGGTACGGAAATAAGGCACTTAGTATATGTTAGTTTTTGACGCTGTTATTTTTTGCAGTGAAAACAATTTCAAACTGACGTTCCCCACCTGTTTGTCTATGAAAGCGTATAATTATATTTGAATTAATATGTTGGCAAATTCGCTATTACTGTCTGTAGCTAATGTACTATTTATAATAATTATAATTTGAAGACACTTTGATAACGTTCGTGTGAGAAAAGTGCCGAATTATGCATTTTTCTCAGCTATATGAACATTAAGGCAGTATGCATGAAGACACCATGTATGTTTACATTGTGCATGTATTTTATAAGTTAAACTAAGATTTCTTCTTTTTAAAGTCTATATAACCCCCAACGGTATTTAATTGTATTTACCGACCATTATTTACTATGATTGTGTTTGTTTCCGTGTTCTTTTTGTATGTAGGTTTTTATATGAATGTTCTTGCATGTACACGAGAGTATGTTTGCATTGCATGTCTTTGTGCTGTTTTGTGTTTTATTACCAAAGGCACTTATGTGCCGTGTTTGTAAATAAAGATATATATATTATGTATTATCTCAAGCACAATTTAATGTTTCCATTAAACTATCAAGACGAAAACATGGTATTTGTACCTACACTGGCGCTCAGCATTATAACAACATTTTCTTCCCTTTTCCCTCACGTGGCTATGGATACCATCAGTAATGAGGTGTCAATATGTACAACTTGTTCCGAACAATGACCCGACGCGTAAACTTCATCAAGAGCTATTCTATTATTGTGTTGTCTAGGCCCTGACTTCATGTAGTGTTCACAAAGAGCGACTTTAAGGAGGGGTGGAGGATGGCGTACAACCACAATAAAATTGCCGGAACATAGGTTATTTGTCTATTGTTCTAGGTGAAAAACAATGAATATTCATTTTTCATGAACTTCTGTGACATGTTGGATAGATATAAACAATCCATTTCTCCTTCGGTTGGTCAATTTTCCTAAGTGGGGGGGGGGGGGCATGCCAATATTTATGCCCCAATACCAAATCCAGAAACCGCCCATGTTAACGGATTAAAATTTTTGAAAACCTTTCTCTTCTTCAATTGAGAAATAATACTTTTCGATATACAGGTACCTGTAATTATTATTCAGTTTTATAGCTGGAAACTAGGTCATTAAGGTTTTATAGCTAAAGCTAGGCATTTCAGTCTTTTTTATAGCTGAATGCTAGGATATTCAGCTTTCATAGCTGAAAGCTAGTTCATTCAACTTTTTATAGCTGAGAACTAGGTCATTCAACGTTTTATAACTGAGATGTAGGTCATTCAGCTTTTTATAGCTGAAACTATGTCATTCAGCTTTTTAATAGCTGAAACTATGTCAATCAGCTTTTTTATAGCTGAAAACAAGGTAATTCAGTTTTTATATCTGAAAACTAGATCATTCAGTTTTTATAGCTGAAAGCTATGTCATTCAGTTTTTTATATCTGAAAACTAGGTCATTCAGTTTTTATAGCTGAAAGCTAGGTCATTCAGTTTTTATATTTGAAAACTAGGTCATTCGTTTTTTATATCTGAAAACTAGGTCATTCAGTTTTTATATCTGAAAACTAGGTCATTAAGGTTTTATAGCTAAAACTAGGCATTTCAGTCTTTTTTATAGCTGAAAGCTAGGCTATTCAGCTTTCATAGCTGAACGCTAAGTCATTCAACTTTTTATAGCTGAGAACTAGGTCATTCAACTTATTATAGCTGCGATGTAAGTCAGTCAGCTTTATATAGCTGAAACTAGGTCATTCAGCTTTTTATAGCTCAAACTGTTCGACAGCTGGGACTTGGACTTTCGACTTTAAGGATGTTGGAGCGCTTAGGATCCCACCTTCAGAATTTGCTCAAATTTTGCCAGGAAGTAAAGAAATCTATACTGACACAAAATATGGTGAAAAAACACTAGGTCACGGAACTCGTTTTTCGGGTAATCAGCCCTAATTGAAGTGTGTATGAATTATTTTTATAATTCCATGGAAATTGGTAAATTGGTGGTGGTGTTCAAATTTGACATTTTAATTTGATGTCTGTGATCTATATAATAAAATATTTTTCAATATAGTTTGGGAACACATTGTTATACATGATCAAGATACCAAAAAATGTATATTTAATTTTGGTCTAATATATATTGCCCTTTTACCCCTACCACTTTATACTTAATGCAGCAAAATAGCACACAGGTAAAATCCTAATAACTTTTTTTCCCACCTTAAACTTTTTTTAATATTGTGTTAAATAAGTCTAGTGACATAGATCTTCAAAATTATGAAATAAAACATATATGTCACCGAGGTTTCTTTTTCGCAATTTTTGTTTTAATTTTGGTTAAATGTGGCTAAAATGCTGAGAAAATCAATGAAAACGCTTAAAATAACATTTATTGAACATTTAAATATCGCGAAAACACATCAATACACAATAAACAAACATTACCAAACGAACCCGACTCCCAAAAAAGTCATTTGGCATAAATAGCAATATTTTTATTTTTTTACCCCACCCACCTATTTTGTAATGTAATAGTTTTCTCGGAATGGAAACCGTCATTCCGATTAGCATTTTCTAATTTTATTGCATAATACTTATCAAAACTGTTCAATTTGATTTATTTTATATTATTTTGACACATTTTTACATTTATAAGGCACATAACCTACTATGACAAATGACGCATGCGCATTAAACCGATCCAGCATCCTTAAGACAGCTGAGACTTTGACTTTAAATTCTCGTTTAGTTGTGTGTTGGGCATTGTGTCGTGTAATTGTGGCCTGTGTTGTTTTTATGTTTTCTGTGCTCGGATATGCTCTTGTATTTTTACTGTATTATTGATGATTCTGGTACGTACGCTTGATTGTTGTAGAACTTCTCCCCCAGAAAAAACATTCTCGTAATAACTTTCCTAATTCACCAAATTATGCAGTCAACAGTCATTATATTACCATGTACTGAAACAAAAATAAGTGTCGACCAGCTCATACACCTTTCCTCTTCTCTTTATCCCCAAGGTACTGTTTTGTCAAAGCACTTACGAAAATCTTAAAGTTACGCTCAAATTTCAATTCTTTATAATTAACTAATTTATAACTGCACATTGATTTTGTAAGGGTTCAGTAACTGAATCATTATAAGTATTGCAGCTCCATTTACCAAACTTTATACTTGTAAACAAATAATAAATAATTTAAATTTGACCAGTCCTTTGATACAACACTTCCCTAGACCCGGAATTACGAGTCGGGTCGCACTGTCGTCAAAATAGTTCTCCGTTCAGCTGTTGATATACTGTCATATGCTTTTCAGTATTACAGAAATCGGAGGGACTCGAGCTCAAAACTAGTTATTTTGTCAAACGCTTGTGGAAGCAAGAAGATGTTGTTCAATTTTAATAAAGGGTATATAGACAGAAGTACAAACATTACAGATTACTTCACTATTGGATAAATGTAGACAACACTATGTTTGATTACTTTCGAGACGTTAAAACTTTTACCGCTAGATATATTTCAATATGCATACATAAGCTGATAGTAAGGGAGATACTTTTATTTATAAGTAAAATAGTTTTCCGCGGCTAGATAGCTTACCGACCAGTACTAGCGACTGCATTACCGGTTAATCTTACCTAAGAAACGTGCACGTAACAGTTTATTTACAATGATATATGACATTCTATATTAATTGTAATTATTGTAATGAAGCACATCCCCTAGCGTGATTCCGAATAAGCGAGACCAGTTTACGTAACAGTCCAAACAGATGATAACACTGTTCATTCATATAAGCCAAATTGATCACGTGACTTTATGCATCATGGTCTGGATGACACATAAGCCAATCAGGCACTGATACGTGGTCACGTGCTTTATGCTTTATGCAACAATACCCTTGGTATCTAGGCCGCGGGTAATAATCCATCGAATTGACTTAGATTTCTGGGTATGAAAGTATCTTCTGAAGGTGAATTATACTAATCTGTAGTGTGCAGACGCTGTGTAATTATGTTTATTTTGTCAGGTCATAGAATCTGCGTTACAATGCTATTGAACGCTTCTACATATTAATTTCTTAGGGACGAAATAACATGGACTTTGTGATTTAACACACGAAATTAAATCCCACACGCATGCTCAATGTTGTTTTTATATTTATTTTGAATCTGAAAACTGCGAACCAAGAAAATCACTGGGGGTTTTACCAATTTTTTTTTACCAAAATTGACGCAATGCATTCAACATACATAAATAATTATGCCTTTTGGTAGAGTTATAGCTTACATTGTACATTGTAATATGATTGAATGATGACTCAGGGATGGTTGGCGAAAAGTGAAGTCAGACATTGCACACTATTGTTAGACGCAAGACAGACAGTGTACCTGTTTATAATTATAAACCAGTAGGAACAAAACTCTCGAGGGCATGAGAAGTGTTGTGTCATAATATCTGCCGCTCGGGTAATCTGTTTGCAAGAACGAGGGACGATTTAAAAGTTCACGAAGTTTGTTGGAACTTTTAACGAAACATTGTGATTAACATTTATTATACTCATTCATGACGATTAAAAAATGTATAAGAAATATGCAATATAATTATATTACATACACGTGGGTGAATATTGCTCGACCTTTTCGCCATTCAATAATTATCCGGAAACTTTTTAATCACCCCTCGTGCTGGTTGCTCAGCTCAAGAACATTTTTGAAAAAAAAACTTTAATAAAAAATCTTGTATTCGCTGAAAGATACATTCCCCATAATTAAACCCCTATCCATCAGCATTGCATTGTGTTTTCGATTCATAAACTTTGCCGCAGTTGATAACAATTGTGAGGAAAATGGAAAACATATTGTTGTAACACAAAACCAGAAATAATGACTGTGTATCCATATTGTAGACTTATCCATGCAGCATTGACCGTATGTAATACGTACTGTGACTTCACTAGGTCTATAATCAACATCTTAACCAAGGTACGAAGTTAGTGTTATATATAAATATAATCATTTTGAAAGTCATAAATTGTATTTTCAGTTCTGACGAAGGCCCTTTGGCCGAAACATTAAAGATTGTGAACCCAAGCATCACATTTTGTGAAACGTCTACGTCCCTATATATATAATAGAATAAATGGTGAAGAATCCCCAATAGCGCAATGGTAGAGTATTAGTGTGTGGGAGCCTGTGCGTTCAGTGGCTCCCTCCCTAACCTCTGACCTCGGTATATCAAAAACGAAATGGCAATGGTAGCAAGTACTCACACTTAGAGCTCAGCATCAAAATGGTGGACCAGATTGTTCTACTCTCAATGCCGCCATTGTGACGACGAATAACATTAGGACTGAGGTGTTGAGGGCCAATTTATTTAATTATAGAACATGTTTCGTAATAGACCTAACGTAAATAAGTATAAACCAATGAATGAAGAAAGTTGAGAACTTAAGTCCTTTGACCTCATTTAATACAACCATGTAATATTGGCATAATATCTCTAAGTGCTAGCAAACGGTTTCAATGACGGTTTTGATAATTATGATGACGATATAATCTTTCATCTTGTATATCTTACATTTCACTGAAGGGTTGGCAATATTCAAAGTACTTACAGGAATGCTTGACATTCGTTCATCGCACCAAACACAATGGGCATGTAATATTGAGTGTAAGTGTAACCTTCGTTAAGACATCGAAGGTCGACATGTGTAAAACATACTCAACATGTGTATGTTTGTCTCTGGGAGTTAACTGTTTTATGTTAAGTTCAATCACAAACAAAGCCACTATCTACCCTTGGAATCTAGAACGTAGGGTCTTAATGTCATGAAAAATCATGAGCCTACCATTGTATTGTTGTTGTTTTTTCGAAAACAAAGACATTTGATGAATTCAGTCGGACGTGTATGATTTTTTTCTTGGGAAGAAGATGTATTACTCTAGGAATGCAGCACATGAAGGCGACACAGAAATAGATTATAGCCGCTGCAACTGGTATGCAACAAATGCAGAAAACAATTCTTACTCGGGTGAAGTTCTGGAGGAAATGAGGGTACATTGTACAAGAGTGTCGTGCGGCGTTGGTAAACACGAGTTATACACCGCTTTCTAAACGACGTTGTAAACTCGTGGTATTCATCAGCCTGGGTACTGTTGTACTAACATTGCGTAAATGTCGCGTAAGTTTACGCATATATTTGTCACTTACGCAAATCCTTAGTTTTACTAATCGATCGCAAGTTGTTGCATACATTTACGTAAAAATATTGAATATTGAACGTAGACCGGGCCACAATATTACCAATATAACGGGAACCAGAGTGAATAAATATACATAAAAGTTCGATAAGTTTTGATGATTAAACAGGTTTATATTACTAATCACGGTCTATAACAACAAGTGACGGTCGAAAATCAACAGTGCGTGGCAAAAACTCCTCACTATAAAAAAAAATACGTTCATATTTGCTATTTACGCTTACTCCGACCTTGCGTAGAATTACGCCAATACTTACGACATAACATGAGAAAAAATATCTTAGTAAAACGCATTTGCGCAAATATTATCGACGAACGCTAGCGTAAATGCTTTGTAAAACAGTACCCAGGAGCCAACCATCCGGGGAACAAAATCAGTTTCAGTTTATTCATATAAGTACAAAGTCCTGAAAAATACAGGAAAGATAATTAAACAAAACAAATTTACAATAGCAATGTTGCTGTCACAGTGACATTGGGTAAACGCCATTAAACAATGTTTTAGAATATTTATAGTAATAAAAAATGAAACAATTTCGATAATAAAAAGAGAAAATTAATGTTAATCAAATCCCTAACGGATATTCAATTTATTTCTATTGTTCATTTTTTGATAATGCATGTTTCAGTGTGTATTCAAACGTTTTTTAGAATTTACTTTACAGCCTGTTCGGCTTATCCAAACGTTTGGAAAGGGATGTCTGACGTAAAACATGCAGAATTTGAATGAAAACTATTACTGGTGTCATCAAGGCTGTTGGTGCTTTAAGGTAAAATGAAATTTGTTCCAATAATTATCAGTTGTATTGCCATTTGTCTAACGAAAATTCATAGAATCTACGTCATCAATGTCAATTACATGTATTTATACTTTAAAACGACGAATGACGTACGTAGACTAACGCATTGGAATTTAGATAGTATTCTAAACAATGATGTCTTCGAAAACAGAAAAGGCTACCATTTGGGCAAAATTATCACGCAATTCTTTATTAACAACAAATGTTGAGTAAACGTCGTTGATACCAATTAAGCAATAACAATGATAATTAAAATATAATGTTTCTTTTCGGAATTCCAGCAAAAATTCAAATAAGAAGTCTTTTGGAAATTACTGTGCAGATTGCACTTCGGTGCGTGATTATGAATAATACGGTCCCAAGCTATACAAATGCGTTCGGTTTTTTGCATAATTTTTACAAGACCTTTGGAATCCAAAATGGCTTCCAAGAATTCCAAGATGGCTGCCGGTTTATTTATCCGGTGCTGGAAATGTGATTTATTTTCTGCTCTATTATAAGTTTAACAGATCATGACTTTAGGTTTTTTTGTAGACACGTGCAAAAAGATTGTATGACAACTAATGTTGTTGTTGACGAGTATTCTACTATTCTCATTATCATTATTAGATGAACTAAAGGTAGTTTTAACGATGAGGTAATAGTTGACGTGTTGTATAACTACCCCTGTCATTATACGAGAGTAGATCTAATCATGCTAACTGATTGCGTTTCTTCAGTTTGCAGAATCCACTATTCACCAAAACACAACGAATAGTGTAAACACTGGTCCATAAGGATACATGTTAGCTATTTTCGTGCACTCAATCCGTGCTCAAACTTCAAAATTAATGGTTCTAATGTTCAGTAAATGTTTTTGTGCTTTACTAAAACGTTTATATTAGATGACAGCCTTAAATAAAGCAGTTGAATGTTTTTGATGGAATAACGCTGATTCGGTTGTTATGCTGTAAAGGAGCATATCAGGTTTCATGCTCAAATTGGGCGGAGCATAAAAAAACTGTATACTCAGGAGGCATTGTCTTTGTTAAGCACGAATTTTCTAGGCTCTCATGCATATAACTTGAAATTTAGTATTTCTTTTTCATTGTTTTGCAAACATATTTTGAAACTTTATTTTACAGTGGTTTGTTTAAAATGCATAGAAATGTAAAATTATTAGACGGAATAAAAGGCATTCTCCTTATTGGCGCTGACATATTTGAAGAAGAATGGTGAACTGGCTTCTCTGCGTCCACACCCTCGTGACGATGGATCATGGTAATAATGTGTTGTCGATAGTGATCGATATAAATTGTAGAGCTTGACTAAAAACAAACTAGTATAATTTATGAACTCACAAAATAAGCTTTTGACTAATACTTCCCCAAAACTATGAAGTTTTTACAGTAATATGTTTAACAATGCAGACATGATTCAGCAAGTTGATTGAAATACATATTTACAACTGCTTTATTAATTAACAGATACATCATAATTATATGATAATTTCTAACGCTGAAATAAGGAAATACACGTATGCAAACAAGTCTAATGAAACACTAGACAAGTATTGCATTAACAGTACTTTGCAGTCCTCATTTTCTGTAGGTTTGTATACGTTTTGTCTGGAACTAACATGTTCCTTTAGTATCCACTCCAACAACAGGAATAATATAATATACGTAAGTCAGACTTCCGAAGTGGTGAACAAATCGCTTGCTTAGAATAAGAAAGTTGTAAGTACAAAATCGATGTTTTGAAAAAACAAGAAAAAGATGTCGGAAAACTACTCTTAACGTATGGAGTACAAGCTTTTTAAAGTCAGTTTGGTCAACATAACCATTTCCGAGTTTCATGAAAATAGGCTCATAAGAAGCACCGTGTGATGCAGATTTCAAATATGCATGAGTCTTAAAAGGTCTCAAGTCGCACTTACGACCTTCTCATTCTAAGCCAGCGAAGTGACTGTTAAAGTGAAATCGTGCCCGTATGGTTCCAATTTTCTTAATTTGAAAATGTGTTCTAAAGATTTTTTTTCCATAAGCTGACCTCAGCTTACTGTTTCTTCTATATATATACGCTCCCTCTTTCGTAAGATTTCATTCATTCTGAATGTAGTTTATTTTGTAGAAAATCCAGTTAACCCTAAATGAAAGAACATAAATCACGGTGCAATTTTCTTATCGTTGACCAGTTATCTTCCAGACAACTGCCACATACCAGTCTGCTGATAGCCAGTAATTTGAAATTAATTTTCTCCCTACGACGCCATCGATGTACCGTTAGATTTTAAAACGGACTGGTCAGCAATGGACAGTAGACAGAGAAATCTACAGTGGGGAGTAAAACAGGTGGGGCTAATTAAATTGTTGATTTCTAAGTGTCAGACAACCGTTAGAACGTTTTGACAGGCATATAAACACGCTGAAAATGTAAAAGTTCGCCATTAACACGGGCGGAAGAATGTTGGAACGAACAGCGGTGCAGCTGTAATATTCACACATCGTCACAAATCGCATTTGGTTTCGATGAATTGTATTATAGGTTACGAATTACGGGCGCACCACACATACCAGGTTATCTGGCATGTTTCGTGGGAAAAGTGTCTATACTGACATCAAATAATAGACAAAAAATCGTAAAAATGACTGAGATAGTCCAATTTATAATGTGTCTGGGTAATTAGCGAGCGTCGTTCTAACATCTTATTGTTCTTAGTAATTCCAAATAACGTTCCGGAATAATGAATAACATTAGCGAAATCACATTACGGCAAACATGCCACTTAAGATCAGTCCAGTAATTTGGAGTTTAATAGAAACGCAAATGATACCTTTCATATATCCAGACTTTGTATCATCTTATTAACATTTACATATCCTTAGGACTGGCTATATCCGAATATGCAGTAAGAACATTTCGAATGCGAAACTAGACAAAACTATATACTTGTACGAATAAAGTTCGGTACGAATTGATCGATGGGAATTCAGTTTCATAAAAACCCGTCTAATATTTCATAGCTACTGAAAAAGCATTCATCAAAAGATGCAAATATTAAAGTAAAAAGTAAATTTACCGAGTAAAGAGATGAAGATATATTTCCCAATAGTGTTTTACCATTTAATTTCATCACTATCAATTTGTTTCCAATTAGCAATGTTTTGTATCATCGACATAGAAGACATAAATTAAAAAAGACCAAAGATAATTATTATAGGGTTTTCTTTGAAAAGACCAACATCTCATTCTTTACCTACATTCAGTTTCAAATTAGATACTTTTAAGTGACATACGGCATTTGTTGCAACGAATGCCGTCATAACAAAAAGTAAAGGAAAATAAAAAAATGGCTAACAAGGACTTGGGTTCATTAACTTGCAAAACAAAAAATGCAAAAAAACTTCTCAAGCAGAGATAGACCACAGCATAATTATATGTGATAAGTTTCATTTTTTGTAGAATACTTCTCGTATTAAAACATGCCCCAAGTCATGATTACTCCAGGAAAAAGTCAGTTTTTAAGCAAGGAATGATAATTGTTGAGTACCCCATTTCAGCGAAACACCGCATGATTTTCGTCAAAATTTCATAAACGATAAGAAAACACCATTTGCACATTAACAAGTTTGTAGCGGGATTATTTATGCGTAGAATTAAGCGCCCTTGGACCGCTAATGGTTGAAGCGACGACAGGTGACGCTCGTTTTCGACATAATTAGTCGGCAGCTCATGTTCATTATCATGGCGCATGATAACCCCGAGATACCAGGGTTCAAGTCTGACTCTTAAACACTGCCACCGTCTAGAAAGTTAGCATATTTACGGTACATTCGCTCTGATTTTATGACGAACATCAATTGTTGTCCAATCATGTCACGTGATAAACAAAATGGCGGCGGTTGTGATTTGTTGATCTGTTACGTGAATCAGAGAGAAGCTACGATGATGATGGCCATATGCTACCGTTGATGGACGTTCCATTACTTTGTCATCTCTACTAAATGCTGCAACATGAGTAACATATCCAAGACAAGCCAAGTTCGATGCTTCCAGTCACATAGTCCTCATAGTTATCATAACATTTCAATTTCTTATCATTGACATGTAAATTGTATTAAAATGTATAAGTGCAATAGATTGCTGGTTATGCACTTAGCTGAGTAATGGCCTAAATTCGCTGGTTTAGAATGAGAAGGTCGTAATAGGACTCATGCAAAGTTGAAATCTGCATCACAAGACGCTTCTTATGAGCCTTCATTGTATTTCATGAAAATCGGAACTGGTCATGTTGAACAAACTGAAGTTGAAAAAGCTTGTTTTGCCATAAGCAATGAGTAGTCTTCAGACAGTTTCTTCGTGTTTTCTCAAAATATCGATTTTGTACTTTTACCTTCTCACTCTAAGCCATCGAATTGTATGGCTTCCTACTGTATAGAAAGGTTGTCTATATACATAAACCATGGTACCGTAAGTTCTGGGCTTGTCCAAAGCATATCAAAGTCTGATCCTTGGCAGCGACATATTAAAGTCTTAGTCGTTCAACTTGTACTGGTAAAGCCCCCCTTCATGGCTTGCAACGAAAATGTTCTTTCTTTGATTGGTTAGCCTATTGTAGAGATCTCGTGACTTGGTGACATTCTCCGTATAACTTCCAACGAAATACAACCTGCAATGTTTCCAGTGCTTGAGACACACACGCGGTGCTTAAAACACGCGGTACAATGCAGTCGTGTCAAGGCATACTGAAGTTGCAGGGGACATACTATTGGCTGATTTTCGGGCTGCAAAAACAGCCAATGAGACAAGGAAGCATTTCTGTCAGTCTCAGGGCCTAGACAACATACAGCATCAAAGGTTAATGCTGATATATTGGGTTGTGGAGTCATGGCCCTTTATTCTCCCCCACTCCTCCAATTTTTATATACAAAAGGGACCACAGCATACACAGTATTTTTAAAACTAATGCAATCCTATATTTGGCTCCATTTTACATAAATAGTATACATGCGCTAGGTTATTTCAGCAAGAAAAGTGCCCCCATACCTCTGGAATGTTTGCTATTCGCTGTCAAACTTTTTCGCGGTTTCTAACAACGCTAAATGTGCACTTTCGTCAGTGGTTGTAAGCTCCATTATGAAGAGTAGCCAATCCTTCAGGACCAGGTGATATTTAGTTTCTATGATTTTTCAAAATATTAAACACCTTTTTACAAAATAAATACAAAATTGGGTTTTTTAATTACCAATTTAATTTTTGATGCCAATAAATAAGCCCTAGACTAAATATATGTTATTTGCAGTGACCCCAACATCCTAGTAAGTCCCCTGCCACCTTGAATGCAATAGGACCGTGTATCGTAATGGCGGAAGTGTCACATGATTAACAAAATGGCGGCGGTCAATAAATCGATCATTGAATACTCTATCAAGCTGATTGAAATTACGTCTACAGAGATCAGTTGCCACCACTGTTTGGTAAATGTTTTGATGTGGTTACCATTGTCTATCTGTATATAAAAGTAAATAATTATCAGAGCTGCCTCGTAAACGCGCGATAAACGCATGATAACACAGATGAAAGTGAGAGTTTTTTGTAACATAAAATTATCATAAATTCAGCTATCATGTTACGGAGTTGAAATTATTTTCTTATCACTATTATGGCGTGCTTAACCCTAACTCTGAAACATTACACCATTTTCAATTTTAAAATCCAGATATAAAGTGCTTTAAAATAATAATTATTATTATTTCGGTAGATTTGACGATAATCGAAAATCACGCCAGTGTAACGTAATTCTCGCGAGTGTTTCTACTTGTCTTATCGGGCACCGTCGGCGGCTTTCCATACATGTCGTGCTGAGTATAAGCTGATTATATATCAAAACAGTAATTATTTGGTTTCACACCTGCATCTTGTACAGAAGCGTGATGTATTCGTAATATCTTACACGAGAACACGTGCTACAAGGCCTATAGGGGTGGGCTGATACAACTTTTCAGTGGTCGAGTGGTTGCGACGTGGGGTACCCAACTGAGAACCGATATTAATGAAATGTTAAACACACTTCTAGAAATGAATAAACTAATAAAATTCTACATTAAACTGTAATTTTACGCATGCTTTGTGCTCGTGCATATCTGATTCACACATTTTTGTCTTACATAATATGAGTCGTACGTTGAATTTCTTGGTATTATCGCTGGCTTAGAATTAGAAGGTCGTAATTAAGTACAAATTCAATATTTTTCGAAAACAAAAAAAAAACGGTCTGAAAACTACTCTTTGCTTATGGAAAAACAAGCTTTAAAACTTCGGTTCGGTCAACATCACCAGTTCCTATTTTCATAGACTCATAAGAAGCATCTCGTGATGTAGAAATTAAAGATGCCTGAGTCTTATAAAGTACTTACGACCTTCTAATTCTAAGCCAGCGATGTATGCTGACGCTCATTTGATTTGAAAGATTCGTGTCTCGATGGCATTCAGTACTTTGATATGTCTAGTCTGGTCTAGTTTCAAGAATTTAGTTGGTAATCCGAGAGAAATATTAGATATGGATGTTTAAGGGAAATGCTGAGCGTGTATAGAATGACAAAAACGAGCTAAATTCGACATCAAACTGTGATCCGGACAAAGCACTTTCTACTTTTCTGATATTGAAAAAAGTCGTTATTATGTAATTTGAATTTTATATATAATATCTACCAGGGACTTTCCCAGTTCTTATCTTGTTTTATCTGAGTCATCAAGAGCGGTGTTTAGGTAACCTAACCAAAACCAACCCCGATAATATCACAGCGAGAAAATGTGTTTTTCTGATCATGCACTACGAATAAAAGCGATTACAACGATATTGTGAATGATTAGTCGTAGATTATCAAACATTAAAAGATTACATGATATTACGCGTTTGTTAGATTTGGGATTTTCAACACAGCTCAACAAAGCATTACGTCTTTGGACGACAAAGCCTTTTTCTTGCATCTTCCAAAGAGAAATAAGCAATCGCATAGAGGTGATAAGTTTTCTTACAGAAACAAATCCTGACACGATGAAGGCGGTCCTCGTGCCAAACAAATCCCAAACAGCGTCGGAGAAATACGATATGACCATAGACACAAACAAGAAAAATAAAACATCAAAGGACGCTTTCTAGAAATTAAAAAATGGCGAACAGACCATAACTCATATAGAAATTTGAAATCTATAGATAACACGATTAGTACAATTACAACATTTTATTTGAACTGGTTTCTACGCAAACTGCGTACATGCATACAGTATCCAGTGTGTCCGATTACATGACCTAAAAAGCCGGTTAGAGGCAGCTGTAGTGTTTTAATGATCAATCCGTCTGTCATCGGTCAACAATTCTACTTTCTACACAACTTTGGTCTAATCTTTATGAAACTTGGTCACAATGATCATGTCAACAAGATCTAGGCCAAGTTCAATATTGGTTCATTTGGAGTCGAAAGCTAGGTCACTAGTGAATTGAACATCGACATGTAGTATTCAACCACACTTGATCTACATGCGTCTGTTTCACGGTATGATACATCGCTTTTGAGTTCCGTCAGAGCCAATGAGAGCGTTACACGGGTTTTGAGTTCCGTCAGAGCAACTTGGGCATTTTTGCGGATTTACAAATTCCGTGAACGAGAAAAACAAACACATTTAACACAATATAACCGAAATTTAATCGTAGAGTATGTAAGCATGTTATTTTTTCTTTTGGTTATAGCAGATATAATATTAGAAGATCATAATTCCGGTACCATAATCACAATCGCAGATAAAAAAATATAAATAATTTTATAACAAAATCTTGACTCATTTGAATATTGTTTATTTTTTATTGTTATTATCTTTGTTGGAAGCACTTGGATGACGTAATACTTGTATTTTAAACGAAAGTTTGTGTGTTGTTATAAATTCCGTTACTTGCAAAAATTGTGTTCACGTGAAATACGACGTATTAGAGTTTAAGATGCTCAAAATGAAACTTCTTTTGAGAATGATAATTATGTTCTTCGAACAAACACATTATACGAGTATGAATAAACTACTAGTGCTGTATCACACAATAGAAGCACATGGTTTCATTGTCTGCAATGTGTGCATGCGTACAATAAATCTTGTTGAGATAAACAAGAACACTGCTTGACCACCACTGACCACCAGCACGAGTCGGGTTCCGAACGAAGTTGTAAACAATCAAATATCACTCATCTTACAGACGAGATCATAATTTATCTGTAATTGATACGGCAGGTGGCGCTGCATTGTAGATCTAGATCGCCCAGAAGCTTGGACATAACAGGTGCATGTTGATGATTGAAGGCAGACGGTAAGCAATGCTAACATACCTGTTGTGTGTCAATCATAATGATCTATATCGATGAAAGCTACATATTATTGAAATGTAAAACAATAGAGAGTGTCTGCATTGATATGCTACAGATAGTGGAAGATAATGAATTATTATCTATATAATGTTGAAGAAACCAATTAACCTGCATGTACAGTACAACCATTGTAGAGCAACACCCCTTGGGTTAAATTTCGAGTAAATATTATCTTAGGGAAATTTTGAAGGTGTGACCGTGCCACATGTTTGATGTGACACCGCCACGTGTTTGGTGTGACCCTATCATATGTTTGATGTGATACAACCACGTATTTGATGTGACACTACCACATGTTTGATGTGACACCATCACGTGTTTGATGTGACAATACCACGTGTTTGATATGATACTACCACTTGTGTGATGTGACACTACCACGTGTTTGATATGACACTACCACGTGTTTGATGTGACACTACCACGTGTTTGATGTGATACTAACACATGTTTGATGTGACACTGCCACGTGTTTGATGTGACACTACCACGTGTTTGATGTGATACTACCACATGTTTGATGTGACACTGTCACGTGTTTGATGTGACACTACCACGTGTTTGATGTGATACTGCTACCACATGTTTGATGTGATACTGCTACCACGTGTTTGATGTGATACTGCTACCACGTGTTTGATGTGACCGTACCACATGTTTGATGTGACACTACCACGTGTTTGATGTGACCGTACCACATGTTTGATGTGACACTGCTACCACGTGTTTGATGTGATACTGCTACCACATGTTTGATGTGATACTACCACGTGTTTGATGTGACCGTATCACATGTTTGATGTGACATTTACACATGGTTGATTTTACACTGCCACGTGTTTGATGCGACACGTCCACTTTTTTTTGCCACACCATGTTTGATGCAACTTATGTTTAATGCATCGCGTGTTTGAAGTGACGAGCATATTTGATGAGACTGGTGTTGTGTTTGGCATGTGTTTAATGTGATAATAACTCTCGTTGGATGTAAATCGTTGTTTGTTCTGATCGCCTTTATAATTGCATATCTGTAAGTTATTAATGTAATCGTTATTAAAATGTTATAGTCATGTTTTATGCACATACTTTGTACTTTGTAAATATTCTGTTAGATATAAGTGTAACCATTCATTACAGTATTAAGATGCACATTATGATACCCTATTCTTTTATAGCATGATAGCCGATCGTAACATCAAAATGCGATTTCTTTACCTTTTGTAAGGTAACTGTATCATTGATTTAGAGAAAAAAAACATATTGTTTTCGAAATTTATTAATCATATAGAAGGTGCAATTGTCAAGAATTGACCAGGTATCAAAACAAGAATTGGCTTTCGATATCTTCATGAAGTAATTATATTAATAAAAAACATGACTATAACTACTTCCATGCAAAATCCTATCGAAATTGGTCAAGTAGTTAAAAAGTTATGTCATAAATACGTATCACGGTGTCCGCCCGATCACTGAGGTGCATCCAATAAAAACAAAACATAAAAATATTGAGGATATCATCTATAGATGTACAACCACCTTCGAAATATGACCTTTGGGCGAGTTCATTTGCTAAGGTTGAAACGATATTTACCGTTATTTTTCCAATATATTATGAATATATCTTATAAATTCACGTTATCTGTCAAGTTGACAGCGTGGCCTAGTGGTTAAGGTGATCTATACTCTGAACTAGTCTGTACTCAGAACATTTCTATGGAAGCCCTGGAGGGCACTTTTGACTTAGGTGTTGTGACTTGTAACTTATGACTTGTGACTTAGAACTTGTGACTAATGACTTGAGACTTACGACTTGTGACTTACATTTTATAAATAAATCTGCGCGCACTTCTTTGGACAGCGTGGATGGTAAAGGATGATGTCTAAATCGGAATTACCTGATAATAGTCTATAGTGAGTCAGGTAAGTCGGTATTAGTTTTGTTTGATTGAACTCATCATTGTTGAAGGCCCCGACCCGTTATTCTGAATTGTTAACACAATTAACTAGAATACCCTTCATGTAATAGCATAATTTCCCCTGGCATAGCTGTGTCTTATACGAGTACATGTGCATACATAATTATTATGGTTTGCTTCCTTTTCGTTATCATGTGTGCGTCTCATTCGCGATGGATAGTTCGGATCATACATGGTATAATGAATTAGACTTTAAGTTTTGTTGATGTACATGTATTAATAATTATATGTTCATCTACATTTTTCCAGGTGAAGAAAATGGAATGTCCGTGTTGTGTGTGTGTGTGTTCGGTGCGTTTGGTTCGACAAATGATGTGGCGGTGCAAACCTAATTACCTGTATGTCTTAAAACCCAACAAAGCAACCGGCTCAAATGTAAACTTGGCAATTGTGTGACACTATGGGCTAGAATAGATTTTGAATGTGATTGTGTTACATGTATGTACCATAATTGTGAAGTAGAACATATAAGGTTTTGCGGACAATTCCAAGTTGTGGATATCAATACATTAACATTTATGGCGCCTACGAACTAAGCTTTTCAAGATGGCTTTATATTATTCGCATAAGTTTAATTTCATAGATGTAATGTCGGTCAGACATGTTTAGAAATAATACGCCATTTTGTCATGTTTTGAAATACATGTGACCTAAACAATCTTATATTGATTTATGTGGAATTTATTTTGAATAAACTTTGAAACTTTGTAATGCAACAGACTCTAAGTTGTCATTTTCAAATGTGTTTTTGTCTACCGTTCATCTTTTACAACATAAAACATATGTACTGCATTTCAGTTAACTTTGTATACAATATAAAGCAAAGACCAAAAACACTGTCAATTACATGATTAAATATCATTCCAAGATTTTGGCTTTAATGGATACTGATAACAACCGAAGGATAACAAACTCATATCAAATTACAACATTTATAATAATAACACTTATAATGATACATTTTGCTGTCTATAATTTTATCAAAGGTAGTGTGTATGTCACATTTTACACATCATAAGTCTCAAGTCTCAAGTCTCAAGTCACAAGTCATAAGTTACAAGTCACAAGTTACAAGTCACAAGTTACAAGTCACAAGTCACAAGTTACAAGTCACAACTCACAACTCACAAGTCACAAGTTACAAGTTACAAGTCACAAGTCACAAGTTACAAGTCACAAGTCACAAGTCACAAGTTACAAGTCACAAGTCATAAGTCATAAGTCACAAATCAAAATCTTAATTGAAATGCAGAAATAAAACAGACGTTATAACCATGCTTTACTTTACGATTAAATGAAGCATTAGACATGCATGTCAAAATTAATAGAGCAACATACACATGAAATTATACTCAAGCGGCTCAGCATAACAATACCGACTAACAACATGCCATAATTAGTTATACAAATATTTTAAATCATGGAATATGCTGTAAATTGGTGAACTTCTGAATTAAACACACGTCTTTCCAACATCCCAAAATCAATTGGAGTACATGTATACCATCAAGCTATATCATGGTACAGGGTCTTAGAGATCCTATATCATAAACATTCTTATTTTGTGCCAGTCAGTTCAGATCGGTTTGTATTTCTCTCTCGATTGTTTCAACCATAACTTCTATTTGAGTATATGAAGGTTCATAACGAGACAATACTATTGTGCTCAACTTGTGTGGGTTTATTGTAAGTATATGCATTTCTGTCCATTACAGTAAGAGAGTTGTTCACAGCCTTTTATGCAATATTCCACAAGAGATATTTTCAGGATTCCACGACAGATATTTAATTTATCTCCACCTGCAAAAACAAACAAACATTTTAATTACACTGGTCATTCTATTCACTCCTCTTAACCTAAATATTCGTCACGATTGTGACGCTAAAATTATAATCTAAAGTTGGAAATATATTATAGCAACGTCAACGCTAACTTTGTTTGCAATAACATATCGATAAAGAAGAATTTTAAACCTAACTCTTATGTAGTAGAATGAGTGTAATTCCGTGAACAATTGTTATTTAATCAAACAACTAAAACTGACTTACCTGTCTTGCTATATATATCAAAATCCGATTCACGTATCATCCGTTTTTATCCACGTTATTGTTGGGCGTAAGGGAAAAATAAAGCATGCAAATATATTTATAGTTTGTTTGGTCACAACTCCTAAGTCACAAGTCACAAGTTATAAGTCACAAGTCAAAAGTGCACCCTGGGGCCTACGCAAGTCACAAGTCATAAGTCATTAGTCACAAGTCAAAAGTGCCCTCCAGGGCTTCCATACATTTCTTTTTATATAGGCTATGGGTTCGAGTCTGCTGCTAAACTCTTTTTCAATAATTTTATTATTATAATACATGACTGCTTTTTCATATATTTTATTACTTAATGAATATTAAAAGTTGCTTTGTTTCGTTTATTTTACGATTTAAGCCTGCCCTGGATATTGTATTTATTGCTCAGATGACAATCGGGTTGAATTACAAAATATTTTCATCATTGGTTTCGCTGGAATTAGAATTGGAGTCACCACTCTAAGAATATTCTTTAGAAACTTCAACATTAATAAGCGTTTACTCAGGTAATACAGGGAGCACAGTTCGGGTGACCGTTGACCGATATCTCTGTTCAACAGTCTTGACATGGGAATGTTTTCAAGGATTAAGATACAGAAAAAATGTACAAAGGAAATAGATATATTTTAGAAATATAAATAAAAATAGACATGCACGCGAATGTTTTATTTAGCAAAATTTAAAAAATATTCAAAATGGGTGGGATTTGAACCCAGACAAAAATCTATTTAGTTTCATAAGCAGTAGTTTAGCCTACTGCGCCATGGAGGACGATGTAAGCTACAATTTCAAATAATATATTTCTTTTACGAATACACCCCTTTTACCTGGATTATTTCATTATTAAAAGTACAGTTACGCCCGAACGATTGTGGTTTATCTATACATATGTCGAATTTACCGTTGTGTTGAAACATAATAATGTGGTAAAATTAAAGAACGCAAAAGTTGGAACAGATTTACCTGGATGGCACATGTTAACTTCACTGAATGTATACGTTTAAGCCGAAAAACGAATTGGCTGCATATTTTATTGTCAAAATGACTCCATGTTTGTCAAATGACGATTTTGTGACAGCGATTTTCATTGGTTGATTATTATACGCTAACCAATGAAAATGGCCGTTAGAAAACCGTCGATAACGCAAAAACCCACATTGACCGTCCCGAAAGCGTTTTACGCCGTCGAAAACTGTAAGCAAAGTTTAAACTGAATTATATCTTATGAAGGTAATTTTAAGCTTGTTTTCAAATGCTTTCAATGCACATACGTGTTTTTGTTCACATACAGCTTAATAAAGATGCTGTAAATATGAAAACCAAAATGCACCCCAGTGACTGTTGGTCTCAATGCCTACGTAATCAACCTTGGTTATGAATATATAAATTTGACAAAAAAAATAAAAAATGGTTTTTAATCTTAATTAATGATACAGTTACCTGTGGTCAAAACGTCAATATAACATTACATTGGTAATAATGTCCATGTAATGGAATAAGTACTATCTCTCGAATATCAAACATGTGATGAAAATGTTTTATTAGTACCACCGGCATTGTGTGACTTGACTTGGTGCATATCAGCATGTTGGGTGTACGTCGCACGTGTCTGTATCACTTGCAAGACATACGTAATGTATTGTTATGGAATGTATAAACCATTGTAGAGATAATAAGAAGATAATGTGTTTACTTCTTGAATCCCAAAACGTGTATCCAGAAAAACACTGACCTTGTGTGACTTGACTTGGTGGGCATTTTAGCATGCTGGGTTAACGTTGCACGTGTTTGCATCACTTGTATTATTATATAGTGAATAAACCATTGTAGAGATAATAACAGTATATTTTGTGTTCTTCTTGAACCCCAAAACGTGTATCCAGAAACACTAATGTAGAATTTTATTAGTTTATCCAGAACAGCCTTGAACCTTTTTGTTGTCGCAAATTTTAATTACGGTAATGTCGACTCCACTTACGGTAATGCCATTAATGTAACAGGCTGTTAGTTCGTAAATTTTATTGTCGCAAGATATGAGTGGTATGAACTTATGATTCTACTTATTCCGCTTCGCGTTCACTGGAAACACGAGAGGACACATGGTCCCAGAGCACAAAAGCATTATGGCCATTAGGTAAGCAAGTAAAGATGCATTTTGCCGAGTAAAAAGGCAAGAAATGTCGACATTCTTGGAGTTGAGTGCATATTTCTCACGACATTTCCACGATTTTCAGATTGTTGCTTGATGCTTCTGCCTGCGTTACGTTATCGGTGAACTGATGTGTTTACCAGGTGGCGCTAGATGTCTGTCGGAGATTCTCAGAGCTTATCATGTGATGCTATCCCCCGGGCGCTTGTTCTCCAAGTCCATGCCTGACATCTATTGTTTCGTCAAGCGTCTGTGCTACCTGATCAGTGATGCACGGTGTAAATTGCTCAGATGAGAGATTTCTGCACTATTTGCACAATTTTTCAAGTGATATGTGCTCGGCAGATATATGCATTAACTCAAGTAGCTCTTTTCACAAAGGGTCTAAAAGTCTGCAACACTGACTGAATGTTGAAAGACAGTTAATAATAAATATAAGAAACCGTCAACAACTTGAACCTGCTATTTTGACAAAAATATTGACTTTAATATTTTCCATAGTATTACAGGATAATGTTAAATAAGCAAATTGCAAAAGAAATTATGTTGATATCTTGAGTTTTAAGGAAGTTACAGCTGTTTTTGTAGAGTCCCTATTCGGAGCTTTTTGTGTGTCGTCGCAAACGTCATTCAAACGTTATTCGACGTAACTGAAATACGTATTTCATTATTACACCATCTGATCAATTCTTGACATAAACTGTTCAAAATGGTAGCAAATTCTATGATTATGTTTCACTTTTCAAAATATATATTCAGAGAAAGGCTACTTCTGTTTTAAACAACTAAATCCTCGTTTTTCTCAATCGGAGTACTTTTCTGAAATTGATCACCATAGCAACCAAGTATGTGTTTTCGACATTATTCATAGGAAAATTTAAAGCTAAGGTATAGCACTATATGTGTCAATTACTTAAAATAGAATCAATAGATATGTATTTTTCCTTATTTTAGAGCTTTATCAAAATCTTGTTACATATAGTAATTACATAATGTCATTATAGCAGGTTTTCCTGGAGACTGGCTCAATTATTATATATAATTATATTTGATTACACGCATGTGTACGATTCAAGCTTAACTCGAACATAGTTATATTGGTCATAATATTGTGTCTATTGCATGACAAATTATCTTAACATCATCGAAATAATTTATTAAACTGTTACAAATATTATACATGTTCTTCCAAGAATCATATGTATGTGTTTATTTAACAATTTAACAATGTGTAAAGCCTAGATCCCAGTGAGGATTTTTTGCCTCGGCGATGTACTCCCGATTGAAATCAATGAGCTATCAGGACATCGGGAATAGGTTCCTCGTGGTCTAGGGGGAAACTTCGGGGAAGTCATGAGAGAGTTAGTGACCTCGGAAGGAATTGTGATGAATCGGGTGGTATCGGAAGAAATCGGGAGAACATCGCCGATGTGGAATCCCTCAGTAGAACCTAGGCTTCTGTACTGACATAAGAATACAGTTCGGGACTTTTGACTCCTTTAGACCTTTATCTTTTACCAGTTGCAGAATGATTTCCTATGACAATAACATGGAACGGTTACTCATGCTAATAAAAAGATTTCGATCATCATCACTTGGAAAGTGGCATATATACAGCACTTAAATTCGTCATATCTTGATTAAAATTTTCAAAATGTACCTCGTCTCAAAACGCATTCGTATCAAGATCATCTGCAAACTTTGCTATCGAGCAGGGACCCAAGTTACCGTATCTTATCAGTAAAACAACTGTCGGCTTTTCTTTGTCGTTGTTTTCTGACGTGTTTGTGTACCTGTTATCATCGCATTATTGCATAAAATTTGAAGTGGAAGTATAAACGAGCAGATGTTCCGCTTAACACCGAAATGTTTATATTTTACAGGAAGCAAAAGCTTGATTTTACTTTCATTCGCTCATTGATAAAATCTATCAAAGTTACGAAACTTTCACATTAAAAGGAAAGTATTTCACTTAGATTGATGCATTCGTAATCAAACCGTCTCGTACTAGATTATTCCTAGACATTCGATCTGGGTACGAAGCTGATGAGTTAATTTAACTGTCATAATGATCGGCTACAACTGCTGTTCGGGCAAAACAATACACAATGAATGTCTTAGTCTCAGTGGTAGATAAAATTACGTGAACTATATTTGAACTAAGTCGTTCGAAATATTAGTGTAGTATTGAGTCATTATAAAAGTAAACTGTGATGTCTGTTTAAGTTTCTTTTTCTTAAAATGGTGTATACAAAAAAATTATCTGAGGAGCAATGCATACTCCAAATTATTGGTAATTTAGTGCTCAGTGACTTCCTCATAACCGATAACACGCGCCTGGAAGTACTCTTGTAAAAAAATAGTAATGTTTTTGTACGAAGTAGTATTAAATGTTTTCACTGTATTGTGTCGAACAATAACCAAAATAGCCAACACTGATTTAGGCCTAACTGATCCCACTGACTACATACTGAATTATCCAAATGAAATGCTTGGTACAGACCTTCGGATTGAATAAATAACTGGTCCTTTTTCGCTGAATGTACACACTCACTTTGTTCACCAAAATGTGTGTAGCAATGGACTGCACTATGCTGGTAAACATTTAAGTGCGTTTAGTAATAACCGGTCTAAAACTAACGCCCTTCGGTATAAACTATTCCAAAGTGTATGTTTTAGGTGAAATGTTTTTGATATAGTGAATTGTGTAACTGGTAATTGGTATTTTATTGTGTGTCATGTTCTTGTCTGTTGCTGCTGCTGCTGCTGCTGCTGCTGCTGCTGCTGCTGCTGCTGCTGCTGCTGCTGCTGCTGCTGATGTTGTCCTGATAATAAGTGAACATTAAGTTATGGATATAAGACCCTTTCGAAATATGGAAATTATACCCAGTGACTCACAATTAAGCAAGCCCTTCGTGTACTCTGTGAAATTAAGTCTGAATTTGTTAGAACGCAATACTAGTATATATGACCAGGGTTCGATTCCATGTGCTGGGTGGATTATGACTAACAAATACTTAGATCACTACCTAGCAAGGTAGTACTTGTTGATTAATCCATGAAGGAGTGTTAGGTCAACATACTGCTGTAATTTACTGTAACAGCTGAAAACCTACGCACAACAACAAAGAAAAATGGGTCACTTTCAATGGTGCATGGTTCATTTTGTAACATAATTGTTGATCAATGTCATAAAACGCTTCTTTGCAAAGGTAGCATAAAATATTAGGTTATTGTGTTATGACCTAACATACTGCTGATGTCAGTTGTTGCAATCATCATTGCTACAGCTTCCAGGAGCGCCAATGACTAATCAGGACGGCAGCCAATAACGGTTACCTTTTCTATACCAGTTTTCGGATAGGTCAAATATCGGATGAATAATAATAGCAAAACGTCTTGGATACATATACTCGCGAGTCATAAGTAAAATTAGCTCACTGCGGTCAACAGCCGTTCACCTTTACTATAACAGTTTTCGGATAAGTCAATTACCGGATGAATAATAAAAGATGATCTCAAATTAGATACCTATACATCACCAATGAATCAATTAACCATGACCCATTTGTGAACATCATGAGTGTTCTCATACTAGTTGTGATTCACCAGATCAGTTCAATAGACAGTAACAAACACTTCTTGGAAAGCTAACCACAGCGTTGCTACAGTTGTTTTAAGTACCCTACTTATTAATTTTCCGGTGAATGAATAGCAATTGACCTCGTATGAGTAGTTTCACCTTGACCTGGCGTCGATACAAAAACAATTACAGTAGCTTACTCACTCAGACACAAGGTGTGCAAACATAGGGTACAGTGAATGTTATATAGCCCTGATTGACAGGTGATATACAGGTAACTGATGAGAAGGAATCAATATCTCACCGGGATAAACGACTGGAGTATATCTAACATCAGATATAGGTGTGGTTTGCGAGAATTTTCCCACAGTGCTTGCTAGCAAAAAGTCTGCCAATACAAAACGACTCTATCATATGGTAGAGTGGTTACTAACCACGGAAGGCAAAAAATAGACAAGTTGTGTCTGACTCACGATGTCATTGATTTTGATGCTGAAATTCTGTTCAGTTCCTTGCGTTATGTAATTGCATTCATTGGTCCTTTACGAACTACTTGTAAACATGAAGTACAATGCTGTGGTGCTCGAAGGTAAACCAATTAGCATTTAAAAACCTCTAAAATGAAATATTGATCATTGTTATGCTTTTGACGCCACGAAAAGTGTATAGTGTGTAGAAAGGTAGACAGTTGCCTATATTTTTAATGCTATCTGTCGGGGATTTGTACTTAACATTTTCCGGAAAACATGCAAGCTGAACATAGCTCGGGTAGATAGCCTGTCAACTGACTGAGGAGTAAGGTAGGTGCGATACATCAAACGTAACAATCACAAGTTGTTATACTTCACATTACATACTTATGTACGGTGGCATAGAGGGGACACTGGAAATATTTTATTTATCACGTGCACATGTGTTACTACCACGTGAACACTTATTTGCTATCACGTGCGCACGTATTAGTTATCACGTGCGCTCGTGATATTTGACCAATAAAACTAATTGAAATATCGGCCATTTGTAATGACAAAAGCTAACATGTTCGCACGTGATACTAATACGTGCTAACGTGGTAGCTAAAACGTGCGCACGTAATACTAACCCGTGATCACGTGATACTAACTAACACAATCATGTGCACGTATAATACCTAACACGTACGCAAGTAATAGCTAACACGTGCGCACGTGATAAATAAACTATTTCCTGTGTCCCCTATATGCCACCGTACATATGAGTAGCGACGTACTGTGGTGTCAAACCATACAGTTGAGTGTCATACCGTACATTTACGTGTTCAAGTCGAACCGTCATTGTGTACACGTTCTTCTTCTGTCCACCTATATTTTAGCGTAGATACGTATAACTCATTAAATCAAATATGGTGATGTTATTAGACCATAGAAACCATGTGATGTCACCGTCTCTATGTATCAAAAGGTCGCGCATTATATCGTGCTGTCACGTTTTCGACAGTCACATCGCATTATAGTGTTGTTCCACCTTAAAATACTTATTTTCAAGCCAGACAGTCTGGTTGTGCATATAATCATGTTAGACTGCGTCCAGGATTCTGATAAAAGGTATTTGGTTTTACTCAAAGACCTAAATATATTGGTTTTACTGCATTTACAAAGTTTTGGGAAAAAATACAATGCAGCACAATAATAAGTTATATGTCTACTGATTGAACACATACAATACCCAGTTATAAATATGTGAACTGTACGCAATTTAAATGGTTCCAGTAAGAGTCACAATTACAAATCTAAACTGTGTAAGGTACCGTATCAACGTCAATCATACAATTCAAAATGCATTGGATCATAAATCGCAAAAGTACGTTTTTTCCGAAGCAGTCATACCATTTGCTTGAGCCTACATGCGTATGTATTGTTACATGTACATATGCATACATAACTTTCGCTGAGCGATATTACATAATTATAGGCTCGTAGATACTCAGTATGTCTCAATACGCAATGGTGCATCTGCAAGACGCATGCTGCAGAATATCACTGGTCAAAAGAGGGAACCCGTCAGTGTAAGTTCTAAACCGAACAACGTGATATTTGAATTGTTTTGATATTCTCTTAATATTATCTTTTTGAATCAGGGATACTAAATGTAGACCCGTTTTGGTATCAATTGTTTTTGAAAGTTCGAATGAGTTTGGTGCAATAAAGTTCTGTAAATAATACCAAAGCATGCGGATATTTGCATAAAAACTTATAAAACACAAAGGTCTACAACATTTAGAACAACCTCATATTGTTGTCATGTCTTCACTGTACCGCCAAACACAACAGGGATCGCAATGCAATTATGGTCATTAATTATCTTTTAAAAATCATTCAGTTTATCAACCAGATACTGACAATGTTGCATTCATAAAACATTAATACATATGTTGTTTGTTAAAACACTGTTGTTTCTACAGCCATCATTGTCTACAGTTAGTCAATGTAATTCTATTTGCAACCCTTTTGAGTGCATAAATATTTCGAGAATGATCTCCCTTGATAAAGCTTATTTGTTAATCAATTTTCCTTACTGGGATTGTCTCCCTTTTGCACACACACAATGGGAGATAATTGGTGGGTATTTTTTGTGCGATGAACTTGTTGTAGTTACTGTAATGGTTGTTGTTACTGTTGTTGTCGTTGTAGTTGCTTCTGATGATGTTGTTGCTGCTGTTGTTGTTGCTGCTGCTTTTGTTGTTGCTGCTCCCGTTGCTGTTGCTGCTCTTGTTGTTGTTGTTATTGCTGCTGTTGTCGTTGTAGTTGATGCTGTTGTTGTTTTTGTTGTTGTTGTTATTATTATTATTGTTATTGCTGCTGTTGCTACTGTTGTTGTTGTTGTTGTAGTTGTTGCTGTTTTTGTTGTTGTTTTTGATGCTGTTGTTGTTGTTGTTGCTGTTGTTTTTGTTGTCGTTGTATAGACATGAGCTCTAGACATTTGGATACTACTGATTTATATCAAACACTAACGGGTTGGCCGTTTAGCCCCGTATCCTAATACATGATGCAGTTTGTAACACCTAGCCATGATATGCACAACGCTGTCTGTGGTGATTTACTCTTTCTAACTAACGACTGGGGACTTATCCATGAGTCACGTGAGTTAACTGAACATTCTGGGAGAGAGAAAACATCAGTAACTTATCAAAATGATTACGTGCATATACAACTGTGATTGTCATTTGTACAATCACAATGAGACTACCCGATCTTAGATTAAACTCCGTTAGAAATCTTTGAGTCATGCCTGTGAATTCGTGTTTCTTTGATGTGTTTTGGGAACTTCTTGGCTTAAAATCTCACTTGACGTGAATAATTGAATATAATCTATTGTATCAATTGAGAACCTGTAACGGAATCTACCAACTTAATACCCGTTAGCTAACAAAGACATGTGAACGATCTGCAGCTACTGATAGCATCAAATACCCCTGTGGGATAATTTCGTTGTTGCTTGAAAAAAAAACAATGTTAATAGATCTATGTTACCCCCTTGTATAAGATTTTTTTGAAGGGGTACTTTAATTTCCACATTTCAATATTACTCATCATACTTAATTATCTCACAATATTTTTTCCACAAGAGATGCAGAAATATAATGAACTGCAATTATGTAGTATCCTCAGTCTAGTATGAAATTGCATTACAAATGATGTACTTGTTAATATGAAGTTGATTCGTTTAAGTACATGCTTACATGCTTAAGGAGTGAAACGTTTTTATAATTATAAGCAGTAATTACAGGGAATCAAAGCACCGAAATAAGATCTGATTTACATCATGCAATCACACATTGGATTATAAAATGAAAATTAATTTTAAAAGCTGTTAAAAACTTCCATCAAGTTTGGCGAAATGTTTATACCGCGCATGCGCAGTTTATTTCAGCCGTTTCCGGTAAATGTTTCAATGCCTCCATAGCTCAATGGTTCGAGCGTTTGCAATCTAACCTGTCAAATCGGGTTCAAATACAGGTGGAGGCACTCATTTGTCTGCCATATTTCAACTGAAAGCTGACTTGTAAATAAAGACTATGTTCGGCACTAAGCGGTGCTGTAGAACAACTCCTTATTTCTGCAGCATCCAGATGAAACCCCAGGGCGGTAAATATAATGTTTTCGTATTTAATAAATATGTCCCAAAATAGTCCCTCATGTACTCGTCTCAATATCACACTTCGTATCACTTAACCAGCATAACCCGTGTTAGTGATTACATGTAAACTAGACATTAAAATCATTTATTTATTTCTATTTTAATATGAAAATTCCACGAAATGTACGTCCCTTGTACGGGTAAATAGAACGAACCCGCGAACTGTTATGCTCACGAACATATACGTCTTTTAGACCATTAAACTAAACATTATTAACTGTACAAAATGTACTCTTTAATGCATATTCCTGTGATATGTACAATAGCGTATCTCTATGTTCATAAAATACAGTGATATCTTTGTTTATCATCTGATCATAAACGCCTCGTGTTTTATTTTATTGTTTATTAATACTTTGCAAGCATCAGCTACTACATTAAATAATTCGAGGCAAGCTGTATACCTATAATAGTGATTTTTATCTAAGCCACTTTATTATACTGTATTACATAATAAGAGTTTTGTCAATTTTCGCACCTGGTAGAGGAACATCTGATTCATACAGTAGTATGGTGGGTTGTTTGTGCCATTAAAGCGTAGCGTGGTATCGCAGCTTTCGTGCGATTGGTCGCGAGTTCGTTTAAGCACTATTTATTTGTTTATAAACACATGAAGGGGGACAAGTGGTCTAGTGGTAAGGGCTACTGACTGCTGATCTAAAGGTTGTGGGTTCGCTCCCTACTCCAGACGGTCAAAAACAGAAATGCTTTTCAGTGTTTCCCACCTTACATAACATACAGTCTTAGGACGAGACGGTAAGGAACGTCCCGTATACATATGATGCTTTACATCGGCACGTAAAAGAACCGTACGATTTGACATTTAAAGTGGATGCATGACTGTATATAAAAATTTCAAGACTCATATACAAATTTGGTATCACAATAAACTGTAAGTTAATCCCAATTCAACGTAATGTCTTATATGATACGTGCGAATTGAAAATAGACAATAATTCAACGATTACACTAAGCTGATAAAGTGACATATTAAGAGGACCATTCTACGACCGTTTTCATCGTCAGAAAGCAACCATACACCGCACAGAAACCGGTAAGAAAGTCTAAAACAAGACTCCGTATAATTATATACACTCAGTGTTTATGAAAATTTATCCGGCTGTTACACTCGGCGTGAGTTAAAGTACTGATAGTTATTTATTTGTATTAAAACTGTAGAGGGATGATAAATTTGACTTTTGGTTATCTTAATGAGAATCGATATATATAAAGTAATACAATTCTCCAAAACGAATCTACGTATTTTTCTCGCTCTGGGTGTTTTCCAACCGCAGACCCATTTCCGAATTTAAGCCAGCTTTTGTCGAACATGACTCCATGTAATGATTAATAGAATTTATTATTGTTAAGCAAATGTACCACAACGTATAAACCAAATCACTGTATGACTTATTGGGAGATTATACAATTCAATTTGTATGACTTATTGCGAGCAAAAGCATCTGTGACTTCCGGTCACTGTATAAATGACTTATTGGGATGCTTTACACTTCAACGTGTGTGACTTATTGCGATAACCGGTCAATCCGTAAAGTTTGACCATCATTCTTGGAATTAACAACAATTTGTTATTAGTTTCTTCACATTTGAAGGGTATGACCGAAGTCCGGAACTCGATTCAAAGTTACCTTATGTGACAACCAAGCACTCTAGCGGTTGTGCACGCCGAGTGGGAAAGTACTGCACTTAGTTTTAGAACACATGAGTATATTGTTTGGTCGGTCAACTCAATTTATGGTATATAATGTCACGTGAATTTCTTAACGATTATTTTCTAGTTCAGTTACATTAAACAGAACGACCGGGTGTACAGTTTGTACATTCATGCGAAGTGATTCGGACAATGTAAACACACTTACCACTGGTCGTAAACATTTATGAAAATGACGTCTTTGTTCGAACTTCAAGTTGTACCGACCTTGTTAATTCGAACCTTCTGGACACCACTTACCAGAGTAGCAACAAAGAGTGTTTGTGAGACATTTACCTGAGGCGTTCAATGTTAGTCTGACATTTAACTTGGTTCTATTTTTAGTGTATCACTTTATTAGCTCTACCAGTGTCCTCATCCAGCAGAACATTAAATACTAGCAGTGAAGATGCACATTGGGAATCATATTGATGTATGTACTGAACACCAAATAATAAAAGAATACGGCGATAAATTAGTGGTAAAACATTGACATCTTAGAAGTATGCTACAGCTTCACAAAGACGACATTAAAAGTATGACCCTCTGGTCAGATCATGCTGGATGGACTTACGCACTTGTGGCTGCAACACAATATGTAAAACGCCTTTGAACGTGTATGTCGCATGAAAAGGGCGCTATATAAATCTGGTATACTAGTATTTTAATAAATGGTACGGGCGTATTCACAACAACGTGCTTGAGCATGTGCGTTCTAGACAATTTGAGGTGTAACTTTGAGACACCTCCGTAAAATAGACAGAACACGTGTTCCATCCCATTGATGTGTTGGTTTACGTTGGCGTCATGTGATTGTATACTGGAGGAGGTATGTCTGTTGCACCATAACATCTACTTAGACGTCTGGTGACTTGTAATCGGACACCAAATTAACATGCAACCCGAACAGCAGTGATTCGAACTTAAATTTTCTGAAAAGACAAATGATTTCCTCACTTGACGTCCAATTCTGACGTCAAACTAAACAAACAAACAATTACCGGCGAATGCTGTGACTGACCTGGCAGAAGGCTTGTTAGCGCCGTTCCACAAAGACAAGATATAGCACATATACACGTTCAACTGTCCATGTTAAGTTCGTGACATCATGCTTAGTCAACCAATATGACGCTACACAACTTTAGGATTATTTTGTTCACGTGTCTTACAGGCAATTATGCAAAATAAAACCCATTTAGTGAAAATTGGTCAAAAACTAAACAAGTTGTGAGTATTCATAAACCCTTGAAAAACTTATGTCTTTTAAGTATACATTTGTATTTAAATGAGTAAGTACATGTATTTTTGAGATCATGTTGACATACAGATTATCTCCCAGTCATGTATAACTTTCAATAATCTCTACCAGACCCCTAATGTAAGACTATTATATAGGAGGGGACAAAAAATGCATATGCGTATTTTCAATTCACTCCAGCGTAAAATTGTAATAACTTTGTGCACACTTCTCTTAGCAATGGCAAACTTATATCGTGAAATCTAAGACAGTCTACCATCTGCAACCACTTGGAAGTTAATTAAAAGTGTTCTTTGAGTGAGCGAAATTTGCGAGTTTACAATACTCGGTAAGTTTTTAACTCGTGATTTTTTTGTGCATGAAAAATGCGTAATCGTCAAGTTTTCTTGCATTATACGTTGCAGCTGTGCACATTGGATGAATCGTATGAATGGGTAAAACATAAATGAACAAAATAGTTTCATGAAAAGAAAACGACATAACGTAATTGTTTAAGTGTATACCATTCTGATTGTTCAGGTTATACGCATTTATATTGTTTTTATTGCTCGTACACGCTTAAATCACGTGCAGTAGGCGTGTTTATGAATATGTTGTAGTTGTGAATCTTTTCGTGGTTTCCGGCAATAAAATCTTGTAAGCAATAAACATGACCATCTGATATATAAATTTTTTTTATAAAGTTTTCAAATTGAAAAAAAAGTTTGCAACACAGCTTATTTATGTTAAAACGCATGTCTGCAGTGACTTAAATGATAAAATGTCATGGAATCACCACAATCATAATAATATAATAATCAAAGTTATTACAAATGTCGAGTATACCAATAAAACTGTATAATGGTTGCCAGATAAGCGGTATATAATACAAATCGTATAAGACCAGTCTCTCAATCCTAGGTCCCACTGAGCATTGTTTGCCTCGGCGATGTACTCCCAATTTTTTATAAATGTGTTATCAGGACATCGGGAACAGGTCCATTGTGGTCTAGGGGAAGCTTTGGGGGAAGTCATGAGACAAAACATGTATGTGATATAGGAAGGAATCGTGATGAATCGATAGGTATCGGAAGATATCGGGACAACATCGCCGATGAGTAATTCTTCAATGGGACCTAGTCTTAAGTTACAACGTTTGCACAAGAGAAGGACACGACCCCGGCCTTGCTATGGCACAGAAGAACATAGGTGCCGCTCGGGGATCAAATCAGGATCAATTCAGTTACGTTCTTGCAAGTCTAACGTTCTAAACTAACCGGGTGCTCTCATAATGTATTAGCATATCACACCCAGTGAAAACCACGCCAGAATGGGACTTGATGACCACCACTCAGATTGGATAGTCTTTGGATTGTTCCTACAACAATGGATCACGGTTACCATGGGTCTGAGCCCAGATGTTTTTATATATCGCTGGCTTAGAATGAGAAGGTCGTAAGTACATTTGTCGATATTTTGAGAAAACAAGAAAAAGTGTCTAAAAACTACTCTTTACTTATGGAAAAACAAGCTTTTCCAACTTAATTTTGGTCAACATGACCTGTTCCGATTTTCATAAAAAATTAGATCATGAGAAGCGCCTTTTGTTGCAGATTATAAATTTGCATTCATGAGTCTTATTCATTCTAAGCGAGCGATATATCTGGGATCTGTAACCATGGTTTGGCATATCCTATACTGACCACAGATCTGTGATTGTCCGAGTTTCCATCATGACTACTACTTACCTACCTGATCCTGTGCGGGCTGGTTTGCCCCTAAGATCATCACCAAACAACGCCAATGTTTCCTATCTGCAGCTAATCGCTCCACTTGACCCCATGGCCATCCTTTAATACTGGAACAACATAATTATGTTGCTAGGTATCATGTATCAAAACTTGCATCCTGCTAGAAGTCAGACAATCATAAACACGTTGTAGCAATGCAAGAAGGTTCATTGTAACTCAAAGAAACGTCAATACCTATTACGAAACAGAGCAATAACGAGTCTGTCCCGGGGGAAAACCTCATTTACTCGGAAATTCAAGAAAGCCGGTGGGTAAATGATAAATCAGAACAATGTGGCACACCAACAACATATTGTGCTGCGGGGCAAGATAAAAGGAACTGTTTCAATAATTATATAATACATTCTGCATGTAAGAAACAACGAAATGCATCGGTTAACAATGTTAAATAATTTATGAGTCAATATAAACTCGCTTTCTATGACTATAACCCCCATTTGAAAACAATTATATGCGTTTTAACACATGCTATCATAATGAGTAAATGTACTTGGGCTTAGTTGAAAGATACTTCGCCGACATTAAACTAATTGATAAATTATACCCGGCGTACTCATGTCAATGTTATATTTTGAGACCACCTGAATTTTCATATTACTCTGTTTTGATGGTATGTCGCCCATATTCTAAACCCTTCCAGCGAACATGTTACCACTAAAGTGAATTGAATGAATATGAACTACAACTAGTGTACGAATATCAGAAGCCAAGTAGTGGTTAATATGCTAACAATCATAGGCACATGGTTTCGGTATTTGCCATGTGCTTATTGTTACACCACCTTAAAGTTCCAAAAACAAAGAGAAGGTAGTGCAGCGACCATGTTTAGCCGCAACGGATATGACGTACCGAAAGCTGGTACCCTGGTTTTCTACAGTTTTCACACATATGCCATTTACTGTGACGTCATATCCGTTGCGGTTAAACATGACGGTCGCACAACCTTCTCTATATATAGAGTACTCTCAGATAATTTGAAACCATGTGCCTATGCTAACAATACAATTCATGAAAAGCTAAAAAATCTGTTTTACTCTTAACGACTAGAACATATCAAATACAGTTCCTTCCCCTGTTTTGAAAGGAAGCGTCTATTGTACAGTTACCGAGTTCACTCCCCTGATTTTCAGGGAAACACTTTTACCAACTAAAATCAGTCGAACACAGTTTCTTCACCTAATTAGAAGGGAAACAATTCTTGTACCACCGAGTTCACTTCCCTGATTTTCAGGGGAAACGCTCTTGCCGACTAAAACTGGACAAAAATAGTTCCCTTTCCCGATTTTTCGAGGAAATGTATACACTTAGCGAACAGGTATCTTAAAGTGAATTAGCTCATGCTGAATAGAGGGACTTGCTGGATGCGGGGCCCTCGTGAGTGCTCAGAGTTGACAGCTTGTTTGTAGAATTATTTTATTTTGTTCTTAAATGTTTATAATGTTTTCATACTGTTGGTAATTGCAAATGTCATAAGCCCTTAAAGGGCCTTGACTTGAACTGGAAGCTTGGCTAACCATTAGTCAAACACAGTTTCTACCCTTGATTTAATGAGAAGCGTCTTTTGTATTTATGTGTTCACTCCCCTAATATTTAGTGGAAGTTACTCTTACCGGCGAAAACGAGTCAAACAAATGCCTCGCTGTTTCTGGTGTCATTCTGTTGTCGAGATTTGACATGTGGAATAGTACTGGTTCAGTACTTGAACCGCCTATATCCAAATACTAGATATGATATTTGACATATTGCTCAACAATGGTAGCTGCAAACATCACTATACTTGACTGTGTGTGTGTGACTTCAGTCCGCTCTCGATAGCCTAGTGGTAGAGCGCCCGCTTCGAGTACAACAGATCTCGGGTTCGATTGCCAAAGTCGTTAAAACGGTATTGGAATACTAGTATCCCCCTGGTTTGGCGCTCAGCATAGTTAGTTACATGTAGCTGCTGGTTCGTGCGGCGTTAGCATAAACGGTTACTGGGTAGTCTTCATATTGCTGAAATACTGTTGACCAATGGGACTTAAAATGATATTAAATAAAAATATATTGTGTTACTTTAAACCTAAATTAAAATAACTACGCATACGCGTATTTACGTTCAAACCACTAGATCGTGAGAGTGATTGGTTAGTTAGTCCTTACTATACGTATGTTTCAGGGTACTCAAGTGTAGATTGCCAATTAGCACAAAGGAAAGCATGTGTGAAAAACATATGGCAACATTGCATGCATTTCACCTACTAAATAAATCTTCAAAAAACCCGCGTAACCGGTATTGTTTTAATCATCACAGAAAGATGTTACTCGTTGATACGATGCTATCAGAGTAAGGGGTATTTTTTCGAGACTTTCTCACTAATTAGCGCAGGTTGTTTACTTTGTTATGAAACCGTGTTGTCTAATTGCAGAAAACAACAAATCTTGACGAACTGCGCATGTCAGAGAGTATGTTTTTGATGATATCCGCCTCGATAGCCTAATGGTAGATCGGACCCGGGTCATTTCGCTCCCGAAGCGACCTTGGGTCGCGACATATAAAAGTCTTTTATAAATACATGTATTTCTCTTGATTGGCACCCAGCATACTTAATTCCTGTTAATTCGTTCAGTCATTTTCCAGGGTAGTTTCCATATCACGGACTGAAATACTGTTGATCAAAAAGTAAAAGAGTCAACACAAAACTAATACACGGCCCTTGTACTGACACGAAACCCGGGTATTTAGTACTCAGGGCGGTAATTCGTGTTACAATGCCCATTGCAGTTAAGTCGGGTTCCAATTTCAAAAAGATTTACGCAGCAGTTTCTCATTTGTAGATTAGGGTATTAGTTGTAACGTCAGTTTAAATTGAAAATGCAATGAAAGAAATGTGCGCTTGAAAAATTATCGGCGCATGCGCCGTTGCCGGAAGTTGAATAATGAAGTGCTAATTGATAACACACAACTTGTTGATTTTTTGGGCTCTTTTATTTGAAGAGTAGCAGACGGTCGGGTAATTCATGTGTTTTAAGCATCACGCACTTAACTATATATTATATATTAATTGAGGAAATGGATCGAAACGGTCCGAATAAAATATCTATTTTAATATCACTGGTTATGTAAATAAACTTGCTTCGCTTAAATTACCACTCAAACAGAGTGACAAACCTCGCATTCTGTGCCCGTCACTCATAGACGTAATTTAACTTTCAAAAGTTTTATTTTTGCACCATCTTCTCATAATGTTTATTTAATCATTTGAACATACACCCGGGGACTTCATGAAGCATGACAATGATGCATAACAATTCTACAGTAGTACATACTATGAGGAGACAAAGGGTTCTAATAAAGAAAACGTGCAGACTTTTTACTGGATAAAAACTCTGAACGTGCTGGCAACATTCATGTACTTTGGTGTTTAATTGTACATTAGATAGGATGGCACTATGCACGAGGTACATGCACTATCTCAATAAGAAAACCACCCGGACTCAAAGACCATATCACCGTTTTGTAATTTTCAACTTTTGTTGGTTGTCTATGGGCGCTGTATACCATCAGGAATGAGGTGTTGGGATACATTGATATTTGTTAAACATCAAGAATCTGAACTAACAAATGATAAAACGTAGTAAAGTGAAATATCCTTAAAATTGTCAGTGTTTGTTTTATCTATGTACGATCAACCGATGGTCTCGATTTGTTTATTTTGCTTTTATATATCCTCGCCACCGGATAATCCATATGGGCGAGGCCCCCAGAAGAGGCTAGTCACTTTAGTGTTTGGGGGATAGTGCATGATACAGAAGATGCTCTAGTTCCAGAAGCATCCCTGGTTCTTTTACGTGCCGATGTAAAGCATCATACACGGGACCTCGCTTAACGTATCGTCGGAAAGACTGTTAGTAAGTTTAGTTATGTTAGGTGGGAAACACTGAAAAGCATTTCACTTTTTGACCGTCTGGAGTAGGGACCGAACCCACACCCTTCAGATCAGCAGTCAGTAGCCCTTAACACTAGACCACTAGTCCACCTATGGTCTCGATTTTCGACGTCTTATTCTTAAGAAATGTTTCAATGACTCTTCACGGAGAAGAAATTTGAAAGCACTTTGCATACGCATGTATAAAGTACCTCTGACTTGGTGGACTTCGGTTTCAGGGTGCAAACAAGTAAACATTTCACAAACTCAAACCTATACTTAAAGAGTTTTCATAGGGGACTTAACATACTAACATGCCCTATGAAGCGAGAACACAAACAACCCAAATAGTAAGTTAGGTTTTTCGTCTGAAAGGGAGGTAATTCTCATAAATGACTAGCGATAGTATTTCGAGAGTTATCTTCCTTTTCACTAATCCAATGTAGAGTTTGAACGGACGATGTGCGTGAATCCGATGTGTACACAATGTAAAGACATCGTGTGCACGGCGGGTGCCAGTTCATGCATTGACAAAGGATGCAGGACGGGTGTCTTTCGGACGTCGGATCGACCGGATATCGGACGCTCTCCGACGGATCTCTTGGTGGCTAAGCCAAGCCTTAATTTTATCCAATGATGACTGGCCGATGTCCGTCCGTTCTCCGGACTGATTAGCCAAAAGGTACCTGGGTCGATCAGCTGGATCGTCGATCTTGTCTTACGGTATATCATCGGTCTATCGATATATCGTAAATGCTAAATTTCCCTAAGTTGATATTTATTATAAATTTAACCTCTGTACAGTAACAAACTCGAAACAATTACCAATATTTGTGGCACCCACAGGGTGTTGATCTACAGGGGTTGTACTGTACTTATATTAAAATGTATGCATCTCGATCTTTGCGCATGGGTCAAGAGCGTAAACCACCGTTAGAGTGTGTAGGGTGGTGAGATCACCAGGCTTTTGCACTATGAAAGTGCTTTGGAGTTGCATGGGAAACGTGGAGACAATCTTATCCGACCTCGGTAGGGGAGATCACTGCGTCCTGGCAAGGTTTGATTTGGACAAGTGTCGTCACGTGTGAAATGGTGTGAAAATTGCTGTGCTAATCTATTTTTATTATGTGGCTACGTATAGTTTACGTTATATGCCCTGGGGTAGGAAATATTACAAAGGGAAGATGAAAACATAACTTGATCAGTTCTAATTTACGATATATCTAATTCAATTTATAGCCAAGTGTAACGAAATTTAGATAATATAATATTTAATTCAGGCGTAATCGTTTCATTAAAATTCATCACATTTATTGCAAGGTTCGAATTGTCTGACATACTTATTTATTAATGCATTCACGAAATGAACTCCACGTTTAGTCACTTAGCAATCGTATATAAAGTTAGTGTTTCGTAATGGGTCATCCAAAATTTCAAGCGTTTGCGGTAGTCTGTTTGCTTTGCTTGTTCTGTGGTAGTTTCCCTACACCCCTTCTTCCCTCATAGATAAGAAGGTGTGGCCATGGAACTCGTCTTTATCTCAGCAGCATCGCCTTACGTTTTTATTTCTGTTCGTCTCTTGTTTGGGACAAACAAGCCCCCTTAACGCGTGTATGTGGTCGCACGGTCATGCTACGCTCACAGTCCGATCCCCTTTAAATATTTACTTCTTAGTCGTACTTGTATAGTGTCATTATAAGTTTAAAAGTGACTGCATTTAATCTTATAATAATTACTTATTTATCTAAATGCAGAATTTAAAAAAAATACGAAAAGTCTAAAAGAAAAAATGTTATATAAAATTTGTATATTTATGGTTAAGGTTATCTACGTAATCCACAAAATTAAATCCCAACGAATTTTAATGATTTTACAGTCTGGTCTGGTCTGGTCTGGCCTGGCCTGGCCTGGCCTGGCCTGGCCTGGCCTGGCCTGGCCCGCCCCGCAACGCCCAGGCCCGCCCCGCACAGCCCCGCCCCGTCCCGCGTCTGTCCGTCTGTCTGTCCGTCCGTCCGTCTGTCTGTCCTGTGACCAACGAGTAATGAGCTAAGAGCTGTCACCAACGACATAAGAGCTGCGACTTACGAACTGCGACCAACGAGTAAACATCTACGGGCTAAGAGCTGCGACCAACGACATAAGAGCTGCGACCAACGACCTACGTGCCGCGATTAACGACCTACGAGCTGCGACCAACGAGGATGCATCTTCGAGTTAAGAGCTGCCACCAACTACCTCCGAGCTGGCACCAGCGAGCTAAGAACTGCGAACAACAACCTAAGGGCTGCGACCAATTAGTAAACATCTACGAGCTAACAGCTGCGACCATCAACCTACGAGCTACGACCAACGACCAACGAGCTAAGTCTGCGACCTACGACCTACGAGCTACGACCAACGAGTAAACATCTACGAGCTAAGAGCTGCGACCAACGACCCATGCGCTGCGATCAACGACCTGGAAGCTGCGACCAACGAGTAAAGATCTATGAGCTAAGAGCTGCGACCAACGACCCAAGAGCTGCGATCAACGGCCTGGAAGCTGCGACCAACGAGTAAAGATCTATGAGCTAAGAGCTGCGACCAACGACCCAAGAGCTGCGATCAACGACCTACGAGCTTCAACCAACGTGCTACGAGTAACGAGATAATAGCTATGTATTCATTTAAAAAATGAGTATACATTTGACTGTCGATGTACGACCTACGTGTCAACTTCACAGACCTTTAAAATAAATATACATGTAGTCAACGTATTTAGAACAAAATTCCAATGTAAGGGATGTAACCTTAGTGCTAATATATTTTAGAATGTACCTAGAGTTGTCTCCCTTCCGATATCAAGAATACTTAATATCAAATATTCGAGTAAGGCCGCTTTTCTATTTGTCCGCAACCGTGAACACATCCGTATCCGCATTTACACTGTTATGCGGATGTGTTTTCTATGCAGACAGTGAAAAAAAACAAATAGAAAACAAAAGTAGTTTTACCCCATGTCGGCTGATTAGGTGTGTGATAAATTGTTCAACATTGTTAAAAAATTAAGTTTGTTAGATTTACATCATGTTTAAATAAAATCTTAGTTTTGCTTCATAGGAGGAAGAGGGAAGAGAGAAAGAAGGGTATAATAAAGGATACGAGGAAGGAAAAGAATAAAAGAAGAAGGAAAAAGAAGGTGGATGAGGTGATGAAGAATACGAAGGAGAGGAGACGATGAAAGAGAAGTAAGAAAGAGACGAAGAAGTAAAAATGTAAGAAGGAAACAAAGAATAATTTAAGAAGAAGATGAGAAAGAAGAAGAATTGCCGGTCGTGATAATAAAATCTCAACGTAAAAAACTTCGACTCGTTTTACTTGACAAATAAACACAAGAAAAGAACAAGTTACTAGATAAATATATTTTATAAAACACAAAATAATAATGACAAAATGCTGACGAAGACGTTACGAGTTTGAAGCGATTCATTTTGTCTGTTAGATACAACACTCAAACATGGATAAGTAACTTCCTAACAAATCGTTTTCAACAAGTGGTAGTAAAGCTTCGTTAGTAAATGTCCACAAAGGTGATGTTAACGAGTAACGAAATCGAAGTTGAAGTTGAGATTACGCTGCGGTGTTCATCATATTGCTTGGCCGTGAAATAAAAAGAATGAAGTCTTTAAGTCCCAATATTATCCTGTTCTTCTAGTTATGCCGAGGTCGAGGACCGTCTCGTACGATGATCGATGTTTCAAAGTTGTAGCACCGGAGCGGAATAGAATATTGTCATGGAATCGGATTGGTTCATATTTAAGAATCAAACCTCGTACTCAGTCGACACAGATTGTCAGTAAGTTTGCGTCGCGTTATAAGGAGTGAGTTTGACAGAAAAAACATAACATCAATTAAATTGTTTATCTGCATGGATAACAATTTACAATGTCGAATGTGATTATACTACGAAATTATACTATTTGAACATAGTACATTTGTATACTTGATTTCTTAAATAAATCGATGAAATTGTATGCTTAAAATACCAAGATTTTAACGCATCATTACAACCGATCACACACAAACAAGCACTACGAAAACGACATTCTATTGTTAACAATGATCCACGAGAATTGCTCTTTCGTATCAAATTTGTCAAGATCATGATATTCCGTACAGCCATGTTGATCTCGAGTCCTCTACAAACAGAAAAACTGTCTCAGGGAAATAAATCCATTGTCCCTCAATGTCTGACCCTGCATTTACCGAAACAATTAATGCTTGTTTTCCCGTTAATTGATGTATAAAGAACATTAATGAATAGATTGGTATAGGAAGAACATATTGAGAGAATATTGAGAGGGTTTCGGCGACATTATTGAACCGGTTATGAGAAAAATCAGCGTCTTCCGCCCTTCTCAATTGAATCTTCAGACGTTAAATAGGAGGCAAAATAAAGCTCTTCTGGATTACTGAACAGTTAATAAAATTCCTATTAAGGGGGCTTTTCATCGAATTACACGGTATGGTGATGGGGAACATGATGGAATGAACAATGACATATAAAATCTGGCTTTTGTTTTAGTTTTAAGTATAGGAGTCGACAGAGGGAGTGTTTGCATATAGACGGTTCTAGTTATTATCGAAGTCAGTGCATTAAGGAAAGTACAGGGTATAGAGTGTCAACAGAAAAGCATAGTCAGTAAAAACTACAGCATCCTTTGCAAGAAGCGAGAAGTATACACACGTAAATCAAAGACAAGGCGCGATATAAATATTTAAAGTCATCTTCACAGTAATCCCACTACACCGTTTCTCAGATCCGTCAGAGTTTTGTTTGTGCATAGTTTCATGAATGACGGAACTAAAAACCAGCATAACTCTCAGACGACGCTGAGATGTTGGAGTATCCTGTGAAATTGACGTCATCGTTGTAACAAGCTTTGGGTAATTAATCGAAATTTCAGTGAGTAAAAACTCTTAAGTTATGGTTCATTTAATACTTGTAAGTTATTTACTGGGGGGAAAGCAAAATTATAAAAACGGTAAAAGTCATAGAAGCTGGTTTCCTGGAATTGCCGCGTAAAGTAACATGGTGTATTGTTATACGTTACGGATTGATTTTAAATTACAGTAACATCACGATGATAGGAAAGAAAAAAATGGACATTTGCAAACATCTTTTTATTGAGTTTGTCTTGTGTAGCAGAATGATAAAACTGGTTCTGAGATGGTATTTTAGTAATATAGATTTGTGTTTAAAAAACACAGATTTTGGTGCTCTCATTCACTTGAAATGTTCTGCACTCGAACACTGACAAATAAATAAAGGAGCGCTCAAAAGGCTCATTATTTCAAGTTTGTCATTTTTAATGGCCTTAAAAATAAATGTTGAGAAATTTTCAAGTAGTGCGAAAATGTAGCGTGAATTATTGCGATTTGTAACACGTGACGCGAGTTTTAATGAAAGATACTGACGCTGATTCCTCGTGCTGTTCGATTGCTCATTAAGAAAGAGAGAGCTAAAATTGGCAATCTTGCTGCTGATAAATGGAGTATTATCGTGGATTGAAATTGCTGTTTTTCTGAGAAAAATAGAATAATTATGCTATGTTGGTTGTAATGGTAGAGGTCTAGTTATTATAGGCCTACTATATGGGAGTGGGGAGTTTATGAGTTTATTGAAATGTCAGAGAAACCGGTAACGAAATGACTGATTACAGTGTTTGTATAGGCTTATCACGTTTACATGATAATTTAACAAAGTGATATTGAATAAACTCTTGTTAAACATGACAAGTCCGTTCTATATAAACATGTTTTACGCCAAAGGGTTACCATTTTTATAAGTAAATATCTAGGATAGAGATGCTTACATATATTTAAACTATAAATTACACGTTAGCCAAGTTCGTTTTTTTTTGTCCTGACTAAGGTCGATATATTACAATATATGATATATGTAAGTAAGTTTATTTTCAAAGTATCGATAGGCCAAAGGCCTGTCAGATATACACACATTACTACAAAACATATATAGCAAACATGGCAACGGCAAGTATAAATGTACATATGAAGACAAAACGACAACAAAATATACATTTACAATCAACCTTTACTTCAAAGAAGTAAAAATATGAACTTTGCTTACCTGTATTTAACGTAAAACATGTCAAACTGATATAATTGACCGTCGAAAAAAGTTAATAATATGCGAATGCAAACATCATCAGAAAGAGCAGAACACGAAATAGTCAGTCGAACAAACCCGAAGCAAGAGCCAGAAGAGAAGAACAGACCAAAGGGACGACCGCACACAACAAGGACAACACACAAACACGGTCATTGCTGACTTACAAGGAACATGGAATCGCCGATCAGTTACCATATGTAGTCTAATGGCAGTATTTCAATACATGCGAGTAGCGTTGTCCTCTATGTCGTTTACGAAATAGCAATAGAACGAACATATTGGCGTTTCATACATTCATTACATTGTATAGACCTTCATGCATGTACTTTGTATACAGTAAACTTCACGTAATTTACAGGAATAAGATGGCTCCATTTCGAGGCGTATACAATGTCATGAAGCTTGCTGTACCAATATTCCTTGGATCTATCATAATAAAAAGAATATTACACATGCGTCAATCTATGACGTCATAACTGAACTTTGGGGTCTCATGAAAAGAATTTGTACGCAACAATCACTTAAAACCCGCCGTTCATAGAGCGGGATGGAACCCGGAAACTGCGACAATTCCCACGGAAGAATGTATCAGACTCCGTGTTGCCTCGGATGTTCAATTTGGAACGCACGGGCATACAATGGTATAACCCTTTGAAGCTTTTTTATCCGATTATATGAATTGGTTAGCGCTATACGCTCACTGTTGTAGGCTATAGGATCGGTTTATGTCGTCAATACGTGGATTTTCCCTCGCTGCACTGAAGCCGTCCATGCACGTGCCTAGGTAAAAGCTATCAACGTTTAGTCCCGCGCTTTTTCACGATATGAGTGGCGGTAGTCTGTGGCTATTTGAGAAATCAATCTACAAGTAAAAGGCTGATTGTTTTAATTCTCCGTCAGGTAATCCGGCCTGGGAACTGTTACTTAACTTGTTTCCCATGAAGCCGCATCTTACTCACAGAAGGTCACATCTCACTGCAAACTTTCTATCATTGACTTGTGAGCACAATATTTTCTTCCATGCTAGGTACCCACCAACGCACATCTCTGAGTGGGTCAATTACGGCGCTGGTTGGTAGAGTATCTGAGATATCATGTACGCTAGATGAGCTACATAATGCATCATTTAGTATTGTAGATGATACAGTACCTGAGGTAGAATGAAAACTCAATGAGCTGACTTAAGTTATGAGTATGTGGTGGAAATTTCGCATACGTTTGACCCCTGTGTTAATATTGTGTTAATTGCGTTAGATACCCGTTGACCTCCGTTGAACAAGTGTCCAGCTATGCTGTGGAAAGTTCCCCTACGTTTATTGCGTCGGTATCTTTTGCCTCCGTTGGACAAACGTTCGCCCGGGCTATATCCTCTATCAACACCAGCGTCTCAGCAGACGTTAAAACTTTGCCAACAGAGCCCGACTTAGGCAAACTAAGTATAACTTCATCCAATGTATATAGGGAACGTTAACGTTTAAGCAATTTACAATACATCGTTAGAGTACTATTTATATCATCGTTTAAGTTTTTGCATTTTAAAAACATTCTACGAACACAAAGGTCGTCAGCCAGCGAACATCAACGCTTTCAAACTTTGTACATGTACGACTTTTACAAACGAAGTTGGGCGTTAGTCCAAACTTCGATAATAGACCTTGATCCAAACGCTGTAGTGTGAACCTAGCTTTAGATAGAAAGGACACTAAATGAGCTTCGTGTTGTAGCATTTGGCTGGTTCGTTTGGGCAAATGTATGAGTTTCATAATCAAGAGATGTCTTCCGACTCGCTCGATTGGGTGTCTTCTGTTTTAGAAGCTCTACCATCTCTTCCGTTCATTCTTTTGAGGAGCAAAGCAGATATAGCAAAACAAAATGGCGACGTCCAGCGAAGACAGTGTTAGTTCTAGTGTCGACCCCTTCTGTTCGGTTCTGAAAATACTCTTCTTTGATCGGTTGAGACCAATCGAAGTGATCAAGTGACAATATAAATAGTACTGTATCTGAGCTGACTGGTCTACATTATCTGACTTGTTTAAAAAGCGAGATAACACTTAACTAAACACATTTCACTTGATTCTACCTATGGGATAGTGCCGACTATCTTTCTGCAATCGCAGAAATCAGGAAAAGAAGATGGGGTGGAGGACACACCTTACGAAAACCACCAACCGACATCACCATACAATCTCGTAGATGGAACCCTCAGGTAAAAAAAACAAGGCCGACCAAGAAAAACCTAGCGCCTAAAACTTGAGGGGTATGACAAAGATGTGACCCACCTGGACACAAATGGAAAGAACAGGCAAGGATAGAGCAGGCTGGAAGACCACTGTTGGCGGCCCATACCCCGCGAGAGGTGGAGAGTCTAAGTAAGTAAGAATGGTTCTGCCATTTACTTGTCTTGGTTCTGAACTACATTTAAACTGTACTAGTAACAAATACATGTGTACATACATCACCTATCGCTGGCTTAGAATTAGAAGGTCGTGAGTACAAAATCAATGTTTTGAGAAAACAAGACAAAAACTGTCTGAAAACTACTCTTTAGCTATGGAAAAACATGCTTTTTCAACTTCAGTTTAGTCAACATGACCACTTCCGATTTTAATGAAAATAGGCTCATAAGAAGCGCCTTGATATGCAGATTTCAAATATGCTTGAGTCTTATAATGTCGTAAGTAGTACTTACGACCTTCTAATTCTAAGCCAGTGATTTGTACATACTCATTCCAATGTTCTCTTTTTCACTTTTACACTTTGATAGCATGCCGTGGACTAAAATTCACCTAATCAAGTCCAAGTTTGCTTAAAGGGGAAATATTGACAAGATTGCTGTCCGATTTTGACGGAAGATCGGAAGGATAGAGGAAAGATATAACGTCCGATTTATTGTTGATTTTAACACTTGTTCTATGGATAGCTTCCATTAGCTAGACTGTGGCAATACAAACACTAGCATTACCGCAATGTTAAAATCAATACTTCCCTTCTAATGTAAGAAAATGTTTGTTATAAATGTTTGTCTGAACGGATTTTATGTTTGTCAATATTTAAGGTTTGATTTTCAGAACGCTGACTAAATCAATGATTCGTCGTGAAGCAAGTTTAAATGGGAAATTTCAAAGCATGTTGTAACTGGTAACGGAAATGACAATTTTGCACAAAGTGCTTCACAAGTAACGTATGTCAAACAATGCTTTTAGAGGTTATAGTTGTTGTATTGTGCTATGCTAGACGTTGCAACAAGATGCACGAACGCAACTGACGACTCACGCCATACGACACACCATCACATGGCATGTTCCTACTTTACGGTGACTTCTCAAAGCGCAGGCTGACTTTGTATTGTAGCAATGTTAAATGTGCAACTTGCGAACACCGAGTACATGCATAACTTCATGTTTTTTTTACAATATTCTCCAAAATGGCCAACTAGTAATACTTCTAATAAAGACTTTATTTATAGCGGCAAAACAAATGGGCATGCATGTGAGCCCTTTTCAAAATACATTTGTACGCAAACAAAAAAATTACTGAACAAAATATATATGAATAAAACACTTCCAAGAACAAATATTAACATGCGCATGATCAATAATAGTATTATGATAATAACGACAGAGTTCACATATTTTACCGGATAGAGTACCGCCACTTTACGTAGTAACTTCTAAAGTAAGAGGAACTTCAGGAAGCGAGTTCCAAAGTTAAGACCCTAAATCGTTCTCAATACGTAACTGTTTACTATTTTTTTATTCCAATGTGAGAAACGGGTTACTCTCAAGAAAAGAAGTTCAAAGACAAATGATTATACCTTAGATGATATCGAAAACTGGTCCTAGCGTTGCTGTTAATATTGAGGTAGATCATCAACAACACAACTACGTATGAACTGGACGTGAAAGTTATATTATTTATTTTTAGATGAACTTATCATTGAGAGGTTTTACTTTACTTTAATTGTTGTGATTCATTCAAATCAATAATGACAATGATCAAACACAGTTTAAGTAAATGTCAACATTACGACAATGTCGATATATTGAAATACTAGGTAAAGAACCACCAAATGCCTACGCGGGCCAAATGGTGATACACTCAAGTAGTCCTTAAAAAAACTTTGGCTTGTCTGTCAATGGGGATATTTCTTGACAAGTGTGCACTGGAGTGATGAAATTGAGTTTAAATGCATTGTAAATATGCATGTTATGTAGTGAAACTGGAAAATCTGGAATATCTTGGTATTCTTACATTGATACCAAAGTGAAAGTAGAATAGGGTAAAACCCGGATTGAATCAGTCCGGACATGTGTAAAAATAGGTAGACCATGTTTGATGGACAAAATTTTTCTTAGAAGATACCTGACTCCCCTTTTTATGGTATTATTTTGAAGCTCAAAGGTACTTCTTTAAAATGATATATGTCTTCCTGCTGGCCATAGACTAAAAGATGTAAAAAATTTGTGCCTACTATTGTAATTTTACATTGAACTAAAGAGCAAATTTATTTGGTGGTTTCTAACCTACTACATGTAGTTTGTATCATTATGGCTAAGTAACTACGGTAGCATTAAGTCCGTGACCATGCACATATTTAGTGTTATGGGGGGTAACTAGTAATACACATACCTTCTCTGTAACTTGTATAGTATTGAAAACACCGTTTGTATCATTTATATTTCATTTTAAATATAGCTCTTGTGATAAAAATATTGCATTAATGACATTCTTTGACAAAACGATATGCAGTGTGCATTCAAACACATGCAGGCCTACTGAATAAGTGCATCATGTCATGAAGTCGACTATAGCCGTCACTTGTTATGTTTTCCATTTAACCTGTCTGATTTAATTCGATTTAACAATACTAGATACTCAGTAACCAATGACAGGTAGTGTGACGTCAGTCAACCAGATACAACGAATCATCAGACCGCAGCAGTCAACATGAAAATCGCAGTTAGGTCCGTGAAATTAATTCCATTAAAGCTATCCATCGACAGGGCGGCTTAATATTTTGTCCATCATAACTGTAAAAGTGGCTTGAACAATGGAGAGAATTGAGCGGCGCACTAGACTCATTACAAGTTACTGCTTGATTTAATGACCCCTGGTACGTCTGTTTTATTCTCAACCTGAACGTTTCATATATCAATGCTACAGTATCGCATGTATTCATTACTGGTCACACGACTAGATAGGGGATAAATGCGCAACCAACTGAGGGCAACGCTTTGCGATTAGTTGTTTAAATTAACACAATCATAGCAATCATACTATATCCAACATGGGAAAATAATGAAATCATATAAAACAATATCCAAGCGTTCCGTCGTGTTATGCCAAATGATTTGACTCTGTTTTTTGCAGAAAATATCATTTAGATGTATCGATCACATTTGCGAATATCCAAACTCGATTGAAACTTAATTACATTTTAAATCACATCAAAACCAAATAAAAAAAATAAAATACTGTAGCGCACAGGCAATCCAAAGCCACACAGAAACGACGGCAGCGACTACAGTGTGGCAATACCACGTGACTAAATACTACAGTCCAAAGAAGAAAATTGTAAACAAAACCTCCACTTCGCGAAGGAAAATAGGCATAAGTATTTTATTTCTTCACCAATTTCTATGAAATATAGACCACGCTAAGGGAAAAAATATAAGGGTTCCGCCATATATAGTTTATTTCTCCGTAGCTTGACCGTTTTTTCAATTACCCTGAGAAACTTTGGAAAAAATGTGTGTGAGAGCGGACTACAGTATCAAGCCTTTTCGTTTTCCTGGTATTATCTACTCCATGCGTGATTGAAGAGTCATGTTTACACCTTCCGGGAACACCGGAGGCAATTTTGCAACAAATAAAATACATATTATAACAATGCATGGCACAAATATGAATTTTCTTTTAATTTGCAATTATGGCTACAGTTCCAAGAAAAAATATTCAGACTACAGTTCAAAGCTGTTTTCAGAATTTACAATAAAACCAAGCAACGTGTCGCCCCTGATGCTATTTTTGGCAACATTACACACACTACAATATTCTGTATTTGGTCAGGTGTTATTTGTAACAACATATTATACCGAATTTAAAAACACAAACACGCACATTGGTAACAGTAGTTTACAATATATGCATGTAGATCTAGTAATTGATAATAAGCTTGCGTATGGGTAATTTTGAGTAATTTCAATACGCGCATTTGATGTTTGATCTAAATTATATATTGCACGGTGCCATCGATTTTCATCACTGGTAGACACCGTACAGCGGATATAACATATAGTCCGTATTTATAACAATACATCATTGTTGAGCGTCAGGTCAGTTTGTCTGTGCTTGAAAGTCTTGGTTTTCATAATTTATAAGTGCCTACATATCAAGGTCATGGATACGCCAATGTGACTATGTCTCATTTGCTGCAGGATCAGACTTATCTGACCATATTGCCTAATTAAAGTTTGAAGCAAATGCTGCAAAAACTGTAGGAGGAGTTGCGTCCACAAGAACTGTTCACTATATATTGTATAGTGCATAAAAGTACAAAGGGCCATAATTCTGTCAAAAATCGTCGCAGCGCAAATTCTTTCCTTTAAGCACATCTACATGTTGAGGTTGTTCATCTGTTAAAGTTTGAAGCAAATGCTGCAAAAACTGTAGGAGGAGTTGCGTCCACAAGAACTGTTCACTATATATTGTATAGTGCATAAAAGTACAAAGGGCCATAATTCTGTCAAAAATCGTCGCAGCGCAAATTCTTTCCTTTAAGCACATCTACATGTTGAGGTTGTTCATCTGTTAAAGTTTGAAGCAAATGCTGCAAAAACTGTAGGAGGAGTTGCGTCCACAAGACCTGTTCACTATATATTGTATAGTGCATACACGTACAAAGGGCCATAATTCTGTCAAAAATAGTCACAGCGCAAATTCTTTCCTTTATGCACATCTACATGTTGAGGTTGTTCATCTGTTAAAGTTTGAATCAAATGCTGCAAAAACTGTAGGAGGAGTTACGTCCACAAGAATGCGTCTACGGACGGACGGACGGACGGACAGACAGATAGACAGACAAGCTGAATCCAGTATACCCCCCCTTACAACTCGTTGTGCGGGGGGTATAATTAAAGGAATAAAAAGGTGTGCATAATTTGTTTCAGCATGCAATTTAAGCGCCCGTAGACTGAGGGTAAAATAGCTTATAACACGTCCCCAATTTTTTCGTACCAAATAAGACAGAATTGAACAATTTAGCAATAACAATATGTTGGTTACGAAGGCAATACTACGTACTTAAATCAAGTGCCTTCCTATTTTTAGCTCACATGTCACAAAGTGACAGAGTTAGCTTTGTGATGACTCGTCGTCCGTCCGTCGTTCGTTCGTCCGTCCGTCCGTCAACAATTTGCTTGTGTAGACACTAGAGGTCACACTTTTTACCTAATATTTATCCAACGTGGTCACATTGATCATCTCAACAAAATCTAGGTCAAGTTCGATATTGGGTCATCCGGGATAAAAAACTAGGTCACAAGGTCAAATCATAGAAAAACCTTTTGTAGGCACTAGAAGTCACAATGTTGACCTAATCTTTATGAAACTTGGTCATAATGATCATCTCAACCAAATCTAGGTCAAGATATATATTTGGTCATCCGGGATCAAAAACTAGGTCACAATATCAAATCATAGAAAAACCTTGTATAGTCACTTGAGATCACAATTTTGACCTAATCATTTTGAAACTTTGTCGCAATGATCATCTTAATAAAATCGAAGTCAATTTATGATTGGGTCATCTGGAATCAAAAACTAGGTCACTAGGTCAAATAATAGAAAACCCTTGTGTTAATTCACGAGAGGTCACCATTTTAGCCTAATCCTTATGAAACTTGATCACAATGATCATCCCATCAAAATCTAGTTAAAGTGTTATATCGGGTCATCTGGGGCTAAGAACTAGGTCACAAGGTCAAATCACATGGCTTGTGTGTACTGCTACGACAGGTGAGCGACCTAGTGCCATAGGGCCCTCTTGTTTTAGATTCAAACCACGTACTACGGAGTCAAAATGAGGAATCCAACACCAGTACAGGACTGCTATCCTCGGTGCAACAGAAAAATAGATCATGTTAATGGAAAGTTTCATAATGATTAGATCCCGTACACAATGCAATGTTTTCCTTCAGTCGATTGCTTGTTAGTTGGTGTTTGCTTGCGAGAGTTCCAACATAGGTTAAGACCATGGAAGATATAAGTTTAAATCGGAACAGAGTCCTGGGAAGTGCATACTTGAGCTGAAATAAAAGGAAAGTATAGTATACGAAACGTCAGAGCAAATTACAACATTAGTGTTTTAAAATAAACATTCAGCTGCTTAAATTTGTTCACTTCAAGTGAATCACATGAATATTTACAAAAATGTGATTAAAAACTTAGAGTCGTGTGAAATCGACATCCACTTTTACTTTCGTTTTCGTGCGAAGTATAGGGGGGCTATATCCGCCATATGGTGACTACCATTGGTGAATATCGATGGCACCGTCCAATATATAATTTAGATCAAACATCAAATGCACTAATGGAAATTACTAAAAAATACCCGTACGCAAACTTATTATTAATTACTATATGTATATACTTTAAACTTCTGTTACCCATGTGCGTGTTTATGTTCTTAAATGATGTAAAATGTGTCGTAAAAAATAAAACCTGACCAAATAAAGAATACTTTAGTGTGTGTATTGTTGACAAAAATAGCATCAGGGGCAAAACGTTGCTTGGTATTATGGTAAATTCTGAAAACAGCTTTGAACTGTAGTCTGAATATTTTTTCTTGGAACTGTAGCCATAATTGCAAATTGAAAGAAAATGTCATATAAGTGCCATGTATTGTTATAATATTTATTTTATTTGTTGCGAAATTGCCTCCGGTGTTCCCGGAAGGTGTAAACATGACTCTTCAATCACGCATGGAGTAGATAATACCAGGAAAACGAAAAGGCTTGATACTGTAGTCCGCTCTCACACAAATTTTTTCCAAAGTTTCTCAGGGTAATTGAAAAAACGGTCAAGCTACGGAGAAATAAACTATATATGGCGGAACCCTTATATTTTTTCCCTTAGCGTGGTCTATATTTCATAGAAATTGGTGAAGAAATAAAATACTTATGCCTATTTTCCTTCGCGAAGTGGAGGTTTTGTTTACAATTTTCTTCTTTGGACTGTAGTATTTAGTCACGTGGTATTGCCACACTGGACTAGACACCAACGCTAGAGTCAGACATAGAACGAACCATCTATATCCCCAGAAAAAGGTTTTGATGTATATGTTTTATTTCTCCTCGCCACCGGGCGACCCATATGGGCGAGGCACCGAGAACAGATTAATCATCTTAGTTTGGGGTGGATATTGCATGATACAGAAGATGCCCCAGTTCAGAAAAAGGATATTTCATCCAAGCCTATATACTCACCGGAACTGATTTCGTGCATAATTAACCATATATGGAGGTTATTAAAAACCGGTCCCATTATTAAGTGGGTCTTAATATTGAGGTTTAAGAAAATAAACAGTGAAATTTGAACTGAACAAGCGTGTTCCTAATATTGAGATTGCCATTGTGTGTGGTCAGTGTTATGTGTGTTTGCTGTGCTCAGCTGTTTCGGGCGAGTGCTGCCTTCCCTGTCAGATTTCTTTTTATATTTTTACTGTATTAATATTCAGTCACTCAATTCAGGACAAACATACCAAATTACTCGCTTAAAGTTTCTTAGTAATACAAAATGTACGTACCACACTGTAAACATATACCATGACAATTCAAGTAAAAATTCTGGGTTCTGTTTTATCAAAGCACTTACGGAAATCGTAAACTTACGCTCAAATTTTAATTCTTCCTTATTCTTCAAGACCTAAGCATAGGAAAACATTATTTTTTGTAGGGTTTTTTTGACTGAATAATAATTTATATTGAACAACTCTTAGCCACAATTTGTAGCTGTGAAAGAATGATAAAGAATTTAAATTTGATCGTAAGTTTACGATTTCCGTAAGTGCTTTGATAAAACAGTACCCGGGAAACCAGCAAAGTTATTGAGTGAATTAACTAATCTGTTGCGTACATTTTATAAAAATGTTTAACCAAAGCTTCTAGGCAAGCATCTAATTGTTTTTACCTTCAAGCTTTCAAGTTTCTCACGTGCACAATTAACGGTGGCTGCCATTGACGTTCCCAGAATTCAATGCGGTTTACTATATAAATCCCGTCATTGCCGTACTGGCTTAATACCGTATTTATTTAACGGCGCATCCCGTAAAAGGACGGTATATTTTTACAGTGCATTAGAAGAAAATTTTCTTTGAATTGTCTAGATTCTGATTTTAGCCTTAAAACTACCATTTTGACCAGTCTAAATTCATTGAGTTTACTGGCCCGTTCGGGCAAGTTTCTACTGTTCAAAATATATTTGCTTGCCTGATCGGGAAATTTAACTCGCCCGAATGAAAAAGTGAACATAAAACAATAAATATCTCAAAATCTAGACAACTCAAAGGAAATTTGAACCATAGGATTTTAGATATATCCTTTGTGAAATGATACATATGTTTAGATTATCGCTTCGCCAAATATCCTTATGCACTGATGCACTGATTACTTTTTCAAAAGTGGGCGTTTCTATTGCCCGAGCAGGAAAGTTTCGAAGCAAAATTACCCGATCAGGCAAGTAAATAGGGGAATCACCGATCGCCGATCGGGCAAGGGTTTCCACTGTATAAAGATCGTCTCCTAATAACATAACTCAGGTCAGCTCAAACATAGGTTTGCCAGTACCTGACATTTTATGAAAGCACTTCATTAAGGAAGAAAAATATGATTACGACATCAGCTCTATCCATTTCATTTTTACTGTTAAATGTCACTATCATTAATTTTACATCGTCAGTATGTCATTATTATATATTATGTCCACACGAAAGCAACTTCAACGGTAATTAATGTCGTTTTTGGTAAGACTTGTTCAGTTCTTCGCTCAGATGACATCATCACGGAGACATTATGCTAGTTTATATCATTTCTCTTAAAAGCATTGCTGTCATTTTCTGGAATAACTTCCGGTGTGTTGAGGAGCTTCTGACGAAATATCTTAGATATCCTAATTGGGCGGCTCTTCCCTAATTGCTTTTTGATGCCGACAAAAGCATAAAACACAAAGACACTCAACAATTCCTGGAGAAAAGAATAAAGGGGAAAACTAATGCTATGAGAAAATTGTAATGTAAACTAAAGAATCGCTCCGGAAATGCGATCATGGCTAATAGAGGGCGCCAGTGGACATTGCTGCAGTCAGTAAAACCCGACGTGCGTCGTACGCTGCTTGACCGCGGGCAAGTTTATAGAAATTGACAAGGCGTAATGAACACTGTTAAGTTTGAGTGACACGTTAAGGGAGGTGTATGCTAAACATTTGAATGACAACTCTTGAGATGATGTCTGTATTTGTATTTGATTGTAAATTATATCAGTACAATACAGTGCAGTACAGTGCAATGCATACGGAATATCACTACAGTGTGTTGATCCGTTGGGTCGTATTACCTCGAGTTGCTTGTGTAAAGCCGTATCTCGTGAGACCGTTAGGTCGAGCGTGATGCGGTATGGTGCAAGCAACGAGAGGGGATCCATGCTTGGAGTTCCAATGGTACACCAGTCAAAGCATCGACTACCTCGAGGACCAGAGGTTGTGGGTTCGATCACTTACCACGACATTTAAGTCGTTAAGTTGTACTGAAACGATACTCTAGCTCGCAGCTCAGTCCCCATGATTATAAGGCTCCATTTATAAATCTTTCAAACAGTAAAATGTGCCATAAATAACTGAATATTTTACATGACAGTATATTAGATTGATAGCCTTAACGAAACCCAAGTAAAATTTTCTGATATAGTAAAGGTTATTTAATTTTTTGCTTTTTCAAAGAACTTACCAAGTTTAATGCTCAAGTTAAGTTGAGCATGAATAAAATTTCATAAACATGGTGTCAGTAGTTTCAAGGCAAGCTGACCAAGTGTCACATGACTGGACACTGTCGGTATATTTGACATACTGTCAGACGAGTATTCAACCAAAATCAACGTGTACGATCCCGTCAAGTCTCTGGCTTATAATAAGAAGGTCGTAAGTACAAAATCAATATTTTGAGAAAACAAGAACAAACTGTCAGACTCATTACTTATGGAAAAACAAGCTTTTTAAACTTCAGTTTGGTCAACATGACAATAGGCTCATAAGAAGCGCGTTGAGATGCATATTTCAATTATGCATGAGTCTTATAAGGGCGGAAGTACTTACGACCTTCGAAGTGCTCATCTAATAATGTAACTTTTTATTCTGTGCCATAATTATATACACTCCATGCTGATATATCGACAAAACTTAATGATGACATGTACATCATTTTTTTGCAGCATTCATAGTCATTAAATCAGTTTAAATGGATGCCAATATTAATCAAACTGCTTTAACTATTACGTCCGCTGTATTTTGACATTTGTAAACACCGAAGTGTGCAACTTTGGAAATTAATTTACATTGTATTTTTGTAGTATTACAAAAATCTTGTAATAGCTCCTTCATGTCAGTAACTCTAAACCTTTCTACTTGAAGTTCATTGCAAGTATTTGTTTAACGTTTCACTGGCTCAATTGTTCCAATTTCGACGTAAGGTCCAATGTGTAATTGAACGAATTCAGTCTAAAAGTCCGAAAATATAATTGTTTATTGCTCCCGGCCATACACGCTTATGTGTGTGATTTTCTACTATGGTTAAAATTTCAAGTGTTTAGATTCGTAATAATTGATCCAAAATTCAAGGGATATCACAAATACATAGAATTACTGAGGTGATATTTCGAACTAATTTCTCTCTATCTGGCGTGTATTGGTGATGAAAACGAGGCGCCACGTGCTGGTCACGTGTACAGCAAGACCTCTGTTGACATGTGCGGCGCGTCTTATATGCTTCATTTAGTATCAGGTGCAGCGATCTGACTTTGTCCCACACAACGTGGCAAAATTGACCATTATTATCCTCAAATTATTTAAAATGTGTTCATTCACATACGAAACAGTCTCGAAGACATTTCATCAAGAATCGAGACAATGAACCTATTTCATTTCTAACTTTAAAATCACACCAAGTAAATATGGGGTGCTTGTTTGTTTGTCAAAAGTCTTAAATGATTCGTATGAAATGACAAATGAAAGCGGTAAACATAAGGAATATGTTTTATTGAGATAATAGACAAGTCCCATGTCGTCACATTTAATTGTACATAAGTCATTCGAACGCTGACGTCACGTGATTTATAGGTGCGTTTCTTTTTCTTTGAAAATCAAACATTAAACTCAAATACGTGCGTTTGTTTTTATATGGAGCTCATGAATATCACATGCTCCGTCGTACTATCATGTTTGTTAAAACATGTGGGTCTCTACTACATACATATAACAACGAAATTACACGACCGTTAATTGACTGGTACTTGTAAACTATGTGTTTGCAAGACTGTGTTCTATTTGTTCCTTTAATGCTCTGCTTTCCTGGTGAATCTTCCTTCCTTGCCCGTTTTGTGGTTATTTTTATCGGGTCTGAATATATAGATTTGGGATTTTGGACATTATTGGACAAGTTACTGATATACTGTCACCTACATGAACAGTTTTGGCAATCATACTCCGATAATGTTATGCATAAAAGTTACCACCAGCTAATACCCGGGCCACAAATCCAATCGGATCGCTGGAGGTTCGAAGTCTTACTGTTTGGCTAAACAGGTTGGCGGCCGGGCGGATAACGAGAAATTGTTAGACAAAATCAAGACGTGGCTTATCGACAAAGATGTTTGTCAGGTGACCATCAGCTGACCGGTCGATGTCCGCCCAACGACTGAAAGACATCGTACGATCATCCGGCACCCTTTATCCAGGATTCAATACGAAGTACAGCGTGCAAACGTTGCATAGACGATATGTACTCACCGGGAGGACGTCGTCCAACGTCGGGGAGGACATTGTTGGGCGTCGGTGTGATTTGTGGCTCAGGTATAACTGATACAGCACTATACTATCATCGAACAGATACCTGTTTGGTTCCCGGCTCGTACAGGTTATTTTCCGTCGTGATATTGGCAACTGTTATATTGTCCACATGCTCGTAGTGGAGAGGTTCTCAGTTATTTGCATAATGGTAAGTTATATTGGTACCGATTGATTATAAATTCCATGAAATCTAGTTAGACCATCTAGTTGCCGGTAATCACTTACACTCTGATTGGTTGAAAAGGCAATGGCGTACAATCCAATAAAAGCTTACAAAACGAGTTACAGATTATAATTACAATTCATATCCTCGTATGTTGGAAACAAACCGTAATTACGACCGTGCATACTCAGTGTCATTTCATTCGCTTTATCAAGTCCTTTGAATTATATGTCGGTTTATAATACTACGCATCCATAATTTGCATCTCAAATAAAACTTATGCAATATTTTCATTTTATTAATAGTATCTGGCCACATTAAGCTGAGACTCCGAGCCTATCCCCGTTCATGTCTGACAAGCCTTGGTTTAATGTGATTTACTAATACATGTATTTTGTTTTAGTACGTTAAAACAAAAGTATTCACCATCCTGATTCGTTACCATCCGCCTCGATAGCTTAGTGGTAGCGCGTCCGCCTTCGATTCACGCGAAAGGTCTCGGGTTCGATCTCAGGCCGCGACATATACAAGATTCGTTAAAATGGTACTGGTATGCATGTACATGTATCTTCATTGCTTGACACTCTGCATAGTTAGTTCCAGGTAACTACTGGTTCGCCCGATGCCATGTGAATTTTAAAATGTGACAGGGTAGTATCCATATGACTGAAAGGTCATTGATCAAACGGATTTAAACCGAGTTGCTTTTATTTTTCACTGCCATCTCACGCCTTAATTCTTTATTCGTTAAGGAGGATGTAGCGGCGTCTTTATAAACTTACTTTCTAATTTGGATTGCCTTCTTTTTTTAAATAAAGAATAGAGAAACAGACGAATATTATAGCTAAAATGTACGGATCTCAATTAGCAATGTTTTCAATTAAGTTGTGAATGGGCTCAAAAGTATACGTTTTACATACGTTGCACCAACAGTGTAGCAATACCACGTGGTTTTTGACTACAGTTCCAAGTAGAAATTTGTAAACATTGGAACACAAATGTAGCCATAAGTATTTTATTTCTTCATCGATTTCTATGAAATTTACGCCACGCTAAGTGGAAAATTATTTGCTTTCCATGAAATATAAAATCTTTTTCAGCGGATGTGCCGTTTTGTCCATTACCCTGTGAAACCGTGGAACGTGTAGGTTTCACAGGGTAATGGAAAAACCGGTAAAGCTGCTGAAAAAGATCTTATACTTCATGGAAAGCAAATAATTCCCCCCTTAGCGTGGCGAATATTTAATAGAAATCGATAAATAAATAAAATATTTATGGCTATTTTATTTTCCAATGTTTACAAATTTCTTCTTGTAACTGTAGCCAAAAGTCACGTGGTATTGCTACACTGACCAAGTAAGCAGTATTCGCGACTACTCGTTTTTGAAATGCATTTGCAATTAAAGTTCCATACATTTTAGCTATATGTTCTTCCGCATTTGTATTACAGTAATTACTATATCATTGATTCGCAATTTTAAGACGAAGATAGATTTACTAAGATGCTGCTAGTTAGCAAAATATACGTATGTTAATGCTAGTGTTCTGTATATGTCCTTTCATCGCGTAATATTAAACTTTGTTATTTATGGCAATATTCACATTTTGAACCCTTTCATGTTATCAGTCAGCAGGCTTTTTGTTTTACTAACATTAACCCTGAACAAAACTGTCTTTTTTACGACATATCATTTAAATAACGAAACGGTAATTGTGCTTCTAATTTCACGACCTATTACCCCCCGATCACCGACTGTACCTGTAAAGTACTGATGTGAAACTGACACGCCTACCAGGCACGTGCCGGTTGCTACGTGACCGATTATGTTCGGTCAGCCATTAATATTCACTGCGGGACAGGGAGGGAATAATGGCGCGGCACGGTATATGTCGATAGTGATTTGTAGTGATATGAATCTCAAAACTACAGTTATTAAAATCGCCCATGTTTATTGAAAGGAATATTTTATTCTCAAAATGAGAATTGCTAAGGACGAATGCTGAATTAGATTTATTGTCGTGAATGTGTGCATTTTGATACAAATTTCCATGTTTTTATGTAAATTCGATGATGCGGTATTCATAAACCATTCACTGTTTTCTATAATAAAAACACTAATCGTTAGAAACCATTTTGCCACAGTTGTATTTAAGATGTATTCGTCCTCTTTGTGATTTTATTGTCCTGAAAGTCGGCTTGCTGTCGTGAATTTCTATTCAATTAGCGATGTTAATCCGCATTTAAACTATAGTTTTGATTTGATCAGGTAGGGCCCAGAATATGACATGGGGAAATGAAACGTTTAACATAAGCATATAAATATAAAGTATTACACTGACATCTACATGTATATAATGGCCATGCTTTGAAAGGCTGACCAATTTTGGCTTATAAGAAACACACTGGTGGTGAGCGGTAGCCTAGAGGTAGGGCACGCGCTTTGGGAGTTTGAGAGGTTCCCGGTTTGACCTCCGTTTGCACCACTGCTTATTCTCTTGGCAAGAATAACCGACAATGCTCCAGGTTACCCAGATGTATGAATGAGTACCTGAGAGGGTCATAAGCCAATGTAATATAGCCGCCAGCGGTGCCAAGTGTAAACGGTCGACTTGGCAACTCAATGCTCGGTGAGTACATGTACAATCGGCTGAACGGACGCATGTCTGAATACAGACTTTAACTTGGAAGTTTAATTTTGCTTTCCAGGAATATTTTTCCTACTCTTTATGTCATGCACAAAGAAGGTAGACACAGTAAGAATTATGTAAACTACTGGTATATGTAGATGGCGGCTCACCAATCAGCCATATCCGATGCAACCCCTACCGGAATTTTAAACCTCCAATCTCCTGTTCACGCATCGGTTACCTTAACCACCTGTCCACCGGAGACGAATAGAAACAGTCACAGTCAAATATAGTCTTAATTACGAGAAATACAATTATTATTAAATACCTTAATATGCACTTGAGTTATGCGTATTATCATCAAATCGGTATAGTTTAAATTTCATTTTTATTTATAAATTCATAGTAAATATTTTTTATTTGATTTCATTTTTATTTATAAATTCATAGTAAATATTTTGTATTTGATGAATTGCTTGCCATAATTATGTACATGTACTCGCTGTTATCTTTAAAAGCCTTATTTTATGCAGGTGTTTTGGAATAGGCTTTTTGCAATTTTTATAAATACATTTTTAAAGAATGTCAAATGTTCACATAAACTGTTAGGGAAAATACCAAATTATCAAATAATATGTCAGGTAGTGTAATAGATTCCATTGTAACGAGACTTACGATTTTTTGGCATTGTTAAAATTCAAATAAATCAACTTATACATATACCACATTAAATGAATATTCACATAAGTTACACTTAATTAAAAATTACAGTAAAACCACAGTTTGCAAACTTCTAAGGCTTCTGTTTATCAAACACCTACTTGCATTGATACATTATTGTGCAAATGTAATCTTTATTTGTTTACGGACAAAATCAACTTAACTTGGGTAAATTTCAACCTTTAGAAACATTCCTGCCAATAACACAACTTAGAAAAAATAAACAGACCTTGTATCTGAATACAATTATTTGTTTATTCCCGTAATTTAATATCATTTAATGTGTAAATATAACAACAACATGTCAAAAATTTATGATAATGCCACATTACTTTGTGCAAACAACCAAGTATATCCGACGTAAGGCTGATAGCGGCGTTATTTTCCTCAACAGAATTTAAATCGATAGTCGGACCAACCTCCATTTTTAGTCAGTACCGCCTTATCGATTTTCCTGCGCTGTGATTGGTCAATATTGATACAGCGGCTGACGGTACTCTTCAGTGATCGGTGTAATGAAACGCTTATTATAATAATCAATAGATGTTTGCCGTCACAATGTAAGAGTTTATCGGAACCGGTTCTAAAATGAACGTTACTTAACTTCCTTCCCAAATTCAGGAAGGTTCTTGTAACCGGCAGTTCTGCGTTCCGACTCGGAAATTGCCGACTTTCAGATCGGAAGCAACACCGGTGAAAAAGATAATAGTGGAAATACTCACCATACTAGACGAGGAAGACGAAAATTGAGTGGAAACGGAAAACACCAGGAACAGGAAAGCAAAGTTTGGAGATAGATAAATAAAATTTTCACGAACAATGCAAGGAATAAAACAACCCGATTATTACAGGACTTGTAGTTTTACGGGGTTTTCTGGAATGATGTTTCCGGGTAAGGGATGTACGGGTGTTGTACAGTTATCTTACAATTAGTCATTTTATTGTAGAAACGTGTTTTATCGTATACTTTCTATAATCAATATGGAAACATTTATTTAACATGCGAAATAATTGTAAAAGGATGTAATGAATCATAGTTTCGGATACACATTAAAAGTGCATTGTTTTCTGTGCCTGTTTGTAAAGCCGTATTGTCGCAATTGTTTATACATTTACCGACAATTCCGCTGGACACTATAACATTGTTTATACCTCGTACCACAGTTTTTCAACTTTATGTATTTAGCGATGGAGTATTCATAAGTTACAAGACTGAATTAGGGGACCTACCCCAATGTTTATCAACACTGGAAATGGTTGCTAAGCAACCGTTCCCAAAATCCCAGATCTTCTCTACATGTGTCTTTTTATTTTATTTTTCAGATCCGCCGTATGGTAAAACAGCGTGGACACCACAAAGTCCGGGTTCACAATTACATCAAGGTAGTCACGTTTTTTTAAACATTTTGTTTAGCTATTGTAGTTTCCTGTTTGTTGAAGCTCAAAGTTTTATTGCAATATTTGATAAGTTTTTCTTGAAACCTTTTTTATATTTTATGTTTTTAATTTCTGGATTTTGTGAATTTCAATTTAATTTAACTTTCCGTTCGTATTCTGCGGCAGTGATCTACGTCTACGCTCTTACAGAAAACTTTTGATTTTAGAATTTAAAAACAAAGTTAAAGGCAAATGTTGTTCTATCGATATCAAAATTATTTCTAATTAAATAAAATCCATCGCTATTCCACAAAGACGCATCTCAACGTGTGATTTTACTTCTTATTTTTATCTACGGAAAAGTGAAATCAGGACATTTTTATCTTTCAATATGTTACCTCTATTTCTTCATCATTTAATTTTTATTCCATATTTGATTTATTTATGTTATTATACCAACTACTAGTCGTATGATTATCCAATGTGTCTTATTTGTCAATCGCTTAATCGTATGATATCGTTTTTCTGTGTTTATACGATTTGCGTGCTATCAAACCAATAACCACCATGTCATGTTTTTGGTTTAAATTCCCTTTCGTTAAACTGCATGTAGTTGCACATACGGGGAGGCGTGTTACAAGTCATAACAAAGTCATTTCAAAGTCATTGCGTAACTTAGTGCCGTTCAGGTTGTTGCATCGGATCCAAGATCACGAAATATCTTAAGTTTTTGTTTTCAACAAAAAGCTTGAGTCACCTTTGAGTTGGTTTTTGAACTTAGTTGAGTTTTGGACTTAAGTTATTTCGTGATCCTGGGGCCTGACCTTAACGTATGCAAGACGGAACCTTATGGCGCAACTTAATTTTATTTTCAATACCGTCGTAGAAACTGGTTAAGGACAATATTTCCCAGAATTACATTTTACCGAATACTTAGAATGATTTTATTATGATTTAAATTCTAGTATGGAGTACGTAAATGAAAGCGTGAGTCTCAAACCCTTTTAGTCATCCCACATTTGGAATTCAGTACTAGTAAGGACTTCAACTATGTAGACTAGTATTAGTAATAATTCAATATTTTACTAGACATGACAGTCTACGCTCATGCATGGAAATGTTATTTTCTGATCTGATTGCGTTGTTGGGGGTGTTGTCCGAGTTTTGATGATATGGATGGTTCGTTAGATATATGTTTGATTCTTGTGTGGGTGGCCTACCGCTGCCGGCGCGCCGTTTCTGTGTGGCTTTGGATTGTCAGTGCGATATCATGAGTTTTTATTATAGGCTGTTGCTGTAGTGTAGTGTAATGACATTTTGGATGTAAGAACTCTTTGTGGTAGAAATAATTAAAAATCAACTTAACTGATTATAAAAAAATAGTACTGTGATACGCCAAAGTCGACGTTGACGGCGTTTTTTGACGCAACGTTTTTAGACACCAATTTTGTGCGTAACGTCTGTATATTTCAAAAACAATAATACACCGTTACTTGAGTTTAGTGAAAAGTTATAGCGTGGTTGTTTCTTGGTGAACTTAGAATATAACTTATTTATTCATCAATGAATCCCCATATTTCTCTCAATTGTCTTAATTTTAACAAATACTTAATCTTATTTACTATGTAAATCAGTTACCGGCTTACTTAGCCTTTTAGTTTTATATAAACATTATTTCGTTGTATCAGTATAGCGAAATTCTTTGCACGGAATATAAGAGCGGGTAGTTCGAATCACATAGGGTTCCATATTAATATGACCAGTTGGTCAACCATCAGCTAGTTAAATGATGGCCCCCATGTGCAAACCTTTCTGGTGCCTCGCCGCGAACGACACGGGTCAGAAAGTATACTTATGTACCCAGAACGTATATGTCTCATAAGCCAAATAGGCTGACCCTTAATTAGGGGTGACGATAATATCATAATAATCAAATATTACTGTACAGGTTAAGAATAGGAGATTTTAAAGGCTTATTATAGAATTCGGCTTCTCATTCGACATGAACATTTTCAAAATTTGACTTTATTTTGACAATTGTGCCATTTACACGTTTTTTATGTCAATAATTTCTACCAGGATTTCGATCAACGTATTTTGTTTCGTCAGTTCACGTAGAAATTGATCACATGATTTTATAATATCTATAAATGTCAGTTTCACTTTATTAAACAGAAATTGAAATTCGAACTTGATATGATAAGCTGACTTGACTGTGTCACTCATTTTTACATTATCCAATGCTTTTCTTAATAATTAGCCTATAACTGTCATGAAATGTTCACGACATTTTGTATTGGCCAATAATTTTACTATTGAATAAAATATTAATGTTCAAAGCCATTAATGTCGATGCGGCGATTAATTAAGAACTTTCATAATTGCATCTTTAATTTGTGCAGTCTTTATCGCTGACGAAGATTAAGTTCTGAACATTTTAATTGCAAAAATAACGACAATAATGATTATAATAATAATCTATGAAAGTGAGCAGAAATCTAACATGATCTTACGTTGCACGCACATCTCGTGCCAAGATTCCGTGAGATCACCAAATTATCCGCGTTGTTAAGGCAAACATTCTGTAAATATTGTGTTAATCCCTCGTTATCTCGTCCTATCCGATTTTCCGCGAGATGTTGTGGAGATTTCTTACTTTATTGGCCATTTATAAAATTTCTGAGACGACAATGTACTTGTCTTCGCTACTTACACGTGCAGGCTGGCACGTGCCGCGTTCACGAGCGCTATCAAATAACCGAAGACCTCCTATTTATTGACTGGATCACTTTCGATTAATTATCTCAATTCTATAATGAAGACGTTTCGTTGTTTGAAAATACAGTTTACTATTTCAATGTATAACGTTGTGATTTTTGACTACTTTAAATTTAAACTAACATGGAAATAAATACAATTTGTTTTATGAAGAAAAAATCGTATGTAGTCTTTTTATTCGCTACCTTCGATCATAAAGTATAGACTATTGTCCCCATATAAACCAATGGTTATTCAACCACAACTGTTTCTACAAATGTTGAAGTAACTCTTGTCTTGGATTTTTTTCTTTTTTTTCTATGTTTTTCTTTTTTTGTATATTCCTCCTTGCGCCTTCGTTCTCAGCTATTTATGTTCGGAGTTCTGTCTTGAACTTCCCTGTCCGATTTTATATTATATCTTTATAAAAGGTTGTATTAATTAGAAATAATTACACTTCATATTGTTTATATAATACATTAAATAAAAACTAAATAGTATCAGTAATAACTTTAAATATTATAACGAGAAAACACATTTCTATCAAAGGTACGGTCTTACAAATTACAACATAACCCTGGAATTAGTTTTGTCAAATAGTTGTACGTATATGTCAAATTCGTGGTACTGTATCTCTTGATAACACCAGTGTCGCAGAAAAATATTTAGTATTTTAAAAGTCGTAGCTTTTTAAACCAAGGATAAGAATATATATCTATGAGTTGGCACATTGGTTTGCGTGGTTTGGAATAAAAACACGAGTAAGTTTAAAATCACCAGGGAAATGAATATAAATGTAGTACTGAACATAATAAGGAAATTTTAATGTGCCTTGAATAAAACAGAGCCATTTGAAATATTCAACTTTTGTACAAAATGAGAATAAAATTAAAAAAAGAAAATTTCACACTTCCCGACGTAATGCTGCTTTATAGCCGAGTCCTTAGTTACACTGCTGAAACTATAGACATATACTCCATTCTTATTTGTATATATTTCTATATGACTATTATCATTTGTAACCATATTAGGAGTTATATCCTTTGTTTGAACACTTATCATATGAAAACCAATCTCTTTTCATTATCAAAATACATGTACATATAAAATGCTGCGTGTTTGCGAATCAAACATAGCGGGTCTTCACGCCACTAGAATTGTTTAGGTTCTCCAGAAAATAAACTGGAAACCGAATCATAATGCATAGCTCTGCATCTTTCTTCATTCAACAACTTTTCATTTGTTTAAACAAGGGTAACCTGTGTTTAAAGCACCCTAATCTTATTTTAATTAGTCCTCACAACCTTATAAGATTAAAGAATTGTTTTAATTAACATCACTTTATTAACAAAGTAATTCCGGTAAGTTTTGGATGAGCCCGACCTCACAGTGTTTAAACGAGTCAACTTCCGGTTATCACAACAAGTCATAAACGTTGAGTTGTATAGTCTCCCAAAAAGTCATACAGTGAGTGGAAATCACAGATGCTTTTGCTCGCAATAAGTCATACAAGTTGAATGGTAAAGTGTCCAAATAAACCATACAGTGTTTAGGTTTATACGCTGTGGATCTTGCAATGAAAGCAATCACTTAATATGCTTATCATATATATCTTTGCAGGCTACCCACACCAACACAGTCCATTGTCAGCTATAGGTAAATCATCATTAGAACCATCAAGTTCACCATGGAGACCACAAGGTATGTATATTATATAATAATAATGATTATGATAATAATAATAATTTTCAAATTATATTGAGACAAATATTATAATATTCTTTATGCATAGTTATTTTTCTAGTTTATTGTTCTTTGTTGAGGATCTTATGGTAGATTGATGTATCATTGTCAAATGAGTTTCCTCGTAAAATAGTAAAATAAAGTCTTTATTATTATTATTATTATTATTATACTGTGAATCTAGCATATATGAGATATTTAAAAATCAACAAACCTAATGAAATTTTTTAATTGAAGGAGACTGAAGTTCGTGACGTCATGGTCTATATTTAATAAGAATATTCTCTATAATGTCTTGACGTCCGATAAAACTAAAAACTATAAAGAAAAGAGTAAATCAAAGCAAATATAATAATACAATATGTGAATTAATATTTACAATATATGCATAATGATGTCTTTATATATAGTTTGTCAAACTTGTATAAATCGATTATTCAGGTCAGTCACGTGTTTATGATCACATAACATTGTGTACATAAACATTGCAATTGCTCTTATTATTGTCTTATTGAAATAAACATCATGTATATTAGTTAAATACAGCTAAGTGAATGAAGTATCAAGTTTTCACTGCCTTTTTCTCGTCTTAAAATATTTGAAACAATAACATGCAATGTTATTATATTGCAATGTTTGTTTACAAGTGACAGACCAGAAAAAAACAGACTATACATAGTAAAAATAAATATTGTGAGATATTCCAAAGATAAAACGGTCTCGTGCTATAATCCTTTTTATTATGAATTCACTCTTTATAAAAATCAGAGAAAGTCATTGAAAATTCGATTATGCAACAATGCGAAATATATTGATCATTTAGTTTTTCGTTCAATTTTAATTATACATTTTTAGTAAAAATGTACAGAAGTAATGGGTGTTAATGATTCACTTCTGAAGTGCTCAATCATTTTTTATCTCCTCCGAAATAGTGTTTGACATCAATTGATCACGTTTGTATTGTTTTGTTGTCCGTACGTTCATCACAAAATTACTGTTTTGATAGAACCCTTATATAATCCCTTTAAACAATTCCGAACGTCGTTTCTATTTAAATTACGACCCGGATGTACAATTTAAATTCGTGTCATATGAATGGCCCCTTCTCATACTTGTCAACATCGGATATTAAATGCGAGCCACCGTCGACACGTCCAAACATTATATTCCGTACCGAGTCTTTTCAGATCATAATTGCCACTTGAAGATAATTTACATGACCACCTCCCTACAAGATCACGTGAAATGTTAATCCTTACCGTATTCAATCATTTATAAAGACGATACTAAGCTTGTTTGTTACCGTAGTCCACGGTTACACGTCAATGCCTCTATCGACCCGTGTTGTTATGTGTTCTAGACAATGCACGCTGTTGTCTATATAGTCTGAAAGAGTCTTATAATGGTTTAAACTTAATTTTAGAGAAGCCAATCAAATGCTGGAAGTCTGTGACTCTTTCTAAAACAACTTGATATAAACCATGCATTCTCTTGAAAACAATTTGTTATCGGAGCTAAACATGTGAATTGTACTTATAAATAAGAACAAACTACGTCATATTAAGATTTCACGCAAACTAAGATAATCCGGACGCAGGAAATGTTAATGTTCTTCTTATGTCTTCACGTCCTGCAAAAATATACAGACTGAAAATTTAATATTCTGAAGCCATTACGAAAATTATTCTTATTTCGAGACACCAAATATGGCGTCATGTCGGCCATTTCCGGAAATCGGATTTAATGATAGCTCCCCATAATCTTGCTGATTATTCCGCCAATATAATTGTCCGTAAATTTCCAAGGAAAGAAAATAATTCACAATTGACTAATGGAATGTTTGACAAGTTCTTGAAATAATTGGTGAACGAACAAGCGCCACTTGAACAAATGAATAATTATACATCCGCGAAAAAAGTCCCAAACGTCAGAACTCGATTGCTGTTTACATTAATAAAGAATATTGCATAATTGTACAAGATTTGTGTCTGGAGAATTACAACCGTATATCTATTTATGAACATGGAATTTAAATATCAGGATTCATATGTTAGTTGTATTGAATTAATTCCGGAACTATTTTTTCAGGTAGCGGACAGATACAACTATGGCAGTTTCTTCTGGAACTACTTTCGGATAGCGGCAACGTGAACTGTATTCTTTGGGAAGGCACAAACGGTGAATTTAAACTAGTGGACCCAGATGAGGTAGCCCGCCGATGGGGAGAAAGAAAAAGCAAACCAAATATGAACTATGACAAATTAAGCCGCGCTCTTAGATATTATTACGACAAAAACATTATGACCAAAGTGCATGGTAAGCGATACGCGTACAAGTTTGACTTTGCTGGTTTGGCACAAGCCATGCAGCCTACTGCCCCAGATCCGGCAGCATACAAATATCAACAGGACTTATTTGTGTCGAGTTATCACCACAATTCAAAATTTAATTATCTAAATGCGCATGCGCCGATGACGTCATCTCCGGGTTTGTTCCCGCCACCATCAAGTTACTCTAGTTACTGGACTCCTTCAAATGGTAGTTGCTCCTTTTACCAAAACATTTCAAGTCCGCATATGCCTCATCACTCGGCACCGATGCCACCAGCAACACACATTGGGACGTACTATTGACAGTGACGTAGAACGCGTATTATGTGAGATTGTTATGAAAATCAAAGCTGATGACGTCATCATGAAGACGCCGGATCACACCGGATTTTCTACGTCACACCAACACGGGCACTGTGTAGATGAGGTTGCCGTTAGAAGCGGATGTGATTGGTGTACTGCCATCAACAAGTGCCATCCTTTTCACTCGATTTAAAAAGTGTGCTTGTATTTCAGAACACAAACATATTGTTCTCTGCGCTCTTTGCAGCTACTGCGCATGCCTGAACGCTTTCGTATTTGACATTATCAAATACATAACTATTTGTATTTGGAGAGTAAACTGATTATGATGTTTTCTGTATGGAGATCTGGCTTGGTGAACCTTATAAATACGTGTATTGTATGTATTCATGAGCGACCGCCTTATTCATGTCATGCATACATCTTTGTTTGTGCTGTGATCTGTATATTATTTAATTTTAATTTTAACACTGACACATGCTGATGTAATATCACTTACATTACTTGAAGCATTCGGATTAGCTACTTTATTTTTGTTTCATGATTATATTTGTGCCGAGTTGGAAATGTTATTATGTTGATAGATTTTATCTCTGACCCTCAGTGCAGAGCTTTTCTCTTAGATGTGTAATGTACAACCAGCTTTGTCTGACAAAAAGCAAACAAGCGCGAACCTGATAGAAAACACGGAAGTATACATTTATTTTGCCTCCTTGTGAGGAGTAGCACCTAGGTCAAAAATGTTCTTAGTAATGTTAGTTGAAACGCACCAAGACGAATCCTAAGACCACCCTAAGGGCAATCCGAGGATGTGCTACAAGGAATGATGTTGAAACGCAACCCAGCATTTTTGCAAAAATTACCGTGTGCTATGTTTTCGGAGTTATTTATGTTATTCTCGCGATTGTACGGGGTTCGCAAATATTAAAACCGCTAAAATAAAAAATATTCTTGCAGTACTATTGAGTTAGAATATTTAAAACAGCAACCACTTTTCAATAGCTGAACAAGAATGACTCTCAAACATAATGTTACTATAAAAGGAGATGGATTTTCTATATTGAATCTGTAACAAATATAGTACCAATCTCAATTATACGACTACCTTAAGTATCTATAAAATCTATATCTAGTCTTCTTTTTAAGGTAGTCGAATACCAAAGCTTATCATTCAATATTTGTTTTATTTTAAGGTAGTCATGTTATTGAGATGGGTTTTAAGGGAGGTTGTAACGTACTCTGTGTGTTTAGCTGTAAGTTCGGGGGACATATTAAGTGTATGCGTTCAGAATGTATGAGACATCCGGACACACATTTCGATAAATTGTGACACTACAGTAGTGAGTTTTATTTGTGCAATAATGTGACATTGTGATAAACAGTATTTAGATACTAGTACATAGGTAACTGTATCATTGAATAAGAGTAAAACCATATTTTATAAAATTTATGTAATCTTAGAAAGGTGCATTTGTACTAAAGTGGTCAGATTTTCATGGTATCAAGAACAGTGATTTGCTTATTTCATTCATACACAACTTTGTTAGAACTACCTTAATGCAAAATCCCATCGAAATTGATCTACTAGTTAACTAGTTATGTCATAAAATGTATATCGCAAGACCAGTCAATCACTAAGGTGCATTCTATAAAAACGGCAATGATATTTTAAACAAGAAAAAGTTATTTCATGGCTTTTAGTTGTTTATTTTCTTATATTTATGGAATTTTAAAATATTGATACCAAATTAAAGATGAAGCAGTTTACTCTTTATCAATGATGTAGCTACCTGTGTTTAGATATATTCAGAATCTAAAGGAAGATAGTCGAGTACAGTATTCATATAAAATTCACATTTATAATGATATTACATTCTGTGTAACTATACAGAGTGGACATACCACGTGGTATGTGACGTCATGTCTGGCTAAGAACTCTACATTCTCGGTATGAGCGTCATGGATGTCTCATTTAAATCCTTCAAAGAATAAAATACTTACGGTTATTTTTAACTTTTTGTTGACACAAGTCTACTTGCGTTCTTTGCCAAGCATTACGTCACATACCACGTTGTATGTCCATATACATAGGCTGATAGTCGGGTATTTTCGTCCACACATGAGAAAATTGGTCATAATTGCTTTCATGCATTTGTGCTATGTATTTACTATCTTAAATGTTTTCAGATGAAGCGCTCGCATACAAGCACTATTTTATCCGACACTTTAAAGATACTCGAACATAATCAGTCTGTCTTAGGGTGCTTCAGTATTAAGCCAATGGCGCCCAAATATTGTTTTGTCTCTTAAAATAAATGAAAAATTGTTTGACAAAATTCCGATTACCTACCTTTAATGAGTATTAAGCACTTGCGACTATCACGTGTTGCTATCACGTGTAATTGTCACGTGCGAAGCAAGTGTACAGTCGGCATACACGTGCAGACAGCTTTCTTTAGCTATACATGTATACGAGTATTCTATAAATGCATGTAACCGTCGGATAGAACTAAATGTATTCAAATATTGTATGTTCCCTAGTCAAACACTAGCTGTGAAGTATGACTGTTTTAAAGACTGTATATTTTTCATGAAATATTTAAACATTGTTTACTTTAGCTTTATAATGACATGAAATGATTACTTATTTAAATAAAATATATTGGCAAATCAAAAGTGTTAATTTCTTTCTTTTAGCCATCTCGGTTTAAATATGACATTGTGTACATGTATATATATGCTGTATTATTCGTTAATTCAGATCTGCCACTTGTTTACAAACATTGCAATATCTTAACATTGTATTTCTTATTGTTTTAACCATTTTAATTAGAAAAAAGACACCGAAAAGAAAAACCTTATTCAATAATGTACATACTAATACGCATACTATCCATCAAAATAAGACATTTATAAGAGAAATTGCAATGTTTATGTACACAATGTTTATGTACACAATGTTATATGTAAACAGGTGACTGACCTGAATAATAAATTTATACATTTTTGCGTTAATAAATAATTATTCACATATACAAACACGTAAAGACAAATAATTTTATGCAAACACAACGAAGCGGCGTGAAACTGGCACGACATAAAACATTCAACATTCGGCATTCAATATTTTGAATGTAAAATTTTAGTTCCGCAGTACCAACGAGACATTGAACATTGAACTTATTCTAAAAGTCGTTCTACCAACGCGACATTGAACGTGGAACATTTCACGATCACATCTACCAGCAGGAGCCGTATTTACAAAGGTTCTTTGATATTTTCTGAAGAAAATTTCTTAGAAGAAAAAAAATGCACTAAGAAATAAATTTTTTTTTTAGACAATTCTAACTAATTTAACAGCGCTATATTTTGACAAAAATCCCTCTTTTGACAAAAACAAAGATATGTTTTCAAAACTCTTAGAAAAGTATTCAACACACTTGGAAAATTAGTTTTTCTTTGACAAACATATCTTTTGTGAATACGAGTTTTGATGAACATTTGAATGCTTACAAGTCTATTTTTAACTTCGGTTTTCGGTTCCATGGATATGTTCGACGTGCTCTATAAACACTTTTTCATTGATATATTCCACACAAGAACATGGTAGTACATAATGTATATTCATGTGCAAAGGTGAGGACCACGTCAATAAGGACTGTACGGTACATATCCAAAATGATTTTGAATGTGATTGTATCAACTCGAAAGAAAAGTACATTTTGAACTTGTATTCAATCTATTGATCCATGTCACTTTCTGAATGTACACAGTATAAATCAAAGAAAACAACGAATGCTGTTTTAAACCACATGTACACAGGATAGCCGGGTTCAAAAAATCACAAGGAGCACATTTGGTTGAAATATTCGAGTCATAGATGGAAATAAAGTCAAAGACATTGGCAGAGGTCATGTAAATGTGTTTAGAAAAGTGCTTATTCCTATAGATACTATAAATATACGTAATGCTAATAATAACAATTTTAGAAATATCACTGAATGTGAAGAATACCTCCAAATACTCCTTGACACAGTCACTGCACCAACCAATGATTACAGAAGAAAAGTGCAAGCAAAATTTATAAGTCTAAAAAACAAAGGGCCATAACTCCCTTAAAATGATCCGACCAATGTGCGCCGAGGATATGCACAACTGTATTTGGCACTGATGAGTCATGCAAAGTTTCATTAAAATCCGACTAATGGTTGCAGAGAAATAGCGCGGACAAATTTATACGTGTAAAAAACAAAGGGTCGTGATTCCCTTAAAAATGACCCGACCAATGTGCGCCGAGGATATGCACAAATACACTTGGTACTGGTTTGATTGCAATCCGACCAATGGTTGGATAGAAATATCGCGGACAAAAATTATAAGTGTTATTAGTGTAAAAAAACAAAGGGCCATAACTACCTTATAAATTACAGACCAACGAGGACATGAACAACTAGACTTGGTACTGATGAGTCATGCAAAGTTTCATTGAAATCCGACCAAAGGTTGCAGAGAAATAAAATTATACGGACCTACAAACCGATCAACCAACCGATCAACCAACCAACCAACCAACAGACCAAATAACCAACCTCAAGCATGACTCCAATATATTCCCCATATACTTAGTATCTGGTGGAATAATAATAATATTTATTTGGAATAAGATGCATACAACATTGCAAATCAATTCAGATGATAATTAACACCAAATAAAAATAGAACATGTTCAATGAAAGACAAAATTTTAAATACAAAAGTATAATTTAAAAATGCCCTGAAGGAAGCCATGTCAAACACACCAACACCAAGGATAACACACAAAGAAGTTACATAGAAGCACCATAAACAACAGACGAAGGGATAGATAAATATTAATGTTGTAATGTATGTGTAGGGGTTAAATGTAGAACAATCCCCGGCGTCAGTCCATCATACAGTCGTTCCAGTCAGGTCCACATCTACTATATAATGAATCGAGGACGGACATCAATCTATCATTGAAGATAATTATTCGGACATTTTGTTATATATTTAGACTTAATGTATTAGGCAGCGCTGTGGCAATGTCTGTAAGGTTAGGGACAATAGTCACAGACCGGAAGTCGGTCCTTCCTATTGTCTTTAACCACACAATTACTGTCCATGTCTGTCCAGTAAGGAACCTGACTTGACGTAGCAGATGATTTTGTTGCGTACACAATCGATCACTCATGGACAATTTCCGCACACACAAAATATGTCCCTACCTACCAGACAAGTTTCAGCTAATGTCAGAAGAGCCTAGTCTAATATTTACATGGATTAACATAAGATAACGTATGCTTACGGAAATGCAAGCAAACACAAATTGTAATTATGGAGATTCCATCCATTATGAAGCCATCTTGAACATATAGTCGAAAGTGTAGCGGAAATGTAGCGGTGTATTTTTCGGTACAATAATGTATCGTGCTTTAACATGATTGAGTTGCGACGTGGTTAATTCATTGAAACACCGTTTAACCAAATTGAAGACCCTGCCCTTATAAAACACTGAACAATGTCCGGTTCTTGACATTGTCTTCGGTTATGTGTCCCTCGTACAGAGTCACTCATAATATCTGTCCCAGTTTCAAACTACTAGTATTTTTAACCCTTCGTTCCTGCACACGATATATTATATGTTGTATTTTTTAATGTCGAGCATAGCCTTTATTTGCCAGTCATCTTTCTGCTGAAATAAGGCAGGCATATGAGTGCCTCAACCCGTATTTGAACACGGATCGCCAGATTAGACGGTAAGCGCTCTAACCATTGAGCTACAGAGGTACACATATGTATGTCATTTGAAAGCTGATTATAATTTTGCAGTTCCATCTAATGTAAACTATTTTAATGACGTCAACACAATTGCATCATAAATGACGTCATAAAGAGATGAGTGATTTACAATACGTCGCTTTTATAACATAATTTAACTCAGCATAATTTGGCTTTGAACGCCATTTTCCAACTTAACCATCAGAACAATTCAAACTATGAACCTGGTGATGATAAACTGTCTAGATGAAAGGCACACTGGCTTGTTAAATGGTTGCTGCAAATTGTATCAAGAGAATATTGCAAGTTTTGTAAACATTGACGTCATCACCTGCCAAAATGGACGTCAAATTTATTATTTGGCATAATTATCATTGTTTATGGACTAAAATATACATGAAAGTGTATACATGTACTACTGTTTATCAAATAAAACTGTAAAACGTAACTTTTTGTGTTTTGAATGTGCAAGCTTTTTATGGCTATACCCAAGTACGGTTTCATTTAAAAAGTGTGACAGATATTATGAGACACACTGTATGAATCTAGTTAGTGCACTTTGTTGAAGATACAGATTATGCTGCTTGCCAATTCTATTGTCAGAATACATGGTCCGTCGTACATGGCAGGAATTACGTTGAAATGTGAAAAAAGGCGTAAAACTGGATAAATGACATGAAGCAAGCTAAGGCGACCGGTTACAGTAGTTAACGGTTGCAATGAATATTGGCAACTTCTTAATATGTCTATAAATATGTTGGCTGTTGGTCAGAGTTATATGATGGATAATACAGACTTCATTAAACGGTTGAATAGACATCTCATAAAACAGCATTCATTTACAACATTAAATCATAAAGTACATCTCAGTGTTAACCCTAAAAGTACAAGGGGTGTTCAATATGTAATGTCTTATTGGTCACAAATTAGAAAAATCATTGATTTCTGGACATATTTTTACATATATGGAACCATCCACCATTCCACTATATTTCCTGAAAAAATCAATAAAATTTAATGAACTGGATTGGTGTTTATGTTGTCTTTTTCTTATAACATTATACTTATATTGAACGCCCCTCGTATAGTCCACACTTTAAAATACTAGTAAGGCAAAAATATGCGTGGTTCATGCAACATGATGAAAAATTAAGAGTCGGTAGATCGAAAACTTTGTTTAATTTATGAACCTGAAAATTTAAGTTCGTGGTGATGCCATTTTTATTAGATTAAGTTTGACAATACTTTGCTTGTTCATATAGTAGAGGCTGTCTGTAACAGACGTTCAGATACGTATTCTGTTCTTCAGAAATCATAATAACTTTATGGTTGGGCAAAAAGGTTAGTACCCCAAATAAACACAAATAAAAAAATTTTTTATTTAAGCCCTAGAATAGAAGACAAACGTAAAGCTTTGGGATAGATGAGACAGACAGTGATTACAATTGCCAACCTGAGAAACACGCTGTTATCACTAAGCAAGCCCAAGTGAGAGAGTACTTTACCGACGGTAGATTTTATTATTTGTGTTCCTCGAAAATGGACTGCAACTTTTTGGTATACTTTGTATTTCATGACGTCAAAAGATTGACCGGGTCAAAATCACAGAATCTTTACCCCGACTTTATTGTTATGTCGATTGAAAAAGCACTCTTACAGTATATACTAGTATCTGAAGCACCCGTTATTTGATAGATTCTATTGGGTCGTTATACCAGACAGACAGGGGCGTTTTAATGCCGGTCCTACCAAGCAGTCATATTCTAAAAGCCAATATTCCGGAAACCTAGCTCTATTACTCATAAAATAGATGTATTTTGATCGATTCCGTCTCCGCATGTCTATAAAATAAAAAATCATGGAAACGATCACCGGCCTGTATTACGAACAATCAACATCGGAAGGAAATATTCCGTGTTTTCTGCGTGTTTAATTTCTTTTTTCCCTCTTCATCGTCTGCTATGGTGTTGATATTTGACAGTTAGAAAATTGGATTCGGGCATCAGATAGCCCTATGCAAGAGAAGCTTTAAAGCGGAAGGATTTTCTATCGTCCGTTAATAATGTTATTTCTACGCATCAAGAAGTAGTTTTGGCAACATTATTGACGGGCGCGATCTTATCTGGGGCGTTTAGTTAACTAAAGACGACGCGTATTAAACGATTTTATTTACCCTAATGAGATAAATGTCGCCTCAATGCGATGTGGAGATCACAAAAGAATATGGAAAGCTCCCTGGAGAGTTAAACCACAGTCTTATTACTCTGGAAATGATCAGGAATTTCGTCATTGACTATGGTCGCTTCGGCACGCGAATCAAGTCAATTTGATTCCTTCGCAAACAATTGTACTGATAATGGATTAAGAGGGGACTTGGTTTTCTCGCGAACACCTGCAAAGATTCCGCAATTTTCTGACAAAAATCCAATAAATTTTCATATTGTCATTCGTAATGAATAGTGACATCCTTATTTGATTTGTTAGAACAATATGATCATTATGCAAAATACTTTCTTCATTCTTCAACTTGTTTTATTCTGCGCATGCGCGGCACGCTCCTCGCACGCGCCACATTCAAAATGGCCGGACGATCACGGGCGAACTGCTGGGTACAGAAATATCGAATGTAAACAAGGCCATAAATAAGTGTCAATGTCCCCTTTGAAGACAATGTCTTTTATGAATAATGACATAACGATCTACTGTCACGAATGGTTGAATTAAACGGACGTTCCGCGTTTTACAAAATAGAATACATCCCACCTTGTAAAAACCACTTTGTGGTAAACATAATTAAAACATGACATTCTTACTGCCATCTTCATATTTATTACTCTCATAGAAAATTTATCCTCAAACGCCTTTTATCATTTTACCAGCATTAAAGGTGATGGCCTCTAGATGACCATCGACTTATGAAATAGTTTAAAACCACTGCTTTTTTAGTAATACATGTTTTATGTGGACACTGGTCTATTCACACAAACAAACAACGATTTCGGATTCCTGGTAAACAAATTCTGTATTTGTACATGATAAATAATTACCCCACCCATTTTCAAAATATTGAAAATGGTGATTTTTAATCGAGTGTCCAAAAAATGTCAACCATCTAAAACAATTGTAACTGATTGCATATGAGTTGAGAATCATATAGACCATCAGATTAGTAAAATAAAAAATAGGGGTCACCAGCCTTATTTGGAGCTTTTCATCAAAAATGCTAGTTAATTTAAATAATTTTGCATAAGTATGTATAAATTAACCTAATTTGCATATTGGAATAAAACAATATTTTGAAAAATATTTTCAAAGTGTAGCTACTTCATACAACTAAATCATGCACTACATATTTAATACAAGCAGATGCATTGGAACAATTGTAGTGATTTATTGTACGCCCATAGAATTTCAAAGTGCACCGTTCCCTGTTCATTTTTTTACATGCAAAACAAAATTAAAAATATGAGCGAAGTGCATCATCGTTATGTTTATTATCATTTAATTACGTTCATATGACATCATTGGAACTTAATTTTATATTTGCTCCTTTGTATCACTAGCAAATCAAATTTCGAATTTCCACGCATGCGTACTAGGTACGCGAGCCTCCTTAAACATTTGTAATACAATCCCAGTTTCTTCACAAATCATGGTCAAGAAAGTGTTATGTAAGGTACCTTTTTACTTGACTTATACAGTAGGGCGGATTATTTTCACGATGATAATTCGGACTTTCAAATTTTCACAAGAACTACTGGCAATGTAACACTGAGTCTCATTCAGTATTTACATTGTAGTCTACCAAATCGTAGACACATTTGCAAACATACATTATAACATTGTGAAATCTATATCATTCTTGGAAGTTCAATACCCTTAAATGAATACATCAATTACTTATGTTATTTAGAACACATATTGTAAAACGACCTATGGCCAGTCTGTTGTGAAGGGGGAAACGTCAAAATGACGTCACGCATATTCGAAACTTTCGGTTTGACGTCTAAATATAGACCAGAATGTTTCTACAGCAAATTGAATACAAGAAAGAAATGGAAATAACTGGAAGATGTAGAACAATACAAATATACATAATTATACAAACATACAAACAGTTATTTTGATTATAATTGTAGATATGTAGTATTCGTCCTGGTACTTAAAATCATCATGTCTTCAACTCGTGTAGAGAACCTATAATACTTCTTATAATAAATAATAATAAAGACTTTATTTTTCGAGGAAACTCATTTGACAATTATATTAAATGTCAATCTTCCATGAGATCCTCAACAATAAACAGTTGAACAATAACACAAGTACATAAAAGAAAAGAGCATAATGGCAATTCGGCCCATATGACGTCCAACCTATAAGTGTCGGATTCCTTAATACATTGTTGCAAACAATATAGTATAATTATAGTTATGTGAAAGACATCGCGCATTGGCTTAACACAAAACAAAATGAATATTTATCTGATATATTTCATGAAACAAACAGTGGCGTCATCTCTCAATGATGATTAACCAAAGAACAATCGTTAAGTTTTGTTTCTCAAGTTTCGAAGTTGAAAGTGCATGGACATACATTGTATTCTAATTTATACAATATGTGAGCCACTGTGTGCGATCATTTGCCTACATACACCAATTGTTGCTGTGTTTCTACATGTTGTCCTACCACCATGCAATAATTACCATTATAAATGTCAGGTTGAAAAATTCTGCGCGTTGATTACCTTTAAGTTCGTCTGCCCCATTTAGTTCCGCTACTTTAGATATAGTATTACGCTGGTCATTATTTATACGTTGACGCATGCGTGGTATATAGAGTTTCAAAGTTTGCAACGGCTAATACCGATAATCGCTCGTTTTGTTTTGACTTATTTCGATGTCCCAGTGATTTTATCTTTAGTCTGTCAGCCATTTCGATGAAAAATGACTAAACGAAACTCCATAACGGGAGAGTATTTCCCCATTTTCCTCGTGCGCGTGCAATGATATGAATTACCGAGATCTCGCGTGAATTAGCTCCGCACGTGCACGATAATGGCGGCCGTTCTATGGATCACCTGAGTCTGACATGGTATCTGATTCAAAATCTTCGCTTGTTATCAGAACATGGTCAATGACATTGACAAATAAGCATACTGCCTATCATTATATAAAAAATCAAACGAATTTTATATCGTGTACAAAGAAGTGTTTAAATGCCATAATGGAAGGTACACCGACTATTGAAAGTGTAATTATCGAAGCACGCGGCACCGTTCGATCATTTTTCAGATCAATGTTCTGAAAGTTATTTACCTACCCGAGAATAAATGATATAAATGATGTTATGAAATCAGGTATCCCGGTATAGTGCCTGCTGCTACTTTCAGGCCTATTTAAGTTCAATTTTCGTGACGGTTTGGTAGTTTAACTGATTCGATGTGTGTCCCAGAATATAGTTCACACTAATGTTTTTTACAACAACCAACACTTGAATTAGAACACGTTTCAGGACTTCAGTATGGAACGCTGAAAGTTTTTTTAAATGGTTAAAACTCCAAAAATGCTAAACCGGAAGTAACCTTCCGAAAATACGGTATCATCCATGAGTTGTCAAAGACCATCGAGTATAAAACATCGCCCACATCGGTGTGGACATACCATGTGGTATGTGACGTACTTGATGATTAAGAACGCATTAGAAATCTGTCAACAAAAGTAAAAAAGAAAACCTTAAATAGTTTACCTTTTTTAACCGATTTTAACGAGATATCATCGTTGCTCACTGCGAGAATGTGTACTACCGATGTCACTTACTTAGTATTATTTTTGTGCAAAGGTTTGCAGCTTTTCCCGACACCGCCTCAACTGCTATCTAGGCCGCAGCTGAATCGGTTTCGGACAGGAATACTTGAATATCGCAAAATTTAAAAAAGGTTATTAGCAAAACTATGCGCAGTTATCATATACATTGATTCTATTCACAAACTAACCATTACAATAATTATAATTGTGTTTTCTATGGATCCAACCGTATTTAATCTATTATCAATATGCTTCGATAAATCGGACACAGTATAGGTAAATTTCCAACTTGGGTAGCTAAACGGGGGGGATTAACTGTATAAACTCTATGGTTAAAGTACATAAATATGCATAACCTAGAAATACACCTATAATGAACCTGCGTTGATGACTCAAGTGCTAATAACAAAGTTTAACGTAATGTATAATACGATGTCATCTGAAATGAATGTCTACATTAAATCAAGTTTTAAAAAGGAAATTTATTTTGAGTTTTAAATAGGAAAACACATTTTAGCAATAAGTGTCATGTATAAATTTAAGCACATGCTCGATACATATCATTTTAACAGAAGGGATGACTTGCTGGTCTCGAATGCCAGATGTGCGAGTGCTGGAGGTCTCTGGTTCGATTCCAGGCCGCGTCATACCAAAGACGAAATAAAAATGGTACCAGAAATTCCCTTGCTAGACCCTCAGCATAAAGGGGAAACTGGCTTCTCTTCTCTCATACCCTCGTAGCAATGGGTAACACAGGGAATAAGGTGTCGAGAGTGATTAATATACGTAAGTTAGAAAAAACGTTTTCAAAATCGACCTAAAATAAAGTAGTAATGATTCATATTCGCAATGCTTCTACACCTTCTGTGAGTAAAACTGTGGGTTGACACGGTGGTCGAGTGAATAACGCACTTGACTACTGATCAAGAGGTCCCTGGTTCGAATCTCGGCCGGGACACTTCATCATTTCTGAAACGCTTTAACTAGAGACGAACTGGTTGGAAACCCACAGGTAGTCTCGCTTGTGTCGGTGCTATACACCGAGCACGTTAAAGAACCAAGGATTCTTTTCGGAACGAGCTAGGGTAACGTACCCGGATTTCTTGTATCACAACTCTTTCTCTTCTACCTGCTGTCCCTTCAGCAAAAACACAAGACCCCATTGGAAATAAGTGCCTGCACTTTCATGTGTTCTCCTTCGACCGAAATGCCTAAAAATAAATTAATATATAAATAATATTGAGACCATTTTTGTGTTTCAGTATCATGACAAATCGAATGCAGTTGTTTTAACACGAGTTCATTTGTATTTATAACCTTTTATTCATTATTTTTCAAAGTTTAATTATTTAGAATGGCCAATACACTGAAACAACGCCTCATGTTTGTCACCTTGTCTAATACTTCAAGGCAACTTGATTATGATATTGGCATGAAGAAAAAGAACATTCAATTTCGCTGGTTCACTTGTTAAAACCAAGACATGTATACTCCGGAGAATTTGACATGACTCTCTACCTTCTATTGGCATAATTTAACAACTGATATAGAGTCTATATTTATAATCCCGGTTGTATGTTTTCATTAGCGGGAAGTATAACGAAGACGACCGAGTTGTAATACCAACACATATCTAAAGGACCGATAAATATTGCACGATTTGCTCGTGGAAATTTATATTTCAAAGCAAGAACCTCGTAATACATTCATACATAAATGTCAGGATCATGTCAAATTCTCCTTGATATAATTTTCAAAGCATATAATATTATATAGTCTTTGAATCGTTTTTCCGGTAAAAAAGTAAAGACTATATGAACGTTACAAGTGCTACATGTAATTATGTGAGGATTTATTTGTTTAAGGAGGTTCGGTTCTTGAAACCATCATGCTGGTATACGTGCGCAGGTAACGATGTTCTTTCTATGTTTGAGGTTTTCGTGACGACAACGATGTCATCAGTTCTATAGTCGTAATTGATTTATTACAACTTTTCTTTGATTTCAAACGCTGCACTAAAAATACCTGAATAAACTAAAAACGTGATTAACAATTCAATGCCTCAGAATGCCGATAAAATGTTAATTTACTGCAAACTATAATGAATTCATTTTCAGACATAAGTCCGGTTTCCGTCGCCATAACTATGGTCACGTGTTGTTAATCGAGGGTAGAAAACGAAACACAACAATCAACGTTGATCATATTATAAATATTTGTAGGAAAACCGCCACTCTGACAATGATAAATTACAGTGGTGTGCAGATCAGTAATCCACGGCATGGATTTATATTCTCAATATTTATTCATACCATCTCCCTCTATATGATTGATTTCTCATCTCTCGTGTTAAATATAATACTGTATGATATCATGGTATCGTTATAATACACCATTATATGACCCTTAACTCTGTACCCAATTATTTTATACAAGCCAATTAACGATATAATTCCATACTTGGCAAACTTGTTGAATAGCAGTTGAAGTGCCTTGGTTACGTGTATATTGTATGTAAGAACCATCAAACCTAACGACTATAATAATAATAATAAAGACTTTATTTTACGAGGAAACTCATTTGACAATTAAATTAAATGGCAATCTTCCATGAGATCCTCAACAATAAACAGTTGAACAAGAACACTAGTACATAAAATGAAAAAAGCATAATGGCAATTTGGCCCAATATATATATGACGTCCACAATACCATAATTTGAGTGACGTTGGCGGTGATGACGCAGCTATTATACCAAAGTTGAACTAGATTTGCAAGTTCGAAATCACTGAAGTACAAATATATACGACACAATCAGTCTACTATTTCGCCAAACAGATCCGCTATATACCTAATTGTTCCGTAAGTATACATATGGAGGTGTAATTTCTTGGAACAAATGTTAATTAATATGCTTAATGCTTTGCTCGTCAGTCCTGCATTGAGTGAAATTATATGTTAACACCAGAACTACTAGTTGCTACGCAATCGTTTCAAGCCCGACTTACGTTGCCAATGGAACCATAACTAAATTGGTTATTTGACAAGTTGACAGTTCAACTTAGCAACTTACTCCATCTACTAAGTTTAGTTGTAAGGGCACCCGGTTACCAAGGAGAGACGTTGGTTTGCTTTTCTTCAGGTTATGTCGGTTACATTGGATTCAATTCTTGTCACCAGTATGTTTGTTTATTATTTGAATAATAAGGAAGTTTTAGGCTTCAAAACACAAAATAACATTCCTCCCTCCATGCTCTATGGTATCAACAATGGCCATTTTGAGCGCCTTTGCGCTAATATGAAAAGCGAGGTTAGTGTAAATATGATAGCAAGTTAGCGTTGTTGGTATTTAATTCCACCAAAATAGGTATATCCATCAGCCACCTTTTGAAACAGACACGATTCCATATATTGCAAATCTGCACAAAACTGGAGGAAACAAGACGGAACGTTTGGCCCATAGACATGTCCTTCGAGACCAAGCTGTGGGGAGATGTCAGCAGCCTACAAGAGACAGTGCAGTTCACCATCACATCCAAACTAAAGATATAAACGGCGATAGGCATGGACCGCAGAAGAAGAAGTTGACGGAATGCCACATGAAACAAATCAACGTACATATGACAAACAACAAACAGATGATGTCAAAGAAAAATTATTCCAATTATAGCTAACCGTGTCTGTTCACAAGTAACATACTAATCGTTTAATCAGGTCAGTCACTTGTTTACATAGCATTGTGTACTAGTATATCAACATTGCAATTTCACTTATTAAAAATTTATAAAAATAACAGATTTGTATATATTCAGGATTATATGGCTTGGCGTATAAGGTATTGATTTCCACTACCGTTTTATCCGATAAAAATTTATAAACAATAAAAATGCTTTGTTTTGGCACTACCGGTACCTTGTTTATATACATGTACAAGTGACAGACCTGAATAAACGGATAATATCTATAGAATAGTTAAGTGTGTATCAAACAGGGATGAGTGGTTATACTACGAAAATAGGTTGCTTTGTTATATGTGTTCACCCTTTCCAAAAACGACCATCCTCCGACTGTCATTGTGGTATAATTATACACAACATAAATTTAGAAGTACCAGGTCCCCTGAATAGTTGTACCTTCAATTGCATAACTTAGTTCCTGTGTCGTCATGGATATTTCAGAACAGATGTGGATTGTATTGACGTTGGATTAACTTAAGCACATTTAGATAGAGTAGTTAACAGACGCACAGTACCATCAGCTGTCAGTACAAGTACACTTACATCGTCATAACGTGTTTGATTTTTCACCAAAAATGCAATAATAGAGAAAATAATCGACATTGTGGATTTAAGAGAGCTTCGCTTTGTTCATAAAACCAGTGAGCGGATCAAGGGTACTTGGGAATCAATTTAGCAACAAGTGGATTAGGTGTAATTGATTCTGACAAATAATGGCCACCATATTACATGAGCAGACTTTTATCATGTGTTGGATTTAACACATTTATCATATCAGAGTCGAGTTATTGAAAGATTAATCCGCCGAATCCACTCTGGCGTTCTGAATTGAATTGTTAAACTATCAAAATCTCATAACGGGTCGAGTTTATCATTTAGTAAAACCCCTAACGCGTGACATGAAGGGTTTGGTGGAATGATACTTAGGTACAACAAGGGTTTATTTGTTTGTCAATGTACTGGGATACGAAAAACGAGACCAAAGGGAAACCCTTAAACACATAATAGGAAACCAATTCTTCCCAAAACAATTAACCAACTTTTGACATAATGAAAACGACGGCCGGGTATACATCAGACAGTTTTGTCATCATGGCTACAATGGAAGTGTGACAATCGAATGACTATAAACCCCTAAAATGTGTTTTTATTATCTATAATAACCTGACATGTGCAATATTTATTAAATTTATTATTTATGGTTTATCTGCATCTGCGATATCACATAATTGTACATTATGACGAATCGGTAGAGTTTTCGGTTGTTTTTTGAACCTCTGGTACAGCGATTCCTTTCACATGCACAAAATGTGTTTGCTTCAAGAACATCTCATTAACGCCAATCACAAATGAGTGTACACCGGTGCATGGTTCCTCCTACATTACCAACGTGTCTAAGGATGGCTCCGGTGTGTGACGCCATTGCCCCGTGTGTGTCGTCATTGCTTTGCATTAGACATTCGAAAACAAAAGTTAACTGCCTATTACTTACTTACTTACTTACTTACTTACTGGCGTTCGCTCTACACGACCACGCCAGTATCTGCGATGATGGATGTAGTTCTTCTCAGGTCATCAACGTCTCCATAGAGTTTCTGGTGGAGGGTTGTGTCTTGAGGCCACTTCGCAGCTCGCTCCTGGTCGTGACGTTTACATCTTTGGAAAGTCTGAATACAGTCCTTTTCCATTACACACCCTTTTTGTAAAACCATTTTAAAGTATACACATCATTTTAAATGTTTATTGGGAGGTTTGTCTTAACTGAACAATTGCTTGTTGTGTTTTTGCGTTAACATCATCATTTTAAAACTTGTTGATGTAAAGGTATACACCTTACATACTTTGATAATCTGTTATTACTTAAAAACATGTATATATAATTGAACACCTATCTAAAATGAACATGCTACCCACCAGGGGCCTGGCCCCGATCTCTCGGAACATCTCATTCTGAACTAAATCTCATCTCAAATATTGCCATGTGTCTTTGAGTTAATTTCCATTAGTGACTGGACTTAAATTTGGCACCACGAACAAGAAATAAATATGCAGCGTGGGTTACAGATACAATTTCATGAGCTCAAACTTCAGATGTTTTTCAAAAACCAAATTCTCAATTTGAGCTGAGATTTCTACTTGAGATGCTTCGGGAGCTCGGGACCTGGTTACTGTTAAGCGACTAGCCACAAAACATCGGACAAACAGCCGAAATTCAACTTGAAGAAATATATACATGTAAATGGTTATAATTGTTGCGTATGTATTGTTATGAAAAAATAAAATTGATATTATTTTTGTAATGCAAAAGGCCTACTAAGGGGAGGGGAAACTTTTTGCAGATATACTAAATAAGCGACAGAACAAAGAGTTTCCTATTTTCCAGGATTCGAACAATAGCTTAAAGTTTGCAATCATTGTCTCGGGTCATGATAAAAACAATGAAATTGAAAAAAATAATGACAGTGCATAATTACAGGGATAAATGCTGAAAACGTTGATAGGGAACTGCTAGTGACTCCTTGTTTTGTTATTTGAAAGTTATTTCCTTGATTCTATGAGTTATTCTATGTTGACAATACGGAAGTACGTTTGATAATCTGATACGCCGAGTGTGTTGCCATATTCATGAAAGTAGCGCCATTATTGTGCTTTAGTTAATAAATGTGGGACATTTGCGTGTTACAGAGAAATCACCATTCTAATATTTTCCTGTAAAGGATGCTTCGCTTTCAATGAAGAGGAAATTTTACATCAAAACACTAAAGTCAGAAAAACATTACTGAAATCTTAGCCAAATGGGGGGATGTCATTACCACATTAGCGTAGCACGAGATTCGCGGACCAATCATTCCTCTATTCCTATCCAACAACGTTGAGAATACAAGTCACGTGGCATTCATTTCCGGTAGTTGGTCTCATATGTCGGCCATTTTCTCTACTTTTGCCGTAAATCGTTCTGCAGTCCATTAAGTTGTCGTTGTTTGGACAAATGTTTAGACACATAACTCTCTGTTGCGAAGACTCGAAATTACTTTTAAACTGGTGTCCGATTGGTGGAAACTAGTGTCCATGCACGTACAAGGTAGTCCCTATCAGCCGCTGCACAGCTACAGTTTCCCTAAGCAATTAAGTCAAACCATTTTAAAATCAGATTTGCAGTTGATCGCGATAATATTTTCCATGTTTGCATATTCCGAAAAAAAACACCGACCCGGATATGAAACCAGGGATAATGAAGTTGTTTCCAAGCAATATGAGACAAAATCTGAAATAAAAATATGGGCCAATTATTGCAATAAAACGTGTCCGCGACCATGTTGAAGCACGAACTGTGTGGGATGTTCTCTTCCAACAACAACGCGTTCTATTGTGCTAATTTTCTTAAGTAACATGATACGTGTTTGATTCCTCCAAACAAATAATGCAAAGGCACATCCGAAAAATTTAAGATCGTGAGCGCGTGTATAACACGAGCTAATAACATATATCACTACGCCCTGACAACAAAATAGGTCTGTGACAGATACGTGAAGGCAAAGCCAATAAAATCAAACGTGCATTTTGATGTGAAAGCCATTACATAAAATATTTTTATTGTAAAAATAACCAGAGCGACGTATCTCTTTGGTTGTGCGTTTGTTTTCAGCGAGTGTTAACGCTCTTTGACGAGATAAAACGAGAAGTCATGCATTGATAATTCCTATAATGGTTAAATATACGGCATGCGCATGCGTGCAGCCTTCGAGACCAAAGTGTGCGTTGATTCCTGGGTAGGCGCGGATTGTCTTAAGCGTTTCTTGTATTATTTATTTGCACTGAACTTCAACGGAGATTGGTGCATAAATAAACGTTTGTATAGCGAATCAATGATTTAGAAAGAGGCTCTCCATTATCAAACGATGGTCAAATGGAAACTAGACTTTTCCAAATGAATACAAAAGAGTATGTTGAATCAATGGGTTCTTTGATCTCAAGTTGACGTTACGACCTATACAACCAGAAAGTGTGCTCAGTTTGGTTAAAGCTTCGCGAACATAATCAATGTACACTGGTTTAAATTACTAACCCATCATCTATAGCCACCATAGCATGGTATAGAAAGTTTATTTTAAAATAAGTTCTTCCTTACATGGTTCATTTTCATTTGTTTTAATTGTTTCACTACACTAGAAGTTGAGTCACATGGAAGGTAGCGGTGATATTAAAGTCCACAATGTACATTTCATAGTGGCTGTTAGCTGTCTGCTGTTAATAAATAGGTTTTCGATTATTGGTGAATATATAACTTTTGTCTGCTAAATGTATTACCTGTAAATAGTCTCCGATCTCCAAAAGCATCTCAAGTAGAAATCTCAACTCAGATCGAGATTTTGATCAAATATGAGTCTGAATTAGAGATAGAGCTTAAATGCGAGCTTTTGAAATTATAATGTAATAAACTTAGAATCATGTGTCTGTGTTGTGCGCCCAGCCTCTAATGGACATTACCTCATAGACGCATGCCAATATTTGAGATGAGATTTAGCTCAAATTGAGATACTTTGGGAGATCGGGGCCAGGTTATCCGTTCTATGCAGTTTTACAAACCAACTCTATAACCACAGATATTCAGTAAGATTGGACGAAAACTGGCTTCTTTCCTCTCGCCATTGTGGTCATGGATACCACATCGGAATAAGGTGTAGAAGATGATAAATACTTATTCTAGAATAGAGCTTGTTTTGCAACTTACTTAAAATAAAATTAATAAAAAGACAATAGTTAAACTACGTAAAAAGAACAGGGGTGGTGTACCGGTATATATATTCACAAAGCGTCAAAAGGGAAAATTAACATCTCTAAATTTCCTAAAGTGTATCAGCTAAACAGGAAAATCAAAATTATCAGTGTTTGACATACTTCAGATGCATTATGTAAAGATCTAGAACAATCACAAAGCAAACATTGGTTATTCTTCGTTTCTTGGGAAATATGCGCATCTCAATTTTTTAACTTAAGAAGTCGAAATATTTAAGTTTACCCTTAATGCTTTGTGAATACCAGCCCAGTTGTACATCTAGTGTGAGGTTAGTAGTTTAAACCAGTATATACGTATATCAGCTCGAGAGGATAGTTGCGTTACATGCATGCATCTAGTATTGTGACAATGTTGCTAAGTGGATGGTGTATAGAATGACGTATGTTTGGAAACTTGACACTATGTGATAATGCGCATAGCTACTTGCTAAGTGAAGAGCACCCCAATAACTGCAGTATCAGATTTAAACATCGACACATCTACGAAACCAAGTTGATACTAAACATAGTATGCACGAACTCATATAAGCCATACATGTTTAGAACTTTTAACAACAGCCGTATGAATTTCGTCATCAAGTTTAGAGATGTGACATGCTTTGCTGTAGTTTCTTAGTACAACTGCTTTTAAAGCAGTATTGGTTGTCGTTGTATTTACGAGAGGTTTTACATTTGAACAGAATTCAACATCTATTTCATGACATTAGAATAAAATCGGATTGTGTCTATTCAATTGTTAGTAAAATATTAAAGTTTCAAGTAACATACACACTCATTTTAAAGTATATACTTTATGCAATATTGTTAGAACAAAATCAACAATTTTATAAAGGGCGGGGCGTTGTGTATGTCTTTGGAAGGCCAATACCTCCTAGTAATTACTTCTGTTTTAGCTATGGTGACCAATTTCTGAAAAATACCCATATTGAGAAAACGAGAGATTAGTGATTAAAACAGTAGCTACTTTTCTCTAAAAGCAAATAATCACAATTTTTATTACAATAAGTGATACAAATTTAAAAAACTTTACATCTAGAATTTATCAACTACTGGATTTGAATTGCTTGTTATCGTTACGTCAAAAAACGTTTGCGACGTCATTTAAAAGTAGACATGAGTGGTTTATTTTAAAGTCAGTAGCTTTGTAGCTTGATGTTATACGTGTATTTTGTTCAACTATTCAGAAACTGTTTATAAGAGTTTTGTCAATATAATGCTACATTATTATGATTTTCAAACTTTTGTCACTAAACCCACGGTTTTCCTGGAGTACGGCATATAAATTATATAGAATCGCTCATTGATCGCATGACTCAGGATAGAAAGCGGTGTCAAATCATAACCCAAAAAGTAAACTCAAGCAATGTTTGGATTTGGAAATTTAAAATTTCATTTTGAAGTGAATTCTTGCTTTCAAGAAAAACTTCAATAATATTCTGCAGGGCGGCACGTGCCCACCACATTCAGTGGAAATATAAATACACTAGCCAACCCTTATCTTTTGTTTTGAAATATTCATTACAACAATGGAATCGAAAAATCACTACTCAATTGTGAAAGCTTTGATCGATTTAAGTGTTTTTTGATTGGCCAATAATGTCAAGCTATGTAGTAACAATAGCAAAATAAAAGCCAATTTTCAATTGGTCAATAACTATGTAAACAAAATTGTTGACTTTTCTCACGGCGAATGTTGGTCTATTTATGTTACAACAATGACATAAAATCGTTTCTGTTCAGGTTAAATAACACTAAGATTTTGTAAATACGTCCACGCGCCATATTAGTGTCGTATTAAGCTATGACGCCACTCCATACCGATATTCGCTGTAACTAGACGCTTGTAAAGCGTCAACAGGATACCAAATCTATGCAGATAGGCGCTTGGTAAATAAACTGAAATTTAATTAAAATACGCAAAATGTTAGCGTTTGTAAGTCAATTAATTCGTGTTATCTGCATAAAAATCTAATATGATCTAACATCGAATGACACTAACATTAAAAAATCTCGCACCCTCTCGTTTCTTATCTTGTAAACAAAATGGAGGACATTTGTCAAATTCAGTCCATAAAACTGATCATTTTATGATAGGGTCCACGTTCAAAACGACTAAGTTTCAAACTATGTGGTCATTATGTTTTCATTGTACGCTTTTAATGTAATTTACACGTGCACAAACAGTGTTTACATTTTGATCCGTGTTGGTAGATTACACGTTATGTACGACCAATTACGTCAGGTCACGTGCGCGCTTGAAATAAAAGATGGCGGTCGTGTAACGGATCTCGCAATGGAAAACAACTGCAGTTAAATTCGTTGCGACCGGTGGTATGAATAACACGTGGATTTACCCATAAAACCCGAAGGAGTACAATTATAACCCCCGTAATGCCTTTCTCAATGGGTAAATGTTTAGTAAAGTTAACGTATACACGTGTAATAGCCTCACATAATTTTAGGTGCCATTTTAATAGGATTTTATGAGAATTACCATCTAAAATCGTCGTAAAAACATTTGATTAGAATCGACAACATGACGACATTTTAGCTTAATGGACCAACCTGATAGCACGACACGAGCTCACTAAGGGACAAGGTACCACCAGAATACGAACCCAGATAGTCTGACGTAAGGAAAGATAACACGCATACCGCTAAATCATACTAAAACATGATGGTGCCTTTTAAGATATAAACACAGATATAAAATACTACACAAGTTAAGGACACCAATCACCATAAAATATATCCATGCTTGTGATATTTAAACCCCTAAAGGCCATACTAATCCATTTTTTCAAGTTATTTATGATGGTGACAACAAATACTTGTTTCAATATATATTGTGTACTTATTGCATTAAGCTAAAATATTGCAAATTTTATATCGTTTATAAGTATGAACCATAAGTCCAAATCTCGGACTTTGTTAATATCTAATTCGTTCACTATTTTGTGAAAATTTACTTACGGTCGGTTACTGATTTCACCATTTAGTAAGAAAATAGGGAATTCCAGGATTTTTAAAGAATAACAGATAGCTTAAAAAATGAAAATATACCGTTACGTATTTCATAACTTGCAAAATAATACTTCTAAACGAATTTCAAACTATTGCGTTCCTTTTTCAAAACATTGTAATAATTAAAGAATTTCATTGTTTACAGTTTTTTAGCCAGAAACACATTATACATTGTAATAATTAAAGAATTTCATTGTTTACAGTTTTTTAGCCAGAAACACATTATTTTTAAAATGATTTACTTTTCAAGACAGGTTTTAAAAATTCAATGTGTAAAATGCGATTTCTTTCATATTCTTTTTAATGAGCCAGTGTTATCATTTGCTATTGAATCTTAAAACTTAAAAAGCGCAAGTCAAGTTCCGTATTTTCGTCCGGCTACTATTGCAAAATACGAGGGGTGATCATTAAATTCTCGTACAAATGTATTTTCATTTTTATTATTTGACCAACATTGCTGATAATTAGTCAGCTCAAAGATTGACATATTGCAAATCTGTAAAACTCTCGTCCAAACTCACATTTGGCATAAGAACCTACGGAAACGTACGTAATGTGTATTTTGTCAAGATCTGGATTTCAAATTTGTCAAAAAGTGCAGAAAAGACGACGAAGATGGGAGAAGGGTAGAGAGACAGAAACATTGCGTGACAATATACGGAGAACATTTCCTCTTGTAATGATAATACCCTGCTTGCAAGAGGATTAACTTCATTGTACGGAGAAATTTACGACATAAAACACTTAATATGGTGTCCACGATCATCTTGAATTACCCGATAATGAAACTGATGAGTGCCTTAATTCTATGGGAGGCGGGAATCATTTGTTTTGGGGAAACAAAAAATAATGTCTCAAACTTCTCAGTGAGGTTGCTTCGCTCATAAATATTCCTCTACAGATCTTTCAATGTTTTTAGTAAGAGGAAATGGCCTATATGTGTTTTGTGGAAAGATATATGCTGCCATAACTCGTGTTTATTCATAAAATTACCATATAAAGCATGTTTATTCCATGGTACAATATTATGATATGTCTGCGAGAATTTGAATAACATAATGTACATGCCTTTTTTGTAAGGATTGGCGTACGTGTTGTATGGTGTCTGTACGTTCTTAATTGTTAATGTAAATTCTAATACACTGCCCACCAAAAATAAGTATACAGATGTTATTTGGCCACTTACTTGCCTGTAATAATACTAGTTGCAGAGCAGTGAAGCAACAGTATATTTGAAGAAAAGGAAAATTTTTGTTTATTAAATGGAAAGGCCGTACATAAATTAGTACCCTAGTTGCATAATCTAAAGTTTCTTTTTTCCTCGTAAATGGTAACTTTGTCACAAAAAGATGGAAAAGTCAGCCCTTTTGATCACATGGTTATTTTAGTTCCGAACATATTCATCTTTATTTCTATCTCTATTTTGACTCATTTAGTAACTGTAGTTTCAGAAACTAGTATAATTGTGACCGTCTGATAAACAGATATGGAATAATTTAACCAAGTTTAATTTTGCAACAATTATATACTGTATACTTATTTTTGGTGGGCACTGTATGTATTTCTGATAGTATTTTTTTTTTATAGTATTATATTGATAATTCCCATTCTACGTATTAATGGAACTCTTTCAGTGGAACTTTAAATCAAAACATTAAAATAAAACAATCAAAATAATGCACGTGCAATTCAGTGAAACAATACAACCGTCACTCTGACAAAACCAACACGAATTTTGTCAACATTTGCTCCGCTTTGAACAAAAAGAATTTTATGAGTCCGTCGATTTTTACGAAACGTACGCCATCCAAAGGCAAAAATATATGCTTTCCATGAAATATAGGATTACTGTCAGCACCTTGGTCGTGTAACCTTCGGAGTAGTTTGTATGTGGTCTTTTTTTCTAGGTTGTTGGATGAAAACGACCAATCTGTTAGGGAACGTATGTTTCCCTTTTACTGGCGTATGTTTCGTAGAAATCGGAACAGAAATAAAATACTTACGGATAGGCCACGATTCTATTTAAGTTTTAAAAAATTAACAAATTTCGTCTTGGATTAGACGTCAAAGTCACGTGGTATTGATACACTGAAATCAATGATTATAAAAAATTGCCCATCCGTTTTGTCTAAAATACCTATTTACTGAATAAAGGGAAATCGAATCAGCATTATAGCACAGTTTAAACTCACCGCGTTTGATTTAATAATGCTTCAAAACCCCATAAAATCAAAGAACATAACAATCTACTTTAAACTAACGGGAAAATGTTTATAATGAAATCATCAAACAATTCGTTGTGTATTCTTGTAAAATTTATACAAATCTCGACTTCTTTACCGACGTCTATTATAGTAGCAGGAAATCGCCCGACGGTTAAGTTCCCTCCTCCGGTAGTTGTACAGGAACCGCGCAGGAATCAAGCAGGAAAATCAAAATTTCCTCTTTGTCAGCTACCGTATTTATTCTAAAATGTCTGCAAATGGCACTAGCGCATAATACTAATAACACTGCAATAACAATTACAGTAACATGTTTTTGTTTGCATTATAAACCAAGAAAGTGTAAATTGTATTTGGGATGTTTACTTTAGTTTTCACGTATGGATTTACAAGTACAGTACAACCTCTCCAGAGAGCTCCAGAGAGACCCTCTGAAAAGCAACAACCTCTCTATAACAACACTTTCCAAAAATATCTCTAAACTTATATTTAACCTCTGTAGAACAATAACCTAATATGTGCAGCTCCCAAAGGGTGTTGCTCTACAGAGGTTGTACTGTACAGTAAAGGATCATGTGTCCCGTTTTATATGTTTTATGCTTGGTACAACCTTGTAAATGTTACACACAAGCACACTAATTTCTGTTAAATTTCATTCGGAAACGATAATTACGCTCAGATCTTTTATACATGTATATAGCATGAGCTCTTGAGTGTATTTATGTTTGTCATTTGCTACATGTTGTTCCCACAGGTAACTGTATCGTTGATAGAGTAAAAAAAAATTAATAAAGTCTATGTTGTCTTAGATATTATACAGGAGCAGGTACGATAAGGGTTTTTTTTGGCCCCATACCCCACTTTTATGAATTATTTTAGATGAAAGATATAAAACTTCCTGTAAACGATTTTGATCATTTTAACTATTTTTGTCACTGTTTGTTGCCATACCAACCGTTTTTTCTAATGACTAAAAAAGGCAATAATCTGTTTTTTTCTTCCAATTCTAAACAACAATAACTAAACTGACATGAACTTAAAAATTTATTATTTCAAGATTTTCATTTCAAAAAATCTGTTTTTGTTGCTATGGCAACCGTTTCGCCTTTTTTTCTCAAATATGCAAAAATCAGTGTTTTCAATCCAATTCGTTTTTGGTTAACTCTTTATTAATGATACAGTTACCTGTGGTTGTTCCCTTGTATTCTTGCAACTCGTTGTTTTCATGTCTTCTGTAGATGTGTTTTATGTATGCGTTATGTGAGGGATATACTTGAACCTTATGCCAATGTATGTATTTACAAAATGTTCTTCGTGTCTTCTTGTGTATATGTGCTCATGTCTCGGAATTGCTTCTGATGTGTAAAATTATATTAACTAATCGTCTCATCAATAATGTATGCTTGTAACATGCTATAATTGTGTTGAATGTATGCCTTGTGTTAATGTTATAATTACGCTCTTCAATATTGAAGGAAATAAAGATAATAACGTTAAAGTTGGTTTACAGTAGTCAATTAATCCAGAAAATTGATATTTTTCCCCAAATTAAACTTTGAATCCCTTTAAAACCCATTAAAGTACCTGGTTAGTTGTGATTATGATATTATTAACGAATTTGAAACTGATAACATTTCTAGTTAATTAAATGTTATTATTAACTAATTCCATGTGCCAGAAAAATTCTCCTCAAGCAATTTGCAAATTGATAGCGCTCATTTTTTTCTATATAGACTGAATAAGTAGGGACAATATACTACGTTTTTTTAATAGCACACACACTAAACAAGCAAACTTTTACGTGCAAAAAGTGAAATTCATAACGTTCCTAGTTAATTAAATTTATATCATAACGATTTTTAAAGCATGATTATAGCAGATTATGTATTACATTTACATATAGCATAAACAAAGATGTACCCATACTTTCAGCCACCCAGTACGTGGGTGAATATCATCAGGAATGTTCCGTATGTAATGGATTCCCACATTGCAAAACCACATATGTTGAGTAATGCCTTTCCTGTCTGGCGTTTTATTACCTTTAAAGAATCACAATTACCGTATACTCTACGATAATTTAATTCATAACTCGAATTCATAAAGGCCGTTACCTAACGTATCAAAAATCGTTAAATAACTTCATTGTAAAACCAGGCCCAAATCTCCCGAAGCATCTGTAGTAAAAATCTCAACTCAAATTGAGATTTTGCTAAAATCAGAGTCTCAATGTTAGATACATAAAAAGTTTGTGATGTTGACATTTTACTGTAATAAACTCAGGATAATGTCTCTGTTTTGTGATGCCCAGTTTGAGTCAAGCCTCCAATATAAATTTTAAACATAAAGAAACATGACAATATTTGAGATGAGACTCATCTCAAATTGAGATGTTTCGGGAGATTAGGGCCAGATTGGTTGTGTTCGTTGAGTAGTGGATGGCAAAAATAATCCATCAACTGTATTCTGATTGGCTGACTTTAATCAGGTGGGAGAGTACCTAAATGAAAGAATAGGCAAACCCAGTTTACATACGTCCATGATAACGTTCTATTGTTAACAGGGGAGACAACTACGACAGTAGTGTAAATTTTGCGACTTAAACATAAAATTATTCTTTAGCAATATCAACTAGTACAATATGAATTGCGGGGATGTCCACAGCAATAGCTCTACCAAGGCTACGAACGACAGATCATTTAGTATAATGTAAATAGGTTTACTGTGTCAAAATGTAAAACAAACGAAAATGCATACAATTGTACATTATGGAAAAAATGCATACCAACAAGAGAAACGATGATTACATAATAAATAAATAAGAAAAAATATTTTTTTATTTATTAAATATTTATTAAACGTTTATGTATTCATTGATTAAATATTATTTATTTATTTATTTATTTATTTATTTATTTATTTATTTATTTATTTATTTATTTATTTAATACTTATTTATTTAGAATCCATTTAAGTTAATTATTTTTTATATATTTATTAAAAATTTATTTATGATATATTAAATGTTAAAAAGTTAACCAAAAAGTGCTGAAATTATTTTTGATGGATCATAAAGTAATGCTGATCGATGATTGTGTTGTTTCATATTATATTTGTGTATACATGTGGGTGCATTATACATGTATTTCTACCATTATCCTTCCCACCGTCCGTTGTTCTTTTTATATTTTGTTATTCCCACTTTCTATATCAGTTCCTTCCTTTATTATCAAGTTCCATTCTTCTTCTATCTTTCAACAATAGGTATAGTTCATCGGTTTTTTCCTGTTATCCTTTTTTCTTCGTTTCTTTCTTCCATCTGTTCTTTTTCTTCAAGTTTCTTGTCATGTATGGGTGTTATGTAATTGAACCCCACAAAGTTAGCGCAGTGGGTATAACATTCGCTTGTCACCTGAGTGATAGGGTTCAAATACTGGATAGGAAAGATTATGGTCTCTCGTGATTTGTGGCTACGACAGGTGCTCCACATGTGGAGAAGTTGTCTATAATTTGTCGAAGAGCAAGTAAATACGGGTTGATGAGTAATTGCAGGAAAACTGGTTATGTAAACGACCACCGTGTATGACTGAAAACAAATGTTCAAAAAACGGAGCTAAACCACAGGTAACTGTATCAGAAAAAAAATAAAAAATGATTGTTTCTGTAAAATGTATACATCTTCTTTTTATACACCTTAAACATACTAGCATTTCTAAAAAATCTTTACTGATGACACATTACCTGTGAGCTAAAACAGGATAAGATAAAAACAAATTCCTTTTTTGTTCCTTCCATTCCTTAAATATTTGTCCCCGTATTTGTTGTGGGTTTTTTTTCAGAAAACAATGATAGAAGAACGAAACAAACAATTCTTCCCCCTTCTCTCTGTTTCAGAAAATTATTTTAACAAAACAAAAAACTGATATAAATTTTCTCAGAAGTGTTCACCACCCAGAATTCTAGGAACTTTACGGTACTACATTATCTACAGGAAAAATATGGAAATCTCGTTCAATATGTAACTAACATATTTACCCCCGTTCCTGTCAATAGAAAACTTTCATTAAGTCTAAAAGATCACGCGTCTCCATAGCGACTGATGGCGCACCGGAAGTCAGAACAAACCTAACAGAAAAGTTCGTTAGGCGTATCAAACCTCATCAAATAATCTTGCGTGCTTGGAAATCGAAAGGCTTTCGCATTTTATGTTGAAAAGAGATGTCGGAATACATTTGCCTGGCTCATTCTATACCCCGCTTCCGGTTGTATAGAGCGTTCCTCCATAACTGTCGCAGTCGACATGAATAATCCATTTCGCTTCCTTTGAATGCTAACTTAATATCAAACGGGAAAATTGATCAATTCGTTTATAGTATGTTCCTACTGTACGTCGTTAAAAGTCAATAAGTGTCATGCCTGTTGTCTGAGGCCTCCCAATTATTTGCATATTCTACGGCTTATAATTGGGAACGGTAAATGGCCGTGCGAGGTTCTAGAGTTAATTAAAACTGCATGATTCATTTAAACTACTGAATACATGTAGCTAATGTTACTGATGTCTGTAGTGTTGTTTTTCGATTAAAATTAAGTTTATGAAATGTATCAATGCAATCCTAATTTCCAAGAAGTGTGTGCAGTCGCTGACGAACGCTTTTGCTACTAAATGTTTCAACGAATCAAATCGTTCATCATCGTTGTCGTCGCATGTGGGATTGGCGCCTAGTCTTTGAACTTTTTACATACATGCTTTTAGTAATAATAATGACACAATAAATCGTAAAAATATCAACATACATCCCGATTGTGTGCATAATGTTTTTTTTCTATTTTAACTATAGACGGTTGCATAATCATTGGCGATTGAAGCATCCTTATCTTCATCATCTTCATCGTCGCCATCGTAATCACCATCACCAACGTCCTCGATTACAACAAACAACATCATTAACAACATCATTTTCATAATCAAAATCATCATCAACGTCGTTGTCGCCATCGTAACCATCATCATTATCATCAACATCATTAACAACATCATTTGCATCATCCACATCATCATCATAATCATTAACATCATCATCATAATCGGCATTGTCATCAAGAAACAGCAGCATCATTATCATCATATCAGCAACAGTAACTCCGGTAGTAACAGAAATATAACAAATTAACTTTTTTTAAATGAGATTAATGTTGCTTTAAAGTGAGGTTTAGCTTTATTTTCCCTTGACATTATACATTGTACATATTGCTTGTTGGTCACCTTCTGTCTTATACATTCTATCAAATGAACATTTTAATATTACTTTTATCTGTATAAATCCACCTCCTCGATAGCTTAGTGGTAGAGCATCCGCTTCGAGTGCGGGATGTCCTTTTTTCGATTCTAGGCTGCGTCATACCAAAGAAAAAAAAGAAAAATGGTACCAGTAATTCCCATTCTAGACGCTCATCATAAAAGGGAATCTGCCTTATAATCTCCTCTGGCGAAGGATAACATCAGGAATGAGGTGTCGAAAGTGGACACACTTTCACTATCGACCTAAAGTAAATTAGTATAAACGAATCTATAATGATAGTGTTGATGATGATGTTACCGATGATAATGTTGATGATGATGATGTTGATCATGGTGATAATGTTGTTACCGATGATGATGTCGATGATGATGGTAACGACGGCAACGATGATGATGTAGGTAAGAATGCTTCAATCGATTATGTAACCGTCATATTAAGCTTATTTACAGGCATACTACATACGACAGAGTATAATATTAGAACAAGTGATCATTGGTTGTATCAAGTTCTGTAAGCGATACAATATCTGATATGATCTTGTACCAGTTATATCGCTTGTATACATATCTAACACTGCATAGTGACACCATAACTCCCCACTCTCTCTCTCTCTCTCTCTTCCTTATTTTATATGAATTATAACTAGATACAATTGCCATCATTACCTCAATGTTGCTATAAACATTATTCAAAGTATTCATTTTTACTTTTTGTCACTTTCATCATTTAGATCTAATATTGTATAATGAAATATTATTGGTATGATGATGATAATTGTTGCTGCTGTTTTTGTTGTTGTTGTTTTGTTGTGGTTGTAATTGCTGCTGTTGATGATGTTGTTGTTGTTGTTGCTATTGCTGCTGTTGCTGCTGCTGCTGCTGATGTTGTTACTGCTGCTGATGTTGTTGTTGATGTTGCTGTTGTGGTTGTCATTGTCGTTGTCGTTGTCGTTGTCGTTGTCGTTGTCGTTGATGTTGATGTTGATGTTGATGTTGATGTTGATGTTGATGTTGATGTTGATGTTGATGTTGATGTTGATGTTGCTATTGCTGTTGTTGTTGTTGTTGTCGTTGTTGCTGCTGTTGTCAATATATATATTTTAGCACAAAATTGAGTTCATTAGGAAGGCGCCTGTTTGAACAATTTAAGGTTATCACTTGAATTAAACTCATCAAACACACTGTGTTTATTTGTTAGAATTTAGTCTAGTGCAGGTTTTTTTGTTAGAATCTTGTCTAGTGCCTGTTTATTTGTTAGAATTTTGCTGACACATGTTTTTTATTAGAATTTGTCTTCTAAAACATATTGTGATAAATAATAATAAAAAACATGCATTAAACAAAAATAAAAGTAAGCATGTACATGTATATTTAAATGATTTATTTTACCATATTTTTAATAAAGTCCAGTTTCAAACAAAACGACATATTTCTAACATGAAACTTATTCAAAGTCCCCAACTGCATAATTATAATATTACACATAGAATATACAAAACGTTTACAATAATATAATGTTAAAATCACATGTACGTATAAATATGAAAATTATAATAATCAGAAATTTGTATAAACGTAAGCATCGTATGTGAAGTTGTGAACACTCACTTGGTTGGTAGAATTCCAACGACGTTGGTTCGAATCCTACCCACGGGACAAGGGTTCACATACGCCTTCAAAACTTACACATTGACACTTTACTAGTGACAAGAGTGATGGCCTTAGTCCATCTCACCCGTCTAGTACACCCATCTTGTTTAGTTCGCACTCAATATAACCAGGGTCCGATTTCCATGTTCCTCAATGGCAATCTAGATACAGACATGTACCCTACACGTGAAGAAATGGTCAGCTGCTTGTTTCTACAGTGTCATGTTGGGGCCATCGCTGCTTATATAGTGACTAGTCGATAGTACGATAGTAAAAGTCGATACATGTAGTACGGTGGTGAAATCGCGATAAAAAGATAGTGAAAATGCGATAGTACGTTAGTGATAATACGATAATACGACATGGAATGTCGACAGTGCGATAGTGAAAAGTCGATAGTACGATAATAAAAAACCAGATAATACGATAATGATCACACGCAAAAGTACAGTAGTGAAACACGTCTTGTCAATACCGTACTTTCGTTGTTTGTGTTTTCGTCATCGTGATTTCGTTACTAGTTTCGACTTGCATCTATGCAGCGATGTTAGAAATGTTTTATAAATTAGTTTAAAAAAATAGTCATGTCAACTGTCCATCAAAACAACTCGTTTCGTGTAGTTAACATATGAGCCAGTCTCCAGGAAAACCTGCTATATTGACAGTATGTAATTACTGCATGTAACAAGCTTTTAAAAAAGCTTTCAAATAAGAAAAAATGATATATCAATAGATTCAATTTTGAGTCATTTATCCATATATTACTATATCTTAGCTTTAGAATTTCTTATGAATAATGTCGAAATCATTTACTTCGTTGCTATGGTGACCAATTTCAGAAAAGTACTCTGATTGAGAAAAACGAGGAGTTAGTTGTTTAAAACAGTAGTAGTCTTTCTCTAAATGTGAACATTTACAATTTGGATGTTTATTTTAAAAATTTAAAACATCATTCTAAAACTTGATACCATTTTGACCAGCTTACGTCAAGAATAGATCAAATGCAGTACTTGTTGCAACGACGTCGAATAACGTTTGAATGACGCTTGCGACGTCACACAAAAAAGGTCTGAGTAGGGCCTCAACTAAACAGCTGTAACTTCCTTAAAAATCATGATATTAACAAAATTTCTTTGGCATTTTGCTTCATTAAGATTACGCTTTTAGATAATAAAAATTCTCAAATCAAATGTTTTGTCAAAATAGCAGGTTTTCCTGGAGACTGGCTCATATACATGTATAATGTATAAAAAGGAAATCACATATTTGTGACATTAAACGATGGTTTTTTTGTTTATTTGATATACAAAGCACTTTTAACAACTTCGTGTATCATAATTACGACAATTAACATTGACGTTAACCGAAGAGGTGTGGCAAAATACCATCAGTAGCTTTGGAGACGCGTAATCTTAATTTTCAAAGTATCCAGCACTTCCCTTTGTCCCAATCAAGATGAAACGAAACATATACACAAAATATATGTAATTCCAATCCGCAATCAAAAAATCGATTTCTTGAAATCAATTTTGTTCCTCTCCAAAACATATTTCGTAAATAGAATCTAATACAATAATACTAGATGTACTGGTATAGAACCAAAGTTATACAGCACTTTTCACACAAGCACACGTTACTCTACTATTTGGAGTTAAGGAAAGATAAATATATTATATCACTGTATAAGTTATAACATAATTAAAATGTTATAGTAGATCTAATGTATAATTATATACATAATACTTAAATATTACTTCCGGTGAAATATTTGAATGTTACTTCCGGTTGTAACTTTAAATATTACTTCCGGTGGAATATTTTAATAATAGACTACCGTGGAAAAATGGAATATTATGTAGACTTCCGGCACATTAATCCATTTGAGTTTATTTGCTAGAACACTAGTCTCTCACGTAACGTCGTTGATATGTTTTATATACTAGTCCCTCACATTCTCCACTATCGCATGATAACAGAAACTTATTGAGACTTTACGTATTATGACATTAGTTTACAGTGTTTGAGCCACATTTTTAATAATATGACGACATGTGTGATGTCAAATGGCCATGTGACATCACGTGGTTTGGAAAACTTGGCGGAAAAAACCCAGACGTCGTTGATGGCCATGGGTAGGGGTTACCAGTTCCAAATAAAGCCGGTGAAGGGGCTGATCCCATTGGTCCGTGTGGTGGGGGAATAAAATTCAATTTAGGGGTAGAATATGCAGACGCCATAAGTGCCATATCCTGTTGATATTTATATGCGGAGTGTTCCGGTGCTGGTGGCTGTACGGCCTGTGTAAGTCCAGCAAAGTCAAACTTGTATGCATAGCGTTTCCCGTGCACTTTCGTCATGATGTTTTTATCGTAGTAATATCTTAGTGCTCTGCTGAGTTTGTCGTAGTTCATATTTGGCTTGCTTTTTCGTTCTCCCCATTTTCTGGCGACCTCGTCCGGATCAGAAAGTTTAAACTCTCCATTAGAGCCTTCCCATGAAATAATCTGCGAGTTGCGACTGTCAGACAGGAGTTCCAACAGAAACTGCCATAACTGTATCTGACCACCTCCTGAAATAGTGTAGTGAAACTCAATAAGAACATGTACAAAGATATCAGTACTAAATAATACGCGCGTTTCGATGTAAAAATCATGTCGTTTTAACTAATTCAATGACATTTGACAAGTTGTTTGGTCATACATGACGTCATGTCATTTTAAAATTTTAAAGCACCGGATCGGTGGTTTGTGAGTTATGATATGTTTTCGCGTACTGTTTGATCCTCCCTCGTACTGTAGCCTAAAGCCATGCATATTGGTAGGCGTATATTCCCTTCACATATTTGTAAGATTTTTATGCGATTATTTCTTTGTTTTATGAATTTCTTTAAAGAGGAGTGTTCAAAGTTTAGTTTTATTGAGGATAAACAGTTGAAAATGGTTCCAGCGATGACGGTCAATGCGATATGTATGAATACATCATTAACGGTCATGCTTGTGGAAATCATAACAGTTATGCTCGCCTAGTGTTTTAGATTTTAAGGACCACTCCTAAATACCGATTGCAGTTTACAGAAACATTTTGACTTTTAAAATCATAACATTTTGGTATACAAGTAGTTTTTGAATGTACAGTAATTTATTCTGGATTGTACAAGTATATATTTTCAAGTAGATGTAGATACTATATCGTGATACTTTTTGACAAATCATTTTACCAAACAAACCAAGCTGTACAAGAAAATGTATTCTTAAAAGCAACAAATTAAACAAATTATGTGTAAAATGCCAAGACAATTGCTCGGCTAGATCTTAAATTTAATTTAGAAACGCTTAAAAAGAACAGGGGAGGTAACAAAATGAACCAACAACATTACTCTCCCTTGATATAATTTAAGTTTAAAGTTATGTAAACCAATGTTTGCTTTCTCTGGCTTTAAACCAATGTTTGGTTCCTGACTTAAAACATATTGCATGTACATAAAAGACGGGATAAATCGTCTTGTAATAAAAAGTATATGACGTGTTTCGTCATCGAACCAGTTCGTATCATAACTTAAAGTATGAAGCTGTGGGGTTTTATTTCGTGGTAGGGTTTGTCGACGAAATGCATACAAGTAGTCCCTAGCCAATAAATAATAGTTAACAGTAACATAAATATGTTGTCAGCGTATTTTTTAACACATGAGGCTAGAAGAAAATAACAAGTCCACACTTACCTGAGTTTGAGAACTTTGCTGACAATGGACCCAGGATGTGATATGCATCTGAAAACAAAAACACAAAGTCTTATGTTCTGCTTCATAATTTTTAATTACCAAGGGCTTATTATGGTCAAACATGCGTTACGTGTCATCTACAATAAGCAAGCATCCTACATGCCTTTTGTAGTCAATATAATTGTAGTCAATGTCTATTTATATCCACATCATAGTCTGCTTTCGCACAGAAAAGTTGCACATTTATAGACTATATAATTATGTATTATTCTGGAACCAGTTTTAGGATTATAACTTGGATATTTTTTAGAAAAAATGTTAGGTAAAATAAGGGATTTTTTTTAAAATAAAACTGTAAACTCTCTTTTTGACACCCTGTATTCAACCACGATCTGTGTTCAGGAGCAATATTTGATACAATTTTACTGCGTTTTAATGTATTTTGCAAACACTTGGTGTTTTTATCCTGGTATAAAAACGCAAATGACATGTTTGCATTACCAACCATGGAAATTTAATAACACCAGACTAATTTGTTCTATCCGAAAACTGTTTAAAAAGTCTGTAAATTACATTTTCCACAACTATGCATCCATACCTATTATCAGGAAAATCTCAATAGACGGGTCGGAAGATTGTTTAATCAAGCGATAAAATGTCAATGCCAAAGATTAATCTTAAAAGAAATGACCAGTTATTCCGCGTAATCTCATTCCAACTCTCGCGTGACCTACGTGACGAGATGTCGTACTAATGGCGGTTTAAGATCCGTTTATTATGTTGTATTGAGGAAGTCTCGGGATGAACAATCATAATTTGAACCTCTCACGAGATTACGTTTGTCAAGAAGGATATTCAGTTAAAGCACTCTAAGACTCGGAGGCCATTATTTCGGCAATGATAAAAGCGACGCAAATCAAATTTAAGCGAAGAAAATGCAATTTAAGGAAAGTCAAGAGTACAGCACGGTGAAAGAAACAATGATATGACAAACTGAGTGACAGGAAACAGCGGCCAACAATCATCTCTAAGACATGATAGTATAATATAGTGTTTTCAAGAAAATCATTATGCATGGATTATGGATTTGAGCCAGTCTCCAGCAAAACCTACTATTTTGACATCGTGTAATTACTATAAAAATAATGTATCAATATTTTGAAAAGGCTCTAAAATAAGAAAAAGTTCATAACTATTGATTCTATTTTAAGTATTTTGCCCATATAGTACTTTATCTTAGCTTTAAATTTCCCATGAATTATGTCGAAATCGCATTCTTCGTTGATATGGTGACTTATTTCAGAAAAGTACTCCGACTGAATGCAAACAATTTCGATTTGATACACATTTTAAAAATCTAATCATTATTCAAAAACGTAATACAATTTTGAACAGTTTATATCGAGAATTGATCTAATTGTGCAATTATGAAACACTTGTTACATATACATCAAATAACGTTTGAATGACGTTTGCGACGTCACACAAATAAGCTCCGAATAAGGACTCTACAAAAACAACTGTAACTTCCTTAAAACTCAAGATATTAACAAAATTAAAACTATGGTAAGTCTCAATATCAACAAATTTGTTAAAATAGTAGAAAAATAGAAAAATCAAATATTGAATTATATTTAACATGGCAATAGATATTATTATCAACGCTTACTTCGGGTATGCAACTATGCATTGATTAAGCATCGTTATAAAACATTGATGCATTTTCCAATTTTTCAGCCATACCTAATTACTGAAACTAAACCAAAGCATAACTTAAACCCCGACTTCAAAATCTTAATATCGTTGTCATCATAATTCTACCATTTTGACATGCGTCGTTGAAATTAAACACATTTGATCATGCATGGCCTTTCACATGGCTATTTGTCACAATGTTACAGATAATGGAAGGTTGTGCACTCAATGGAACCGTGTCAAAAAATACTGCCGCTGACAATTAATATATTTACTTTGACGGGCATTGTTGCCTGACGTCGGCCTTGCAATAATAGTATAGTAGGGAACCAATCAAAACATTCGTACTCAAAACGACACGCGCCAAGTCTCCAGTGAAATTAAAATAATGCGGTGACCACGAGAGCAGCTCGCGTCAAGGTCACAGGTCAAACTTGACCCACGTAGCGTCTGAGTTGAGCTGGCTACTTAGCCTTAATATATTGGCCATCTCGTTGTCGATAATAGAGTCTTAAAAATCTGTATGAGGTCGTTAAAGCTTTAATTGTGATATTAGGACAGGGCCATTTAAAATGGTACATCGTTAAACTGATAGCTATACCAAACTGTACCCGAGGTTTATTCTCCCAAAATATGCTAAATTTGTATTTAAATGTACTTTGTCATTTAATTAAACATATTTCGAAAGTACTAATAATTATATAATTATTAAGTTGCGCATCACATCATTTATATTATTGGACAAAAATAAGGAACTAGAGTAACATCGGCGTACGATATAAAGACAACTTATTATTATTATTTTTTATTATTATTATTATTATTAACGTTATTATTATTATTATTATTATTATTATTATTATTATTATTATTTTTATTATTATTATTTATTATTATTATTATTTATTATTATTATTTAAAAAAAATTATTATTATTAACGTTATTATCATTATTATCATTATTATTATTATTATTATTTGAAGTGAATCTCTCTCATCCTTTATTTGTAAAAATGATGTGTTTGTTGTTTCATGAAAGTAAATTCTAAATGAATCGTAAAAATGCTAATGTGTTGCATTTAAAATATATTTTCAAAGAAAAAGATGTTTTAAATAAAATGGCTAATAATTATAAACATAGAATCTGCATTTCAATGGGGTGTCATATTAAGACTCACATACTGTCAGTACCTAGTGGCATCCGTATTGGGAACGATAGGGCGGCGGTTCGATCTCCAGGTTAGGGATTGATCAAAGCGCTTTGTCAGCTACCAGCTAGTTAAATAATTGTAACCACATATCAGTCTATCATATGACTGGAATTAAAGGATAGGTAGGGCTGGAACTTCTATGATATAGACTCAGAAAGTTGGAGTCCAAGAAATAAGAATTGCTCGGCTTTAAATATGGATGCCACTATTATGTAAATACTTGTAAGCATGTTTGTGTATTGCCGCATGTATCATGCATAGTAGTATTGCCTTTCTTTTAGCAACGTACCCAAATGTTCAAATGGACATGTACAATCATTTATAAATGAAAGAACAATAAAAAGCATTTAATGCCGTAAAAAAGAACAGCTGCATTGTTTCCATGAGACCACGTGACCTGATTGGTCAGTAGCGTCCTCTATTGACCATTACTTCCAGCCATTGACCACTGTGGACGTTGGTAATGTACCGTATAATTGACAGGATGACAGTTTCAGTCTTGTAAATTACATTCGAAAATTATAGGACGCCACGATTATGGAGACAGAAAGCTGAACGAAAAAGAAAATGTCAAGAAATCCGAAGTTTGTAAAAAAAATCAATAAAACCTGGAACAATTATTCTGTTTGGGTAACTGGCACACACTTAGCCTTTTTGTATAGTTTTGCACATGTTCTAGAAATATTGTATGAGAAACTTCAAGATTCTGCGGCAGTCAACTGCAAGAATTAAGCACATTTGCTCAGAAGTGAAGACATTTTTCTTATAACCAAGCACAAACTTAGCCTTTTTGTATAGTTTTGCAAATTTTTTCGAATTATTGTATGAGAACCTTTAAGATTCAGCGCCGACCAAATGCAAGAATTAAGCACATTTGCTTAGAAGTGAAGACATTTTTCTCATTACAAAGCTCTTTAGTGACTTGTCTGGTATTTTTGGCTTAGATTTTGATATCTCATTTGGTGAGAGCCAAGCCAGACTTTTGGCATGTTTTAACACGATGGCACACTGTTCACAATCGAGACTCATTTTTACGCATTTACAATCTCCATAAAGACATTTTCGAATATTGCTAGGGTCACAAAGCTCGTACGGTATCCGTACGAATTTATAAATCCTACGAGTTCCTAATTTTTGAATCCTAACGGTGTTTGTATGTTCCTAGCGTCTGGTCACATCTCGTACGGACTACGAACGATCTATAGAGATACACTAGTACATAGCCGTACGATGCTCGTGCGAGTTAAGAAAATCCCTACGATGCTCGTACGAGTTTTCGGTGTCCGTATGGGCTCCGTATGGACGCCGTGCGAGTTTGCCAAAATCAACTCGTACGGAGCTCGCAAGCAGCTCGTATGACAAATGTGACTTAAGCATTACTGTATAATTTTATAGATGATGTACAATACAGGGAAAATACATTATGGGTCGCTTATGGAGAACAGGGTTAAGATATATTCCCAATGTGCGAGTTGAATACAGTTTTGGTGGTAACAAATAAATTGTCGCAAATTCTATATCATTAGCAGCACAATGTACGAGGGGTGTTCGAAAATAAATGCAATTCCATGCATATCTTGGTATTTGTAGGGGTTTCTTGTACCAATAAGACCATTGTCTGCACTTGGGTAAAATTTAATTGAAATCCATGCATTAGTTTGGTCATAATGTATGTTTAAAAAACACTTAATAATTTATACTAAGCTAAAAAAACGTTCGAAATACGTATCGTCAAACTGAAATTATGCCTTATATCAAAGAAAGGTCTAAACTTGGATTAATTTAAGTGATAAATTTATACATGATGAACTCTTTTAGCATTGTAACACTTTTATTACATGTTTCAAAGTAGGTCAATAGCATCTAAAAGTCAACAACAATAGTGGCCAACTGAAAACAACAACAATCAAACAGAACACTGATAAAAAGAGGGTATTCGTCTCAAAGCTGCAATATTAAAAGTTGGACTGTTAGCTGTACAAGCTCGAGTTTATCCCAAGTTCACTTCATTTGGAATAAAATTCTTGAAGTTAACAACATTTGTATCCACTGGATACCATGTTCATTACGTGGTGCCAAAAACGTCATCTTATTTTAAATGCCATGAAAATATTAAAGTTATACCTCCAGTATTTTCAAAAGAAGTTTTTACGTAGTATAACAAAGCGTGGAACATACGCTCACTATCATTAACCAAAAATGAAGCAGACATATCATATATGTGCCACCAAGAATTCTAAGAAATCCATAATTGTAAAAATACACACAGTCACTGATGGAAATGATTAATTTGATTTTCTTCCACAAAGGTCTTGCAATTTAAAAACAACATCCATTTTGTGCATGAAAAACTTCAGAAATATTTCATATAACGTCAAATTGTTAATGTAACAGACCATATGCACATTTCTCATGAAAATGCCTCTTTGAACAGGGCTTCTATTGTAAAGTAGTTTTTGAACTAAAAAACGCTTGAGAATACTATAACACTAAGTCTATTCTGTAGACCCATTCCTATGCGAATAATTTTCAGTTCCTAAACTACAATTACACGCAGAAGACCACAAGTACGGTTCCAGGAAACCTATGTGGTCAGCCATATTACAGTGCATGAGTGTTGTGGCTATTGCAGATGACAAAACATACCTTTAATCTTGAATTTAACGGTTAAATTTGTGTGCTTTGAGTAAAGGAGGGTTCGTTGAAGGTTTTCTGTGAGTTTCATTGTAAATGGTTCAGTCAAAAAAAAGTAACAGAGTAAATTGCATTTCTTTGCGAACACCCCTCGTATTTACATAATTATGTACATAAGGTTCTCTTCTTATTGATTCATAGGATTCATGGAAAATGAAAAAAATATAGATTACGAACTTAATTTCCCTAAACTTTCTAACAAATTTGCTTATATTCTCTTATCTTATGAATGCAATATAAACAATATGCACACTGTTCTCATCAACAATATTATCTTAACGTGCGTCAATCAATTAAGTTCCTGTTCAAACACAAAGTTACGTGATTGCGTAATGACACCTCACAATAGTAATCCCGATACACCGCTTCTTAGTTCCGTCAGAGAATTGTTCTGTATATGGCTCCGACGGAACTGAAACCGATGTGATGCTCTGAGTTCCGTCAAAGCTTTACATCGGGGTTCAGTCCGTCAGAGCCGCATGAACAGTACAATTGTCTGACGGAACTGAGAAGCGGTGTATCAGGAACAGTACCGTGCAACCATGCTCTAGTTTGCCTCTATTATAAATCATGTTCAAACATTTGCCCCAATAATAATAATCAGAAGTCACAGTACCATGGCACTGTTAACCAGACATAGAACTATCCTTATTCACTGAGTGACAAGCCAAAGACCTACTAGTATACTCTAAATCAGAACTATTTGAAGTAACTCAGTATAGTCTTGCCGGATCTATGACTTGGACTGCTTTTTGCCGTTATTATCTGACACACTGTATAATAAAGATGGACAGTCAACAATATGTGCAGTCGCAAGACTCGGGCAAACATGGCATCTGAATACTAGTTTATCAGATTTCCTTAATTGGGGAAGACAAAGACTTCAGTCAATATTTGGTATGAACTTTATGAAGACTATAAAGTGTCCAAGTAGACAGTTCATATATGGCGATAACTTCTCGACCACGCGAAAGTTGTGTATAACAGAAATATTCCGGTATAAAATGGGTACGGGAAGTTGAGTAGAGCGGACATTTTCCGGTCTAAGATCGGTATGTTTTGTGTGCGGAGATTGAAGAGCTTCCCTTGACACGATGTCAGTGTTGACAAGTTAGAAATAATCTGTAAGAAGACTGAGCTAGGAGTGCTTGTTGTCACGAAGCGCACGTGTTTAGCTCGTGTTTGCTAGAACATTGCCAATAATAGATTACAGGGTATTTCTATCACATTATCACTCAATTCGCTATGTTCGTATGATAACATTTCTCTAAATGCACTATTACTCATTCGATCCACATCAGATTATGGTTCAAAATGTGTAGGATCTTCATCAATTACGCGTTTGTTAATTACACTGTTTGAGTACACGTACATGTATCATTATTTTAATGGAGTTGAGTTACTTTTATCTACGATGAGTTGAAATGCGAAATGCGTGTACCTTTAAGTCAGATTACAACAAACTTTAGGCGATTGCATGTTTGTAAAACTGTGTAATGTTGTCATGTTACTTTATCCGAATTAATAAAATCCAAACGAAACAGCGAGAATAAACATGACTTTATAAACGAAAGTTTGCAATTGTTCGCAGAACAAACTGTTCACATCCTAATAAAGAAGCACGTTATCCGCAACGACCGGGTCGATTTCCGGGTAAGGTAGATTACGCCATTCACTTCTCATTGGCAACACAGGATGAAAACATTAACATTTTTTATGTGCGTGAAGTTAGCAGCCAGTTGCCAGTAGCCGATTCAATCGGGAATTGGCAAATGGCAGCTAACTTCACAACCTAGCTGACAATTCGAATTTTTCTATCGAATCGGCAACTGCGAACTGGCAGCCAGCAGCCAATTCAAATTTTAATATAGGATCGAATTGGCAACTGCGAACAGGAAGTCAGCTGGATGATGCAAATGAAGCGAATATCGTATGTGTGAAAAACTGTTGAAGTACAGTGAATACCCCCTGCACGGTACTAATCCCGATACACCACTTTTCAGTTCCGTCAGTGAATTGTACTGTTTCCATATGGCTTTGACGGAACAAAAAACAACGATTTGATATTTGGACGGAAATCAAATCTCATGCACCACGAGTTCCGTCAGAGCGTTACATCTGTTTTCAGTTCAGTCAGAGTCATACTTATGCCATATGAAAAAAGTACACGTGTCTGACTGAACTGAGAAGCAGTGTATCGGGTTGAGTACCGTATCCAGCAGAAATATTGCACTAGTTGGTGTGATTCTATAAACATCTTACCTTGTGAAGATTTCCACTGTGATGGGTGTGTAGAATCAAAGCCTCCCTTACCCAGTCCGCTTATACCTGACGGATGGCCATACCCTGTAGATTGAAATTCAATGCAATTCTTACTAAATATTTATTTATAAAATTCAATGAATTTCTTACTAAATATTTATTTATATTATACTAGTAAAGTATAATCCGTACATTCAAGTCTGTCACTTGTATACAAACATTACGCAATATCATCACATTCTACATGTATTTTTATTGTTTTAAACATTTAAGCTGGAGAAAAGGGCAGTGAAAACCAACACCTTATTGACTGAGGTGCAAACTTATACACATATCTATCAAAATAACAACAAATTTCGGAATTATCGTAGTATTGACGATTTAAATTTTTGGACTCCAAGATTATAAACCACCAAATATACTTGACAAGTATTTAGTGTTATTTCACTCTGATAATTCCACCAACATTAATTGAATTATACGGAGACTATCCAGTCAAATTATCCTGTTACTGGATCAACCATGAGGTCCTCAGTCCGGAAATTGAGTATAATTATGCACTGTGTCTCTTGAGTATAATTATGCACTGTGTCTCAAGCAAACCCGGATCTATAGGCTATACGACTGTCATCAAGTAGAACAACTTTGGTAAATCGAGGCCTGAGGACCAAACCCACAACCACCTTTACAAGAGGCGAATACTCTAACGATGGGAGCACCATTACCAACGTAAATTGTACTAAAAGACATGCATTATACCAAGGCAATCGGAAGTTAAATTATGAAAAGATTTGTTCGTTTCGGTTTTTTAACTCGTGAATTTAATAGGTCCACATTATAAACGATTGTTAAACTATTAGCAGGTGAAACTATATTCAGTCTGAAAGATTGTTAAATAGTTTCACTCACCACCTCCGTGAAATACTATGAATTTTAACAATTGTTCGGTGATTTTAAATTATGAGCTTGATTATAGTATCTAATAGCAACTAAATTATTAACCACAAATGGAGCATTTCAAATTTATTTCCTTAATGTTAGGCACAACATGAAATGGAGCACTTTTACCCAACAGCCAACAGCGTTACGCCGTAAATAATATAACATGTCTTTCAAGTAACTATTCAGCGCTCATTATTTAAACCAAATTATTTAATTAAAATTGACATAAAGTTTGGGCGATCCGGCGATTACCGGAAATATACGAGCCATGGTGACACAAAGAGAATAAAATATCCTAAATGACATCTTAATTATATAAATGCATGAAGACAGAAAAATTAATACTGTGAACATATGTGTTAGAATATTCGTATAATTTAGCTACAACCTGAACCAGTTTATGGTTAATACATTATTACGCGAATTCTAGAAGGCGTATTTGGCCTTTTTGTCGTAGGCTATGTTTTTATACAACCTGCCAAAGAGGTTAGACCTCAAAAGCCCGAGTCTATGCCTCGTAAAAGGGGTACGTTTACGCACTTGTAAAGTGCTCACATGTGACGCTTAGTGTATAACAATACTTGCATGACAGCTATACTTGAAAGTCCCTATATGCCTAACCTACTCTAGCTAGGACAATGTGACAGGGAAGTCCCTATATGCCAAACATACTCTAGCTAGGACAATGCGACAGGGAAGTCCCTATATGCCAAACATACTCTAGCTAGGACAATGCGACAGGGAAGTCCCTATATACCAAACCTACTCTAGCTAGGACAATTTGACAGGGAAGTCCCTATATACCAAACATACTCTAGCTAGGACAATGTGACAGTGAAGTCCCTATATACCAAACATACTCTAGCTAGGACAATGTGACAGGGACGTCCCTTTATGCCAAACCTACTCTAGCTAGGACAATGTGACAGTGAAGCCCTTTTTACCAAACCTACTCTAGTTAGGACAATGTGACAGGGAAGTCCCTATATGCCAAACCTCCTCTAGCTAGGACAATGTGACAGGGAAGCCCCTATATGCCAAACCTACTCTAGCTAGGACAATGTGACAGGGAATCCCCTATATGCCAAACCTACTCTAGCTAGGACAATGTGACAGTGAAGTCCCTATATGTCAACCTACTCTAGCTAGGACAATTTGACAGGAAAGTCCCTATATGTCATCCTACTCTAGCTAGGACAATGTGACAGTGAAGTCCCTATATGTCAACCTACTCTAGCTAGGACAATTTGACAGGAAAGTCCCTATATGCCAAGTATACTCTAGCTAGGACAATGTGACAGGACAATTCCTATATACCAAACCTACTCTAGCTAGGACAATGTGACAGGGAAGCCCTATTTGCCAAACCTACTCTAGCTAGGACAATGTGACAGGGAAGCCCTATTTGCCAAACCTACTCTAGCTAGGACAATGTGACAGGGAAGTCCCTATATGCCAAACCTCCTCTAGCTAGGACAATGTGACAGTGAAGTCCCTATAATATTATGCCAAACCTACTCTAGTTAGGACAATGTGACAGGGAAGTCCCTATATGCCAAACCTACTCTAGCTAGGACAATGTGACAGGGAAGTCCCTATATGCCAAACCTACTCTAGTTAGAACAATGTGACAGGGAAGCCCTATTTGCCAAACCTACTCTAGTTAGGACAATGTGACAGGGAAGTCCCTATATGTCAAACCTACTCTAGTTAGGACAATGTGACAGGGAAGCCCTATTTGCCAAACCTACTCTAGTTAGGACAATGTGACAGGGAAGCCCCTATATGTCAAACCTACTCTAGTTAGGACAATGTGACAGGGAAGCCCTATTTGCCAAACCTACTCTAGTTAGGACAATGTGACAGGGAAGCCCTATTTGCCAAACCTACTCTAGCTAGGACAATGTGACAGGGAAGTCCCTATACGTCAACCTACTCCAGCTAGGGCAATGTGACAGATAAGTCCCTATATGCCAAACCTACTCTAGTTAGGACAATGTGACAGGGAAGTCCTTATATGTCAAACCTACTCTAGTTAGGCCAATGTGACAGGGAAGCCCTATTTGCCAAACCTACTTTAGTTAGGACAATGTGACAGGGAAGCCCTATTTGCCAAACCTACTCTAGCTAGGACAATGTGACAGGGAAGTCCCTATATGTCAACCTACTCTAGCTAGGACAATGTGACAGTGAAGCCCTATTTGCCAAACCTACTCTAGTTAGGACAATGTGACAGGGAAGCCCTATTTGCCAAACCTACTCTAGTTAGGACAATGTGACAGGTAAGCCCCTATATACCAAACCTACTCTAGTTAGGACAATGTGACAGGGAAGTCCCTATAATATTATGCCAAACCTACTCTAGTTAGGACAATGTGACAGGGAAGTCCCTATAATATTATGCCAAACCTACTCTAGTTAGGACAATGTGACAGGGAAGTCCCTATAATATTATGCCAAACCTACTCTAGTTAGGACAATGTGACAGGGAAGTCCCTATAATATTATGCCAAACCTACTCTAGTTAGGACAATGTGACAGGGAAGTCCCTATAATATTATGCCAAACCTACTCTAGTTAGGACAATGTGACAGGGAATCCCCTTTATGCCAAACCCACACCCTCGTGATTTAATTACTACGCATTCGAATTCGTGACCATGCTTTATTTAACAATAGAACACAGACATGCATTTGTTATTTCTTAAATATACTCGGACCCAAGACATTGATATGAATATAAGCATACCTGGAGGTGAGCTCTGTTGTGATGACCAAGACTTGCTAAAACCCGTCTCTGTAATATAACACATTATAAACAATGAACTACTGAAACATGATTGATATCACAAACTTATAGCTGTCAGCTGTCTTGTCATAAGGAAAACATATTTCTAGCGCTCATTAACATTTCTTGTTTTATGTGTTAATGGTCAAAGGCATTACAAATGCCAATTATACCAATAACACTGTAAACTGTTACTCTAAATTTTTAGATTTGCAGTCTTCGACAAAATTAACAGCAACTTATGTACATTTTGAAATCGAGTTCTAAGTACAAGTTTTGGTTGCAATCCCGGGACATGGAATTCAAGGAATTGTATACATTAGTAACTAGAAAGGTGAAGATGGTATGACAGAATGTCTTCAAACATACCCTTTATGGCAATTAAACATTCTACCTATGCCTCCAAATGCGGGAGGCTTTAATACCCCTCACATTTTTTAGCCACATAAGTCGGTATGTGATGATTATGTGTTCTTATTATACTTTACCATAAGTTATATAATAAGTTCTTTACAAAATCCAAGCTACAATATTCATGTTCCAATGTCGAAATGGTGATAATATCATCAGTGTAGCAATACCACGTGACTTGAGCGTCACTACAGGCTACAAATCCAAGACTAATATCGATTTCTATAAGCGTACTCCAGTCTAACGAAAACTTATGCTTTCCATGAAATATAGGATCTTTTACAGCAGCTGTGAAAACTTCGGAGTTTCAAGCCGTCTTCTTTTCCAAGGTTTTACAGGGTCCAGTTGTTGAGAGGGATGCTACATTTCGTGTATGTACCTTATTTTCCATTGAGATCGGTATAGAAATAAAATACCAACCGCTATTTTTGTTTTCGAAGGTTAGTCTAGAATTTGTAGCCTTTAGTGATGTCAAAGTCATTAGGTATTGCTACAGCGATACTTATGCTTATTGATTGAACAATACCAAACGTGTATTTTCATAAATTTACAGATATAATTGGTGTCTAAAACAACTGAATTAATATACATTTTAGTTGATTTGCATTATCTGCTGTTGTTTTCATGAAAAATAAAGAAATACCTAATGAAATAAGTAACGTCATTATAAACATTAGTTTTATTATACACGTAGTTCAAGAATAACAAATAAAACTAAACATTATACTAGACTTATACATTATATTTACATTTTTACATGCAGTTATGATGATAGAATATAATGACCACCAAAAAGAAACAAGACCAGTTGATGTATATATACTTCATATACTTCAAAGGTTACTGTTTATTTCGTTTAAATATATTGCTACATAACAAAAATCTATAATGCTTAAAACAACTGTATAAAGCTGAACGTAGATTTAAATTAAGATGTAAACTGACAATACTAGGACGTATGTAATGGCATGACAAGTTGGCATGCTTTTTTTAATGAACGACACAACTAAATATATAATATATAAGCTGGTACCATGGTTTCTTTAGCCTCAACCTGGGTAGAGATGGGATGTTCTAAACATGTGTACATGACAGACTAACAGACGAACATCAAAGAAGAAGAAGAAGAAGAAAAAGTTAAATATATGTACGTCATATAGAAATAAAGAATGACCAACTAAAATGCACATTCGCCTGGAAACTTAACATATCTAGTCTGAGATAGTATCTCCGGAAAAAAACTAACATGCATTTTTCATAGTTGATAAAATACAGAGAAGAAGAGTACATACATATAAAACATTACAACATTCACTTACCAGGCAACATTAAGCCAGAGAATCCGGCGGCATACGAACATTGCCGAAGATAGTCGGAAGTTGAAAGCGCATGCATGTGCATAGAATCATCAAGTTTCCGTTCATAAAACGTCATTGCCATGGTTTCCAAGTACTAACTGTTTTATAGAATAAAACGTTGAATATTTAACAAGATAATTCACCCACGGTTACATTCTGGAATCGTATTCGAAGCTTATACACTTTTAGCTGTGTGTTGTTTGTACTATATTAAGTCTTTTTCCAAATTGTCAAAGCACTTTTATTTTATAATATTATTCAATTCGAACAACATCCACGTTCCCTTATAGAAGTCAAAACATTTAAACAGTCATTTCTAACGCACAGTCGATCATGTCGCTTTAATTATTCATTATTTCGATCTAAGTTTTTTGGCGTTACTTTCAATCAATGACCACAAATCGTGACAGACTCTAAGATGCCTTGTTCTTATCATTACTTAGAAAGAAGGCATATTCGTGAGATTTTTATGCATTCTGTCGCGCGCAAAGAGCTATCCAATCAGCGGGCAGGAAGTCGTTTCTATCAACCAATATTTACTCGAGAAGTCATTTAACGCGAGATCAATATCCTCTCGGTATTGTGATTTCGCAGCTTTTATGGGACATAATTGTTTGTTTTGCCCAAATTGGGGGAACGCGGTTCAATTGTCAACGCCCCCTTTATTGCAACATTTAAAATGGTAGGGATTCTTACAGTCTGTTTTTGCGACTAAAATATAATTAAACTCATAAATCCGATTTCTATGAAAATTTACTATAAAATCCAGAAGAATTGCGCGGCTTTGCACGAAAGTCAAACTCGACTAAGCTTCGCAGACGTTACTAGGGAATTAAAACACCAAAATCATGTCGGCTGCTCAATTTTGTCACTTATATGAAAACTCAGAATTTGCTATTCCGCAAGATTGATCAATACAAAGAATAAAAGTTCGTGCAAAAAACAAGCAAAATGTTTTACTTCGTTCAATGGAAGCTCTTCAGAGCAGCGGAAATGAGGTTTGTCGTACCGGAAATTTGCTCGGAATCCGGAAGATGTGGAACTATGGGACGGAAAATGGCGGATGTAACAAATCACCGTTAAAGTCAATTTTGCGTGATTCATAGAGAACTGTTGAACGCAAGATAGCATGTAGATTTTATGCTTTGTTTATCAGGTATAGATTGCGCTGCAAAATGTCGTCAGGTAATTTAGGTCATGTAAAAAATAAAAACACAGCTTCAAACAAGGTAATAGGCGGCTCTCTAATGAGGTATGGATCGATGTATTTCTACGTGGAATTCGCGTCAGATTCAAATCGATAATATACTTAGAACAATAGACATTTTGATGTATATTAGTTTTATACAATACAGTGTGACCACTGAATGGGTGAAACGACCTCTCTCGTCATAACAATCTCCGTTTCTGGCTTCATGCTAGAATATGGTCAGTACCTAAATAATTTTATGTTTTCGTTTACGGAAATTGTAAAAAAACTCGAATAAACTAACAATGGAATAAGAGCAAGATATAAGTTGTATTGGTGTAATTGTATAGTTGTAATAATCTTAATTAGCTTAACATTTAGATAATTTAAAGGTCTTCCGTGAATCCTCACTCAGTTCAAGCCATGGCTTAGAATCGGTTCACACCCTGACTTTTTCATACTCCTGTGCATATGTCACAAAACAGTTTCTATAATTTTTTTAACTAAAAAAAATAAAATGCTTAATGAGTCGGGATTCCGGTAAGATTTTTTTTAAAAACATTGCAATAATTCATTCCTTGTTTAAGCGTATGATGATGAAAAAATGTTTGGTTGCGTTTTATTATAAACTCACAAATATTGGTAAAAAATCAGTAGCCTATTAATGTAGATAAATTCGGTTAAGATGCTGATGTATCGCAGACAAAATATATTTCTGTCAACTCGGTTATTATAACTACATTGTATATTTACTACATGTAATAACGTTTAAGTCATCTTTAATATTAACTTCATACGGAACTGTAAGAGAATCATCAGAAAAACTAACGACATACATTTAGACATAAATGGTAAAAGTTACAATGTTTCCGAAAGTAATGAAGTCAAAACATTAAAGGCACATTTTATTAAATCATTAAAGCAAGTTAAAATCATTTTGGCGCTTATTTTCCGTGATTTTAATTAGAGTTTCCATGCAAAGTTCCTTTTCTAAAGAGCGAACAATGTCTTTCCTATGCATGATTCAATTTTTGTAAAGACGTTTGAAACTTGTCGGCAAACTTCAAGGAATCGTCAATTTATGGCAATTTCGACGTATTTCCGATCAGTGGTAGAGCTAATTTCCCGCTCTTCCGGCGACAAACTCCATTTCGGACAAATCGGTGAGAAACTGACAGAGTTTCACTCTTACAGACAAAAACATCGGCCCGGACAATGCCCGAATTATTTACCGTCACAACAAAAAATAAACGTCATCCTCTGTGATGATATGTTTACTTTTATAATCTTATACAAATATAAATAACGCTATCACAGGTTGATACAACGATAACAAATACAAGAAATACTGTACAAATAATAGCCGACAAAATATCACAGTCTCACGCATTGAACAAACACTTTTAAGTCATTATTTAATTTACTACAGTTCCCGAGACTTCGTACACACTACACAGTAGTCAAACTCTGGCGGTGTTTCACGCAAAGGGGCCAAACCACAAAGAAACTAAATTAATGTATCAAAGAAGGGATAAAAAGGGGTTTCATCTCAGCATTATCCCCTTAAAATTATATTATAATTCTTGTGCATATTTGCATTTTGTTCAATCTGATTACGCGGACCACTTTGTGGTTACAGAATCCGTTATTGAATTTATTTTAACGGTTTCCGGCGGCGAATTTTGTTCAAAAGAAGGACCACACTGAGTTATTACTCCGTATTGATGTAGTAAATAACAGTTGTCTAAAACACACCGTTTAGATATGAAATGATCTAGAAGTCTTAATAAATTATATGTTCTGTGTTTGGTATTCACACGGCATCTTAAGGAAAAGCTTAAATATTTTGGTTTCAGTTATAACATTGAGCTGCACACATTTCCCAAGAAACTAAGAATAATCCATGTTTACTGTGATTATTGTAGTTCGTTATGCTTTGTGAAAACCACCCCTGTTCTTAATTTATACAGAAGTCTGACATCGTTTTGACAAACATAACATATGCAATACATGCATCGTGTATTGAAGTAACAATACATGTAACGTTTACGGGTTATTACCTGCGAGCCTTGGGCGAGCAGGTATACGAGAGGTGCTCCACTTATATTTGAACACCGTTGAATGTCCGATATTTTCATGTTAACCCAATATAAATGAAATAACGTTTTTGAACCGCGTGAAATGATGTGTCAGGTAACATGTGCACTCACTGTTTGATTTGTTTGCAATATGATTCGAGCCAAAATCAGCAATTTTGTAGAGGGTGTGGTGTTTGCCTTTTTTGAGACCGAATGCTCATTAAAAAGCACCAAGAAGGTGTTAATAGATCATGGATATATACCGTTTCTGTGAAGACTTTAAGTAATGTTCGTCCCTAGAAGGGTGCTTTACGCTCTGTTGTTCTAATATATGATATGACACAAAATATTAAAAAATGCCAAAAAGTGACGATTTCTTCAAAAATCGCACCCATTGGTTGTCTGATAACTAGGATAAATCCAATAACCCAAATGGGGATTGCAATGAAGGTAGGAGTATCCTTCAAAACTATTAATCAAGTAATTAAAAAAAATATCGATGTTCAACGGTGTTCAATATAAGTGGGGCACCTCTCGTATTGGATAGCATTAAGTAAAAAGTCCATGACGGGCACGTGACCTGTTCTCGATGGTTTACGATTTAAAAAAAAAATCCAAAAAAGATGCATTTTGTAAGAATGTCGTGAACCAGACTAATTCCATTATTCCATGCGTATAACATCGGTCTTTGTCGCATTGCAATAGTTTTTTTACCGAAGAAATCAGAACTGTCCGAAATTTCAGTGAGCGCTAGTACTTAATTTGCCAACTGTATTGTTAAATGCGCTGATGCGCTGCGTTGTCTTTCATTCGATTAGGACCTGCTGCGTTGTGATGGAATAGCTAACACTTGACAGTACTCAAATATTGAATTTTATTCTTTTAAGGTTCATAGCAAAATGTTCTTGAGAACAAGCAGTTGTAATAATGTTAAATTGGTACTATTGATACTAACACAGCACTATTAATATTAATATCAATTTTGGCTTATGTTATAGTGTAATTTAGTGTATTTATAAGCTATAAATTTAATTTAGTGCTGAATGTGACACACAGATTCGGTAATTACATATTTACCTCATAAATCGTATACAATGACAAGGAAAATGTATTAAATGTTATTTTCGACACTTATATAACAATTTTATACATTTTCCTCATCTAGAGCTGCAATCAAAGCCAAATAATAGCTCATTATATAACATGTGCAATATCTGAGTGCCGTGTGCTGATTGCTGAGTATCGGCATAGTGTAGAGTATAAGTATTCGTTGTAATTCCGGAACCTGACCCCGATCTTCCAAAGGATCTCAGTTTGAGCTAAATCTCAATTCACAAAATTATTCAGTTATTCATCTTTAAAAGAATTTCCATCGAATGATGGAGTCAAAATTGGCATCACAAAACAGACACCTTATTCTGAGTTTGAGTTTATTATAGTAAAATATCAAGATCACAGACTTCTGATGTATCTAAAATTCAGATTCTGGTTTGAGAAAAATCTCAATATCAGCTGAGATTTCTACTTGAGATGTTTCGCAAGATAGGTGCCAGGTTTGATCAACGCTGCATTGTGTTAGCTCTGTTTTGTTCCTTTCCGTGTCTTATTTTTTTTCTTTATTACTACTGAAGTATGTAACTTTATTTTGAAATGGAGTGAAATATAAACATATACTAGACATGCTTTTAGATTGCATGCTAATTTTCATTTTAGAGGACAAACTACATTGTATTATATTGGTATACAGGATGTAAGATCTGACCTGATTTGGTGGAGGTATTTGTATCCTGGCTGTATGACGTACCGGGGTCTGGTGATGGGTGTGAGCTATTCTCATTGCCAAGCTTAAATGCTGCCAATGAAACAATAGACTATCATTATACATGTACTTTTATATACCCTGCTGAAGACTATTGTATAGTCGAAACGTCGGTAAATAAAATATTATAACCTGATCTCGATGTTAGCAGCACACAAACCAGGAGATAAATAGAAGAGAAACTCGGACGCATGTTTCCTTAGGAAGCCCAATGACCAGGGGAGGTAACTGTCAAAGATGGCTGAACCGTTCAATTGCTGAAAGCGGTCATCGAAAACTGGTAGCTTAACCTTTTTTAGCTTGTTGTAAAATATACAAATAACCAGCGTTATCAAACTGAGTTTGATCTTGTTCATGTTTCAAAACGATCTTACGGCGCTTTTAATATTCAGTATGATGAAGACGCTTACTGTGATTGAGATATTCAAGGTGATCTAGAAGCTTGTTGGCCGCGTCATATTCTCCAACAGATTTACCGAAGTCGTCACGTGACATGTTACAGAGTTCTCTCCCATTGATATTTGGGAATTTCTCGAGATCGATGACATTGTGGAGATCGTATTCTCCTAGCGCCCAATCCAACCATTCTTTCACGTGATTCACGCTCCATCTCGTGGGATCTGGAATTTAAAAAAAACAATGTAAGGAGAACAATCTCAGAATGCATCTTTTCTATTGGTCAATTTTATAATAGTATCAACTTCAAGAAACAACCAATCGGAAGCTGCAATTCATTTTTTGTGAGGATGGATCTGGCGAACAGTCTTTGTATACTATATGTCTATTAGTTTACAGGGTGTTGAAAAAGTTCATTCTCAAAATTTAAATTCATATAAAGTTTTATTTGAGCTATGTACACTGTAGACAATGTTAATTTCTTACTCTGATAGCTTCATTTGATGCCAAAGAGATAAGAACAACGGTAGAACCTTCTGGATTTCAGCCTGGAAAATTTACAGTCTTGTGTGGTCAGAAAAATGAAATATTGAAACTCAAACATTGAGAACGAATTTTTTCAACACCCTGTAGTTTAAACATATTTAATTACCCAAATAATCATATACAGTTACAGTCATACAAGTATATATATAAACAGTGTACAAACGAGTCAACTTCCGGTTATCGCAATAATGAGTACAGTGAGTTGGTTTATACGCGGTAATATATACGATATATTCATTTCCTATACATGGGTAACAGGGTCGAGGCACATGTTCCAAAACTTATTTTCTGAGTCTCCTATTAGTCAATTTCAGAAGCTGTTATTTTTGACTTCTATAAGTAACGTACTTTAAATGATAAGATCAAAACTGGCTTGTGTCAATCATTTTTTATATTTACGACAGTGAATAACGATATAATCGTATAGAGAATTGATTTTTGTGTGGCGTACGTCAACAATGATATTACCAACCAATTTAACGCCTTAAGGCCTCCGCCAATAAATAGTTCTATGATTTGAACAATATTACAAGCATGCTACACAGGTTACACGTATCATTGAACCTGATTTGTTTACATTACCAACATTTATTAATATTAAGACCAACAATTATATCAGACTTTAATTTATGTTGTAGTTGGTTACCCAATGTCAGGAAAAATCTACTTGGTAGGTTTCACGCAACTAAATACTGACGGTGGTTCTTCAATCCCTTATCATAAAATGCGCTTAAGACTTAATGAAGAAAAACAAACCCTTTGACTTCAATTAAATTTTGCCAATTAATCGATTGTTTGATTGTTAATAGTGTTATGAATACATTAGTAGCCCGGAGTTGATAAAAACCCGCGCTCCGGTACATTGGTCTCACAAGCAGGTAAATCATGATATAATCGTTATTCGATTTTGTACAACATTTATTTAAAATAAGGTAATTATACACACATGCCGAACAAATGTCGGTTTGTTCAATGAATTAAACCATAATGTCAGCGCGCTTTGTAAATCAAACTGGTACATTATTTCGTTATATTCTACGAGATTGTTATAAAATGTTATCAGTGGAAATAATCTAATCATCGTTCAGTATCTGATGTATAATTGGGCTCCACTTTGGCACCAGTTCGTCAATGTGCGAAACATTGTGAACCACGTGACTGTCATGATGCGCGCGCAGTAGATCAAAATAGATGGAACGAAGCGGAACACATCGAAACCTTACAACAGGTATGAAAACAATTAATAATGTCGAAAAAAACTGACACTTTTTACTGTGAGTACTTTCTTTAAGCGTTGAAAGTTAAAATCAGTTTAAATAGATGCAATACCTTTACTATCACATTCAAACAACAAGTTATGTGATTAGTTTGATTGACGCCAAGGACTCTCTTTTCCGTCTTTATCCGAGTTTTAAACACCTTTCCTTAACAAATTTTCAGTTACAAAAAATGTGCATATACGGCGACTGACTCACCAGTTTTCCCGGACTGAATCCTAACCAGTACTAAATTAGCCTTTCACACGGAACCAACATATTATTATTATTATTATTATTTTTATTATTATTATTATCATTAAACTACTCAACATGTAGAGGAAAACCTACATTGATGTCAAATGAAAGTGTATGAGCTGTCGTGACCGGGAATCGAACACGGATCGCAAGGTTACAAATCGAGAACACTAAACAACAAGACCACGAACGTGTTTCTCACACAAGTAGAGCTGAACTGGTTGGTAAATCAAAGATAGTCTCCATACACTGGAACGTTAAAGAACCAAGGAGTCTATTTGGAGAGAGCTAGGATAGCCCGTCCGGATTCCTCGTATCACACACACTTCCTGTCTCCGTCCCATCGAAGCCGGCGACTATTGACCGATTATTAGGCAGGGATAAACCCAGAGACTATAGATAATAGAGATAAGCAACTGTCTCTAGAATATACCAAATATCACCCGTGTGACTTAAAGTCATTAAAATTGACCATCGTGTGACAAATAAAACTTTCACAGTTTTAGTCCTATCAGCATAAGCTTTGCTTTTTCTGAAAGCTTAAACTGTGTTTGTATTCGTTCATTTCGTTTGTAACTTAAACAAAAATGAAGTTGAACCCTCCCATTATTCAGCAATTTGCTATTTTTTACAATTTTGATTCAAATTCTTTAAGGGTAAGGAATAATCATTATGCAATTTATCCTTTAGGATAATACAAAATCATACTTTACTGCAGTTGTAGAGGAATAGTTATGCTCTCTAAAAAATGTATAATTTAAGTCTGTTTTACCAGTAGTTACTGAGTTTTACGTGTTACAGTAAGCACTGGCGTGTTGTTTTCAGTTCTTAGTCTAGTTGGTTGCCAATCTATGTATTCTATAGTTTCTGATAAAAACCGAATGGCCTCGCACTACGACTGTCTGAGTCGAATGCAAAACAATACATATTAGACTGACAATCTACCAATTATTCTATGGTGACCTGGTACTGTTTTATCAAAGCACTTACGAAAATCTTAAACTTACGCTTAGATTTAAATTCTTTATAACTTCTTGAAAGCTACCAATGAGTCGTTCGGTATTAATAACTTTTAAGTCAATGAACCTCTACAAACAATATTTGTCCCCAATGTGTAGGTTTTAAAGAATAATTAAGAATTTAAATTTGAACGTAAATTTACGATTTCCGTAAGTGCTTTGATAAAACAGTACCCTTATGTACATATCTAAGTTCTAACCACATAATATTATATGAGTACATACAAGTGTGTAAGTCTTTTATAGTCATGGTACGCACTAGACACGTCATACGATATAAATAATGACGCATAAACTTGAATACATGTACATGTATACTAAAGTGCGTTTTGAATATCGTAAACACATTTTAAATTGGATGTACTTTCTGTAGCAAACGTGTTTGTAGATTTCGTTACTGTAAGGGCACATTCGTGAAATCGAAAAATTTGTGAAATTCAAATTTCAAAATAAGGCAAAAACAAATTCTTAGTGTGTTTCTTGTAACATACTGAAATAAAATACATAGGTAGATAGGAAAAACATTTTATCTTTAAAAACGATTTCATTTTTTATTTTTATGCACTGGAAAATCAACGAACCGCCTTAACTTCCGGTTCATCCGCGAAATCCACGAACAATTGAAACAAACAAAAAACAGTTTAACAGTAAAAACGTATGTAAAGTCTTACCAGCAGGTACCACAACTTTTTTCTGTTTCCTGATTGGTCGTTGTGGTGTTGACGTCAGAGCATCTTGACCTTGTCCTTGTTCCATCACTACTTGACCTTTATACTGTTGTGATCTGAGCTGACCGTCTCCCGGTTGTTTTAGAATACCCGAATATGAAGCGTTCGAACACGTGGCCATGTACTGTTGTTGAGCTTGGTATGCCGCAATATCATCAGCGTCTGAAGGTCCAGGAAGCATGGGATCTGATGGACCACGTGCAATATGTTCACTATAAGCTTGCTGTACACTATAGTGCCGGTCAAACTCATTGTACTGAGAATATGGCGGGTAGTCACTTCCGGTCTCGGTGCATGCTGGGTATGCATAGTTCCATGGTGTGTTTGTTTGTTGTTGACCTTGGGAAGCAAGGTCACTTGAATCTGATTTAACCGAGTTCGAGCGATATGGTTCCACCGAGTTTCGTTGGTCTGGCATAACCACTGTAGGAATGTTTCCGGAAGTATTTGCTGCTGGTACCTGATTGGAAGTTTTAGGTTCAATGTTTACTTGCTGGTACCCGGTCTGAGGATAAGCTGGAGGTGGTTCGTGGTATAATTGCATGGCACTTCCATCATTAGCAGTGTCGGATATGTTGGTTTGTGCGTATGGAGGGCAGGTTGACACAGAATCATTACCTACATATGTGTAGTGGGGCGAGTTGCTATTGCCTGCTGGACTGTGAGTCGGAGATGTGGAATTGTTTGACGGTTCCTCTGCGACAGCTTCCTGGCTGGTACCAACATGTTCAGGAGCAATGCACGTTGCAACCACCATCTCATAACTAACAGCTTCACTGCCTGGAGCCAGATTATCAGATTGTCCAGATTGATCAATGTTTTCACCAACACTTGTTGAGGGATGGCATACATGTTCTTCTCCTTTGTCACATTGACCTTCTTCTATACGATTATCGGTAGGTACGTTATTATCAGGGCATAATGGGCTTGCTTCTTGGAATGCTTCCGTATGATTAACTTCACTAGTTTGACACTTAATCTGCATTTCAACCATTGACATGGCCTGACCTTCTGTGACGCCACCATAGTCCTTGCTCTTCTCGCTATCGGACGGACTCGCTGTACCTGTGTTAACAAAAGTCTCTGTCGCACATGCACTTGGGGGATCGCAAATATTTGCCGAGTCTTCGTATTGCTGTATGATTTTAGTTGCTGCTTCCGATTCAGTATCGATGTCATTTTTATCCACAGAAGATACGGTCGCCTGAAATTTGGAATATATTTTTGCATTGGAGTAGGTTCGTTGTTATACAGACTATGTTTACTCGCATGGCCCATGATCAACTGGTATTGTGGCGTGTGACGCGTAGCAATATTCGATCTTAGTATTTGTATCGTATGTTTTATTCCAGGATAGTTCCATTATTTCTAAGAATGTAAATAAGAAATTATCAAATAAAATACAAGTATACAATATAAATAGGATTTTTTTTATCATAAATGAAACAATATAGAATATAAATGAATAGAATAACTATACAATTCATACATTAAAATCGAATATTGCAACGCATTACACGCCATAGACTGGATAACATTATATTTATAATTATGTTATCAACTAAATCTTTAGCTAGATTCCTTTTGGTTCGACTGCAAAGGGAGGTAATTCCATGAAATAATTGTATGCTCAGGAGTTCTCTCCCTTGCATCATGTAAAGCATAAGTTTTTTCTAGACAGACTGGTTTAACACAATCAGCCAAAGCTACATAACGATATCATCAAACTGTGAATTCATGGATATTCGTCAGGGATCAGTAGTCATGGTTTTCGTTGACGAGATCTATCACGAGCTGATACACCCTCCGCTTAACATTTAAAGGACCCCCTTCGCCGAAATATGCAACAAGAGTCCGTGTCAATCCAATGCTTTAAATCCTTGAAGCACCCCACGGAATCCACCAACAACTATGAAGACTATAAAACATATATCTGTGGTGTAACTGGAATTCAGGTCGTCGTGTATCCAAATGGAATCGGTTTAGACATATGGAATACGATAATGCAAAATCTTGGTTTTGGACATTGTGACAAAAATGCACATGTTTGCGGTACAATGCAGTTCATTAACGAATGTAACCAGACACCAATCATACGGTTTAACCGCTAACATAAACTCCTAAAGTGTATGTGGTACTTAAATCTGCTGCAAATTGGAACATGTTGTTTCAAAAATACTGTGCAATTTACAACGACATACACCTATGGAACATATGTGCGTGAAGTTAGCAGCCAGTTGCCAGTTGCCAGTAGCCGATTCAAAGTTTTGAATCGGCAATAGGCAAATGGCAGCTAACTTCACAACCTAGCTGACAATTCGATTTTTTCTATCGAATCGGCAACTGCGAACTGGCAGCCAGCAGCCAATTCAAATTTTAATATAGGATCGAATCGGCAACTGCGAACTGGCAGCCAGCAGCCAATTCAAATTTTGATATAGTATCGAATCGGCAACTGCGAACTGGCAGCCAGCAGCCAATTCAAATTTTAATATAGGATCGAATCGGCAACTGCGAACTGGCAGCCAGCAGCCAATTCAAATTTTGATATAGGATCGAATCGGCAACTGCGAACTGGCAGCCAGCAGCCAATTCAAATTTTAATATAGGATCGAATCGGCAACTGCGAACTGGCAGCCAGCAGCCAATTCAAATTTTAATATAGGATCGAATCGGCAACTGCGAACTGGCAGCCAGCAGCCAATTCAAATTTTTCTCAAAAAAATAGTTTAACTCAGAAAAATCGAATTGGCAACTGGCAACTGGCAGCCAGCAGCCGATTCAAAATTTTCTCAAAAAATATTTTAACTCAGAAAAATCGAATTGGCAACTGGCAACTGGCAGCCAGCAGCCGATTCAAATTTTTCTCAAAAAAATAGTTTAACTCGGAAAAATCGAATTGGCAACTGGCAACTGGCAGCCAGCAGCCGATTCAAATTTTTCTCAAAAAAATAGTTTAACTCGGAAAAATCGAATTGGCAACTGGCAACTGGCAGCCAGCAGCCGATTCAAAATTTTCTCAAAAAATATTTTAACTCAGAAAAATCGAATTGGCAACTGGCAACTGGCAGCCAGCAGCCGATTCAAAATTTTCTCAAAAAATAGTTTAACTCGGAAAAATCGAATTGGCAACTGGCAACTGGCAGCCAGCAGCCGATTCAAAATTTTCTTAAAAAATTATTTTAACTCAGAAAAATCGAATTGGCAACTGGCAACTGGCAACTGGCAGCCAGCAGCCGATTCAATTTTTTCTCCAAAAAATAGTTTAACTCAGAAAAATCGAATTGGCAACTGGCAACTGGCAGCCAGCAGCCGATTCAAAATTTTCTTAAAAAATATTTTAACTCAGAAAATCGAATTGGCAACTGGCAACTGGCAGCCAGCAGCCGATTCAATTTTTTCTCCAAAAAATAGTTTAACTCAGAAAAATCGAATTGGCAACTGGCAACTGGCAGCCAGCAGCCGATTCAAAATTTTCTTAAAAAAATATTTTAACTCAGAAAATCGAATTGGCAACTGGCAACTGGCAACTGGCAGCCAGCAGCCGATTCAATTTTTTCTCCAAAAAATAGTTTAACTCAGAAAAATCGAATTGGCAACTGGCAACTGGCAGCCAGCAGCCGATTCAAAATTTTCTCAAAAAATATTCTAACTCAGAAAAATCGAATTGGCAACTGGCAACTGGCAGCCAGCAGCCGATTCAAAATTTTCTTAAAAAATATTTTAACTCAGAAAATCGAATTGGCAACTGGCAACTGGCAGCCAGCAGCCGATTCAAAATTTTCTCAAAAATTATTTTAACTCAGAAAAATCGAATTGGCAGCTGGCTGCCTGTTCGAAGTTGCCAATTGATTCAACAAGAACATAGGAATGGGCTGCTTATCGCAGGTTCGCGGTTTCCAATTCGATTCTACAGTAAAATATGAATAGGCTGTTGGCTGCCAGTTCGCAGTTGTCAATTCGATTTTACAGTAAAACTGGAATGGGCTGCTTGCTGCCGGTTCGCAGTTGCCAATTCGATTCTACAGTAAAATTTGAATCGGCTGCTGGCTGCCAGTTGCCAGTTGCCAATTCGATTTTTCTGAGTTAAAATATTTTTTGAGAAAATTTTGAATCGGCTGCTGGCTGCCAGTTGCCAGTTGCCAATTCGATTTTTCCGAGTTAAACTATTTTTTTGAAAAAAATTTGAATCGGCTGCTGGCTGCCAGTTGCCAGTTGCCAATTCGATTTTTCTGAGTTAAAATATTTTTTGAGAAAATTTTGAATCGGCTGCTGGCTGCCAGTTGCCAGTTGCCAATTCGATTTTTCTGAGTTAAAATATTTTTTGAGAAAATTTTGAATCGGCTGCTGGCTGCCAGTTGCCAGTTGCCAATTCGATTTTTCCGAGTTAAACTATTTTTTTGAAAAAAATTTGAATCGGCTGCTGGCTGCCAGTTGCCAGTTGCCAATTCGATTTTTCTGAGTTAAAATATTTTTTGAGAAAATTTTGAATCGGCTGCTGGCTGCCAGTTGCCAGTTGCCAATTCGATTTTTCTGAGTTAAAATATTTTTTGAGAAAATTTTGAATCGGCTGCTGGCTGCCAGTTGCCAGTTGCCAATTCGATTTTTCTGAGTTAAACTATTTTTTTGAGAAAAATTTGAATTGGCTGCTGGCTGCCAGTTCGCAGTTGCCGATTCGATCCTATATCAAAATTTGAATTGGCTGCTGGCTGCCAGTTCGCAGTTGCCGATTCGATCCTATATTAAAATTTGAATTGGCTGCTGGCTGCCAGTTCGCAGTTGCCGATTCGATAGAAAAAATCGAATTGTCAGCTAGGTTGTGAAGTTAGCTGCCATTTGCCAATTGCCGATTCAAAACTTTGAATCGGCTACTGGCAACTGGCAACTGGCTGCTAACTTCACGCACATATGGAACATGGCGATAAAATGCTCTTTAAGATCATTTGGTACGTATACTGGAAACCTCAGAATGGTCGTCATGTGATTTCCATTCTGTGACTTTCCGTCTGCAGTACATACATGTAAAGGGCGATCAGTATGGAACGCCGGCACTGTCTTCTGTCATAAAATTTTATTTATTTACTGCATTGTATTGTACACATGTATATTGCATACATAATTCTTTCTATCATGTATACCGTGTCTTTGGTTACAGTCATTACATGTATTAATCGCCTTAATTACTAGCATTAATGGTTAGGTCCAGGGAAACCAGCTACATGAAGTAAGTTCAACAATAGATCTTAGAGAACAAATACATTCTTGAATACGTACGCCAAAAATCAGTTGACTAAGAAAGAACCAAACAGTCTATATATGATCTTTATAAAATGTGTCATATTTGAATGCTGTAAGTAATGATTCATGTGTTCATGACATGATGCAACATAATAGCATACGTAAACAGGTCATGACTAAAAGTGTAGTATGCGTACGTGACATCATTTTGTTTGTTTTGAAATAGGATTTACGTTTGCGTTTTTTTCGCAGTATTTCAAGTTTATATTCTTATTGTCATAACTAGTATTCCTTAGGCACTCATCCTGAGCTTAATCTCAGTATGCCGAGCATAGTCTTTATTTGCCAGTCAGCTTTTGCTAAAATATGGCAGGCATATGAGTGCTTCCACCCGTATTTGAACCTGGGTCGTCAGATCAGACAGCAAGCGGGCTAACCATTGAGCTACGGAGGTACACACAGCCCATTGTCGCATGTTGCATTGACGTGCGAAACCAGCCTGGTGTCTTAAAACTAAAAAACCTAGCATGACAGCAAAATTATGTGAACTTCTATTGCAAATGACCAGTACTTTGTTTACTAGTATTTCGCAACTGTAATTGGCCTAAGGCAATGTTCAATGCTGATTATGCCAATAAACTTTGAATTTAAACAACACTTTCATGAGTAACAGTCAACTAAACAAGAACACCATTATAAACCCGTTCAAGTCAAATGTAATATATTTAAATATATGGCTGTGTAACATAAAATATAACTAAGAGAGATGCAAAAATATTAGACACTGTCCAACATAAGTGCTTTATACGAATATTTTAAATCTACTGGCCGCAAAAAGGGAACCGGCTAGTGTTGAGAAAACAAGAATAGAAACAAAGAAGAAAAGTTGGAAATTGTTAGATCATGTTTTGAGGATGGACAGCAACACCCATCCACGTCTCTTACTCACCTGGAAATCCGATAGGAAACGTATAAGAACACAAGATAAAGAAACATTGGGAAAACCATTGAAAAGGATAGAGGTTCCTGAAGAATTAGGAAATGGACAGAGACAGCCAGGGAAAGAACATTTGAAGAGGATGTGTTAAAGGCACTGTTCTCCACGAGGATAAAGGGAATTAAGTAGCAAAGTAAAGTCACCTCCGGTCACTTACTCACAGAAAAACCAAAAAAGCGTATCCATGGTTTCAAACCCATCAAATCTAGGTTAGCAATTGAGTTCTCTACAGAATGAGCAAAGAAGAATAATACATACTTCCTTATCTGTATTGTCATAATATCCTCATTTGTTTTAACACAATGTAAAACCATATACAATATATTGTTTAAAAATGAAGTTCAAAAGAAATGAAAACGGAAAATATAATATAGTTATTAATGTTGCTAACTTGTCCATGATTCACGCACGGGAAATATGAACTAATAAAACACTTCTGTCAACACAATGGCTACCATTACCGGGTCTCAATGATATAGGAAATGTTAAGCAAAAAAACTTGTCTTACAAAGGAAACATCAAGATTAACTGGCATCCTGAGATACTATATATGATTTCCTTATAAACTAATCGAGCGCTTATTTAAGGCGTGTTATATTTCCCTTTCAGTATGGGCTAAATGGGAAATGGCAACTTGATGTAAAACAATACAATTTCCTTTCGCCAATAGCCGGCCAAGAGACGATGTTATAAAATCTTAACTCGATTACAGCAAGTTTAATTAGTCATTACAGAGAATATGACAGAAACAAAGTTTTTAAAATGTGTGAAAATAAAATATTTACCATTTTGGATGTCTCTTTATCCATCCTAATTTCCTGTTGAAGTGAAATATATTTCGAAACAATGCTTGGCGTTAATATGAAAAGCTACCATTGTGTAGCGACATGTACATATCTAAACTAAGATCTTAGTGTTCTGTGCTGATAAAAGCCGTATTCTATATTTGAAGTGGATAAAAGTAGATGTTAAGTTGCTCGGGTCATAGCAACCGGAAGTTGGCTCTTCAATTATGAAGAGCATTAAGTATACATATATAAAGCTGCAAGAAACAATCCTGTAACGTTGGGACGCTGAAGTGTTAACGATTTCATCTAACACATTAAGTATGGAGAAACGTAGAGTAAATATTGTGTGGACAATTGGCGTATTTGTTGAAAACCCTCATCCTGAATAACGACAACTCGAATATTTTGCATTGAATGAGTTTCAATGACTGTCTTACATTTCATATTGTAGACAGTCATATTTTATACCGTGTGGAGGATTATTGCACAGCGCAGAATTTTATCACATTTTATGTTAATGGACTCTGAAATGAGCTGCGAAAAATGACGAAAAAAATATATCGATTTTACAATTGTATGTTTCTGCATTCGAATATGGGACATACTTCGCCCTTATTGTAATTGTTTTCATGAATTGACTCCCATATCAGGTTATTGCTTGTTTTTAATTAATAGTTCTATAATAATGTATTTCAATGATTTCTGACTTTTGTGTAAATATTATGCATAATACGGAAAAAGTCAAATTCTGCGTACTATAACATAAAAACTAATAGGTAGTTACCCGATTTTGGTTGTGACTGTCCTAAAATAGTTATGTGCCCGGTGTGGTATTCACTATTGATCTTACTTGACTTAAGGATAAGGACAACTAATCAGATCACACCATATTAAACTCTTGGGCACTAACAGGCGATATGTTTGGTTATCCTTATCCACAAATTAAATAAGATCAATATTGAATACCATCCCAGATCTGCAGTAAGTTTCTGAGTCCTTATTGGGTTGTCTCCCTTTGAAGTTGATCAATTCGGATCCGGAATCACTGCTTAAGACAGATCTCAAGTTTGTGATCATTTTTTCTGTAATAAATTTTAGTGTAGAGCCTGGTCACGCATCAACATAATCTCAACAGTATGGGACAATATTCGGTAGAGTATGAATAAAATCCGGCATCTTATCTAGCAAAGCAATAGATGCGTGTACAATTCAACACAATTAAGGGGATAGAGTCTAATCTACAGTGCGATAGTGCAGTTTTCTTTCAAAGGCGTATTTTTGTCTTCCAACTTAAGTTGTGAAATAAAAACATCGTTGTATTATGATGTACTACATTTAATATTTAGGTTAGACAAAAATAAATATAAAAAAAATCAAATTTATCGAAGCATGACAGAAATTTCATTGCAAATCTTCATCGTTCACTAACTAAGTCAACATGGCATTTAGAGTCAAAGTTTGTTGTTGGAGTTATAGTCAATAGTATATGGAACAAACTCTTACAAAGAAATAATTATGAAATTTATCTTTTAACTTGTATCATGCAAAACGTCAATGACCTTGCAATTCGGAGGTAGAACAATGGCGATGTTTCTTGAATATCTTTAAAGTATACATTTTTCAGTCAAAAAATAAATAAGAGTTTGTTCCCTGCAGTTATAATGTAAGCATGGTATGCAATTTGGCTCGAGACATTTTCGGATTTGTGTGTTTGTGAACGAGTATTGAAAGACATACATATTCTTTAAATCAAACTATATTAAAAATGTGGCCCTTCTTTAACGAGTTGTTGGTGTTATGTTATAGACTAGTGATATTATACATACAAAATACTTTGTCTGCTTAGAGCCCTTTCTATTTTTATTTTCTTAAATTTTCTGAACTATAGTTTACCACCCCTCTCCCACTTTTTTCTCACTCTATCGCCTTAACACGATAAACATTTAGTTAGTATGAGTTTTTTTCAAAATAAAATGTATTTCAACACTTTTTTACATTTCTATTTTAATTTTTTGGACGTCATTAGAATTATCATACTAGTATCACAACACTGATAATAACAATACAAATGTTCAACAATATTACGATATTCTTGTAAACAAGAGACCAGGAGTGTCGCTCGGAAGTTCTTCGTCTATTTTAATCAATTATTCGGACGAAATTGTTAGGGCCGACGGAGCATAATTCTGTGTCGCAAAGTAATTCCCAACTGTGTCTCATGGGAAGGTACAGGACATTGTGGTAGTTTTTACTCACATTGTTTATTTCCGCTGTTGCTTCCTCGCTTGTGGAAACCGACCCGTGTCGATCGAAACTGGGTTTCTTCCCTTGGTGACACAGTGACCTTGATGACGGTTAGCCTACTTTGCATTTGTTCCTCGTGGTTATTTTGTATTGTAACTGCTGTATATGCACCTCCATTTATCCATAAAAAAGGCTTCTGGGTTACAGTTACATTCAGTTTGCTGCTGTCTACTTTTTGAGATCCTCTGCCAGATTATGTTTTTATTATTATTATTATTATTTTGTTAACATGTCGACCACTATCATTTACCAGCTCCTCAAGACAGTATGCTCGAATAATTATTTAGTTTACGAGCTAGTGCTATTTTTGTTTCCAACGCGTTGTCCTCCATGATTGTACCTCGGTCGCCTTGGTCCATACCTATTGGATCAAGAAGGGGGTCACAAAAACAAGCTAGCCAATTGCAAAATCTGGTTCATTTTTTTATATTTATTCGCACATGGTTATTCCGGTATGACTAAAATACGAAATGGACATTTTCCTGCGAAAAGGACGAAATGGACGAAAAGGAGTTTCCAAAATAATATATCGTCATTTTCTACTGTTTTAATCACTTTAAATAACTATTTTTTATGTAGATACAATTATTAAATGATAATGAAGTTGATAAAGACAAAAAATGGAGCATTTTATCAAAAATATTGAGATTAGATCGATATACGCAAGATAGACATCGGCATTCCGCTACTGGGCCAGTACAGTACTGGCCCGATACTGCTTATCATTGCAGTTTTATTTGCCGATTACATGTATATCTTACTCGTTGCTGGCATCAGTACAGTACAGGATGTTTATTGCATGCATTTGTATACACATTTACAAGTAAATACAAAATAAATGGGTAAATCGCTAAATTCATTTCTAACAAATAATTATGAAAAGAAAGGTTTGCCATAACGTTAATTACTGAGTACTATTATTATGGTAATTTGACGGACAATACTTAAAATTATTAAGTTTGTTTGCGTTTTATTTTATGATTGTAAACTTTACTACAAAAAATGACTAAAGTGTTGAAGTTGAAGAGAAGTTGAATTACGCTATTAATTAATTTTATTTTTAACGATGGGTAAAATACATTCACAAGTTTCATAAACTCAGTAATGTATATGTGTTTGTATGTTAGATTATAGTTCCTTAGACCAGTGACTCAATTTATAACCTCTCCAGTGAATAGTATCCGTAGTAATCTGTGCACAGCAATCTCCTCTCCGATCAAGGGGCCAGTGTGTTATCTGATTTCTCACACCTCGTAAATCAATTATGTCCAGACACAAAATAGAAAGCCGTCTGACTCTACGTGTTTGTGAATGTTCAGTTCTAACACGCATACACATTCTTGGAGAATGTTTTGAATATAGATAATGGATCTCAAAAAGTGTAAGTTAAATGTTATAATATAAGTAAAGGTCATTCATTCAGGAGTATGTACATTGTCTAATATACTATTCAGAATTTCACTATAATTTATTGAACTTGAGCTGTACGTACTTGATATAATTGTATTATTATAGGGAGAAAATTACAAATTTTTGTTTCCGGCTTTGTCTAATTCTTTATTTTCATATTAGTTATTTTTCCTAGTTATTTTAAATGATATACAAACAGTTTATCGACTTAAACGGTTACTAGGCAACACTAGCGTTAAAGCGACCTGACATTTATATATGTTAATACAAGATCGACTGTTAAGACACTTAAATTATTTAATACCATTTGCTATCTATGATATAATCAATTACGATGACGACGGAGGGAACATTTATCTACCTTGCATAATTTTTACGACCGGTCCGATGCTTTAATTATCGATAAGATGTGAAAGATTTGTATTAAGCAATCGTGAAAAGATTATAAATGCGTCTTATTAAATCTACTTGACTCCTGCTGGAGACTCCGCCTTCTATTTTATTATTATTATTATTTTTGATATTTGATTGGTAAATTGACCATCACGTGGTCACCCCGAATGATTGGGAGAATGAAAGAATGAACTAAGGAGGACAGTCTTGGTGACACCGTCTAAGTGATAACATTGTCTTTGTGACTAAAAAGTATATATTTTGATGACAATATTCTCAGTGATTTCATGTACACTTCTATATTACTTGACTTTGTGTGAAAGATACTAACTTTGTGAATTTTACTTATATTACGTTACTCTGTGGACACCTTTATTATTAACGATACATTAAAATAGCATATAAAACGGAATTGTGAGATTGTCTTATATTCCTCCTACACACCACTTCCGGTAGATCATCATGGAGCGCCATTATTGTTGCGCGCGTTACGACGTTACCTGCGGAGCCCGGATGGGCCCCTGTAACAATTTGGTGCAGAAAACCCGGGTATCGAACTCTCGGACACCTCTTCACAGAACGCCAAGCGAATATAATTACCAGTTTCCCCAAACTGGACAAGTGTCGTTCAACGATGGACATAAATACTTTCGTGGACAATATCGTGAATCAAACCGGAAGTGTAACTTTCGTGGACAATATCGTGAATCAAACCGGAAGTGTATGAGATGTGGAACTTATCATGTGTGGAACCAACGATGTCCTGCATATAACAGGAAGTGCTATGCTTGCCATAATTACGGACATTACTCACAATTCTGTAAATTGAAAATCATCCCCGACGAATCACGAGGCAGACCTACAGCAACGGAAACTATTAACTCACTTTCGGCATGCTCATTGAGTGAAATGCCATACTATTTTGAAGAAACTACGGATTTGATCAAGGAAACGAATTTTAATTCAAGCGAGCGAATCTGCATTATGTATTATGAAGAAGCAAATGAAAGTTTAGACGAAGAAATAAATAAACTCCAAGGAGAGATTTGGGAGTTAAAGAATCAGACATCAAATGAACAACGACGTCTGCTAGCAGCGGAACAAGCTAAAATGATCGTAGACTACGACCTCCAAAAAGTCCAATCTCAGTTAGATGCGTGTTCAGTTACGATAACAGACGTCAACCATGAAAAGCTGATTTTGGTCGAAGAAAATGACGAGTTACATTCGAGAGTTCAACAATATGAAAACGAAATTCATGAGTTAAATCAAGAAATAGATGAGTTGGGTGGCGATTTCAAGCGAGACCATGCAGTTCTTGAGGAATATAACAGTTTGTTAAAACAGTTGGTTGAATATTCAACCGAAATGAAAAATCAATATGAATCTGTAAAATCGGAACTCTTAAATAACCTTAATAGGATATACTCAACCAATAATGACAGACCGCCGAGAAAATGTAAGGATTTCAGTTGCAGAAAATGCGGTAGTGATGTTTACCATCATTTCCAATCTTGCTGGGCGAAAAACTCGAAATGTACCATATGCGGGAAAATGAACCATCTTACAGCAATGTGCGAGGATCGACTAAAACCCATCAACAGTGACGTATTTCTCGCTCGTTTACGACACTCTAACACTTAAATATCTCCATATGCCGTGCTGCAAATAACATTCTATTTAGAAAATTAGAAACAAATTAATGTACAAGAAAAATGATATTAATAAATTCTTCAACGGACACAATTGGACACTAAATTACGAAAATTATTATAGCATCATACTGTTTATTGTAATATACATTGTATTGCATTCTATTTACGTCTCAACTTACAAACTATTAATATCAGAATTTTGACAAATTAATTTGCTCGTGAAAAAGTGACTATTTGTAGATTTTGTGGAATGTTTTAATGACCATTTCCTCACATGTTTAGTTTTAATTTGCTCGTGAAAAAGTGACTATTTGTTGATTTTGTGGAATGCTTTAATGACCATTTCCTCACATGTTTAGTTTTAATTTCGTTTCGTTCAAACTAAATAAACCAAGTGAGGCAAAATGCCAGGTGGTGCTACGACACCTACAGATATAGACGTTGATATAGAAATGTGATGCTGTGTTATTGATATACTGATATTCGCTGTCAGACTATATGTTGTAAATAATATAATCTACCTTGCTGTTGATATGTATATCATAATTATGTTCTTGTATAAATATGTTGTCATGCAAACTACATGTATATGTCTCCAGAAAAATGGAGGCACTAAAGTTATATATATTGAATGTTTTATGGAATATTAATTCAAATTTATAAATAATCGGTATGAATGTGTTGTTGGATGAGTCTTTGTTTATTAATGAATGATGTAAAATAATGTACGTTTGTGCTGAAATAATTTAGTGTGTAAAAATGCTGTACGCTTGATATCATGATTGTGTATGAATGATTTTATTATACGTTTGTATTATATGTTGTATGACTTCGGGGTCCGAAGTTTTTCTAGCTGGGAGAAATTATTATAGGGAGAAAATTACAAATTTTTGTTTCCGGCTTTGTCTAATTCTTTATTTTCATATTAGTTATTTTTCCTAGTTATTTTAAATGATATACAAACAGTTTATCGACTTAAACGGTTACTAGGCAACACTAGCGTTAAAGCGACCTGACATTTATATATGTTAATACAAGATCGACTGTTAAGACACTTAAATTATTTAATACCATTTGCTATCTATGATATAATCAATTACGATGACGACGGAGGGAACATTTATCTACCTTGCATAATTTTTACGACCGGTCCGATGCTTTAATTATCGATAAGATGTGAAAGATTTGTATTAAGCAATCGTGAAAAGATTATAAATGCGTCTTATTAAATCTACTTGACTCCTGCTGGAGACTCCGCCTTCTATTTTATTATTATTATTATTTTTGATATTTGATTGGTAAATTGACCATCACGTGGTCACCCCGAATGATTGGGAGAATGAAAGAATGAACTAAGGAGGACAGTCTTGGTGACACCGTCTAAGTGATAACATTGTCTTTGTGACTAAAAAGTATATATTTTGATGACAATATTCTCAGTGATTTCATGTACACTTCTATATTACTTGACTTTGTGTGAAAGATACTAACTTTGTGAATTTTACTTATATTACGTTACTCTGTGGACACCTTTATTATTAACGATACATTAAAATAGCATATAAAACGGAATTGTGAGATTGTCTTATATTCCTCCTACACACCACTTCCGGTAGATCATCATGGAGCGCCATTATTGTTGCGCGCGTTACGACGTTACCTGCGGAGCCCGGATGGGCCCCTGTAACAGTATTATGTTTTTAGGAAACCATTAAATGCTACAAATGTTAACTCTATTACTTTAGTGAAAATAAATCTTTGATTTGACTAATAAAACTTGCAATGAGATCATGCCTTTGATGGGTTTTTAGCTTGTTTCTGGATTCACTTAATCATATGTTTCTAAATCTAATTCCAGAGCACTGCGACAAGGCTACTAAGATGTCAGTGCTAAGCCAGCATTGATTTCATTGATTCCCCATTATACACAGATGTATCTGCCTGCAATGTGCCAGTATTGTACCAGCAATGAGCCATGGGCCAGCACTGTGCCAGCAATGTGCCATTGATTCCCCGTTATCTGCCTGCAATGTGCCAGTATTGTACCAGCAATGAGCCATGGGCCAGCACTGTGCCAGCAATGTGCCATTGATTCCCCGTTATCTGTCAGCAATGGGCCAGTACTGTGCCAGCAATGTGCCAGTACTGGGCCAATACCGGGCCAGTGATCATTACGGTACTGGGCCAGTACCGTTTGCCGGCAATGGCCCAGTGAAACAGACGGTAATGGGCCAGTACTGGGCCAGTACCGGAGTGCTAAACTGGGATGATAGCGCATGCATCACATGCACACCAAAACAAACTGCATGATCGTTGATGTTCATGTTCTTAACTACCTACCTACCTAATCCTCTTCGGGCGGTTTTGCCCCTAAGACCATCACCAAAGAGCGCCAATGTTTCCTATCCGCAGTTAATCGTTCCACTTTGCCCCATGTCCATCTGTTTGCTGTCATTTCATTGTTTGTGGATCTTCGCCAAGTTTCCTTCGGTCTTCCCCTAGTTCTCTCTCCAGTTGGTGTCCATTTCATAGCCACCCTAGGGATGGAATCTGGTTTCATTCTTTGTACGTGACCTATCCATCTTTGTGGACTTCCAGATGTTCTTCAGTGATGCAAAGCTTCCTCTAGCTTCAGAATTTCCATTTGACGTAATTTTGCTGCCTAGGTAAACAAACTCCTGGACTTCTTCAATTTCCTCATCTTTAATTCTAACTTTTTCTGTAATTTTTGGGTTGATCTTCATCATCTTTGTTTTCTTGGAGTTAATCTTTAGTCCTATTTGGTTGGCATGGTTGTCTAATTTTGTAGTTTTCTCTTGGATATCCCGATGGCGATGTGACAGCAAAGCAATATCATCTGCGAAATCCAGGTCTTTCAACAAGTCTGTCAGTGTCCATGTTATTCCTTGCCTTGAATCTCTGGTGGTTTCCTTCATGGTCCAATCCACACAAAGGGAGAAGAGAAGAGGAGAAAGTAAGCATCCTTGTTTTACACCTGTTGTTATTAGGAATTCTTCTGAGAGGTTGGCTTCACAAATGACTTTTGCGCTAAAGTTGTTATATAGCATCTTTATGATGGAGATAAGCTTGTCTGGAATTCCATAGTGGCTGATGACTTTCCATAGTGTGGGCCTATGCACACTATCAAATGCTTTGGTGAAGTCAATAAAATTGATGTAGACCGAGGCATTCCATTAATTGCATTGTTCTATAATCTGTCGTACGGCGCAGGATCTTCCTTTTCTGAAGCCAGCATGTTCTTCACTATTATCACTTAAATTGACACTAATTTTTGAGCGATTAATATTCCAGTTATTCCTCATTATAATCTGGCTCCCATTGATAACCAACTGCTCACACTGCAGATTAATCCTCATTGTTATCAGAAGACATTATAACATAATTTCAATAAGCAATCCAAATGATATACATGTACATGTAAACATTTGCTACATTGTAGTGATACAAAGTAGAGGCTTTCTGTATCAATTGGCTTCCTGACGTCAATAGACACCTGTTTATCTGATAAAAGCAGCCTATATTAGACTCTTTCACGCGTTTATACGAGTTGATTTGCTTATCAGCCCCGTGGAACAGACTATGTACAGCCAATATCTGGCCAAAATGGCGGCCCCCGTACACTCTGCTGGGAGGTAGTTAATTAGGGTTTCATTGCCGTTATAAAGTGGGTGGTGATTACTGAGTAGGATATTTAGATTCAGCACAATAAATGTAATCAATTATGATAAACTATAAATTATCCCGGAATATCACTTTAAAATGACATAACTAATGAAATGTTTAGTGAAACAAAATGCACCTCGTGCAGTGACTGTCTGGTCAATTTCCCGTCAAATGAACGTATCCACGTCTAAGATAATCTACATATACTAAGATAACATCAATTTTATAGAAACAATTTTCTCTTTACCAATGATACAGCTACCTGTGAGCCTCAGATGTAAACAAACATTTTTTATAATAAAAGGCCTAGTGTTACATACATATTTCATCATCCCCATCCCTTATACGTGACGGTCCGGATACTGGAATTTAGACATTCCAAAAGCCTCTAAAAATTCTTTAAACTTTGACATCCTTCTGCTTTGTTGTGTATTGTTTTTTTAGAGTGTGAGTAACGTTACTGAACAGGACAGCGCATTCAAATTAGCGGAAAATGTAAAAATGGAAGGCTC